>OLMO02000009.1:8919522-8943282 GCA_900291935.2 Cassiopea xamachana | reverse complement strand
TCAGAATCTGTATACAAGCCAAATTTTAGGTCGATATCTCGTTCTATGTAGAAAAAGTCTTTTCGGGTGGTAATACCCCTTAAAGTGAGCGGAAAACTGTTAATTAACAAATGTGCATAATGTCCAAGGGCTAAAAAATACGAAAAGTAAGACAGCTAAATGAAGCTACACGACTTGTGCAAAAAGGTCAGAATTACGGGATAGCATATATGTACCACTGTGTGTACCGCCCTCTACCTGGAGATAGGACAGGCCTTTCCATTGGGATAATCATTTCCTTATAGGTAAGGATGATTGACAGGTACATCACGTGACCGATCCTACTACAACTACACGTTTGCAAAATTGATATTGTTGATGCTGCTCTGTTTTCAAGTAAATGCTCGGTGTACCTACCCATAAAGTTTTCAAGAGTGTAGAGCGATTTATTTGCCATATCTATCGTTGAAAGACTTTATATCGTCAAAAAGCATTGCATCAAAGATAAATGTTGCTTCTTATGTTGGTTTGCTGATTCAGAGAAGTCAGTTGTTACGAGCTACATACTGGTACCCAAAGAGCGCCTAGGCCATTTTGACCAACAGTTAATGCATGGAATTTGGTTGTAAATAAGCATTTTAGGAATGGTACGTATCTGAATGCAATCTTTGCTTATCTTAGATGTATTTAAGAAGAGGATTAGTAGGTTAGTAGCGAGTGTGAAATAAGTACCCCTCTTGTCAACATTTGTAACGAGAATAGTGTGAGTATGTGCGTGGAATTGATTGCGGCTCTCAGTATCAGTTGGGTGTGTCGTCACAGTGATAGTTGAGTTTGTATTGTGTGTACTGTCCGTTAGTCGTCAAGCGTGCTGTGTTAGTGTCATTGGGTAATAAAAGAAGCAATGTATTGTGATCAGGGAGTTCGTCGAGTAAAGGAATAGATACTAGTCAGATCAGGTTGTCGTATTTCCTCAGGGGCTAGGCCCTCGGCCGTATATGAAAGAAGCCATAAATGTTACACTTTGGCTAGCCTTTATTTTAGTGAATGTATTCATTTTTATAATTTTCTTTAGTTTAATCATTTGCCTTTAAATTTTTTGACTGCCAAATAAATGAATCATGTGCTACCCTTACATAGCTTATTTGTATTTTGGTTGACATCTTGTGAATTGTAAAGGAAACACACCAATAGAGTAAGTGCTGAAATCAGAATGCTTTTTCTACTGCACTTTACTTTTCTATGATGCTTTGACCAATCAAGGCAAGGCCCAAGCATTGAACCCAGATTTGAATGTTTACCTTACATGAGGGATTTATTTCTTCTTGCATCAGCTCCCAGTTGCAATTCATGTAAAATGATTATGCCAGCCATGCATGAACTCCTGGCAGGGTAATTTCATACTTTTTTGGTCTCAGCTGTGCAAATCTTTCACCTACACTACATGCAACCATGCCATTTCTGGGACATGAAAACTCCTTCACATATTCAAGGTTTCCAATCTGGCATTGAAGTTTTTGGTCAACCATTAGATAAAATATCCTTTTAGATGTGTACTTTGTGTCTGCAAGTACAAATTTAAGGAAAATATGCCTGCAGAAAAAATAGATTGTAGTAAATGGCCAGATGCAAATTTCCATGAAAAGTGGCTGCAGAAAAAAGTGTGACAGTTTGTGCCTGTGAGTGGTGCTCAGCACTCATACAGATTAATAGACTCTGCCTTTGTGTCATTTTTCTGGATATGCATACTTGTGGTAATATTACCAGTTTCCACAGAAGAGCTTCTTCTCTAGTTTGGTATATTTTATGGTTATAAGTAAGCCAGTACTTGCAGAACTCTTTCAATCTTTTACTCTGAAATGTAATATTAAATTCTCTTTCAGTCAGCAATATTCAACTTTGGAAGCCTCCTAACTGTTGTACTTCTTCTCATTTGTACTTGCACATATTTGAGAGCATTGTTCCCAAGTCTACTTGATAGAAACAAACAAGGGTAATTCTGAAAATCTTGTTCAGTTTACTCTAATATTTGAAGTTCCTTTACCTACTGTTTGCTCAAATTTAGAATACAAGAATAACTACCTCTTGTCTACGATTCTATAGTACACACAATCTAGCTATGAAACAGAGAATATAGTAAATTGTATAAAGGGAGTTATTGAATGGAGGACCTTTTTCAGTAAATAATCTAATCAAGGAGATAGCACCTCTAAAACATCTGTGTATTGTTTGTAATACATTAAATCATTGCAACACTTCAGGATAGCTTCACTGTAACTGGTCAATTTGCTTTCCTACTTTTTGTTACATTATTCTAAATATGAACCAGAATTGGCTTCTTGTCATGTCACATTGCATAAAAAATTCTACTTTTGTTTACCTTTTAGAAAAATTAAGAAATCAAAATATAACAACATGATATATACTTGTTGGACAATTTACCAACTGCTATTGCTGTAGTGTCAGCTCCTAGAAATGTCTCAGCAAATACTTATACAATGGTTATAGAGGAAATTTTTTCTGGACTAAAAAATCTGTGGTTTATTCCTTCATACTAAAAGCTGAATTTTGTTTTTTTTATTTTAGCTTAACAGGAATTTTGTGGAAATGTGCAAGAATTGGTAAGAAGTTGCTTATTTTTGGTTGCATTGTAATTAAATGAACTCTAGAGAGAATGCTAGTAGTATGTTGTTTTGTCATTATCACCACTGGTATCATCATAATCATCCTTATTGCCATTATCAATCATTGTTTTTCTTCTTCTTTCTCACTGCTGCACTGCTAGATGGGCATGGGACTGACTCTGTTGGCCAATGGATAACCTATAAATTATTTAAAAGGGGTGTGATTGAGTTGGCTACACCCATTCCATTCCACACTGTTATTGCCAACTCATTGCTACCAGCTGGTACCATCATTGTTGTCTTCATTATTTTCAACATCACATGTATTATGATTATTGCTACTATGGCAATCACTGCAGTCATCATGTGGGTACTTGAGGATAATCGCCATGGTATTCAGTTATGGCTTTGCAAATGTCACTTGTTCATATCAACCTTGCTTTTGTAAACCACAGTGTATCAAGCGTATATTTCTTAAGATAGCAACAAAGAAGAACATTTCTTAATTGTTGAATTTATTTCTTTCCAAGTCATTTCAAGGCTTTTCTTTCTTTGTTCAGCAAAACTACAATGTCTGCTAAAATTCCTTAGAACACCCGTACCCCATACACTGTTAGAAATTTTCTATCCCCATTGTATTTTCATTGCAGATGTGAGAATTTAGACCCACTTTCCCTTCATACGATGTTGAATCATTAGCTAAAGCCCTTCGCTATTTGGAAAGGCATCACTTCTCCCTCCAGTGCCATTCATATGCCCTTCAAGCAACTTTGTTTTGCAGGGAAGGGGATTTTGTTCATCTATAGCATAAATCACAGGAAGTGTTCTAAGACTTTTGGCCAACATTGTAGTAGTAGAACTATGTTGTAGTACTGCTAGAGTATACAAAAATCAATATATGACATCAGACCATGGGAGATTGCCATGAAGAAGCTGAAATCCATACTCTGTTCTTTGTAGCCACCTTAGCAAGTGAATTTGTATTTATCTATGTGCTATTTACATTTTCTTGTAGGTGAAAGAAAAAGTCCTTGGGTTGCAGCATGTTGTGTAGCAATGGCATTGAAAATACTGTTCTTCTAGAATATGCACATATAGCTGTTCTATTTACAAATTATGAACATGATACCTGAAATCTATTGGTATGATTTAAATACACATCAGGAAATATCCATGCCAGTAAAAATATGGTAATTTTGTTAGCTTTAAGTTAATTATTTTGGGGACTATGTGGTCACAGCAACCATCCTGATGCAACATTGTTTATAAAATTATACTATTAACCAACCATTTGGGATTGAGTTTTATGTGACATCTTTTAAGTTGCAACTTGACTATGGCTGCTTTTTAGGGTTCTATTTAAATATCACTCGCTCCTGCGTCATTAGTTTTGAAACTATGAGAACTATTTATTTGGTAGTAGGTTTGATATTGGGAGTCCTGTCTAAAAATTGAATATAAAGATCTTTCTTCAATTTTCTTTATGAATACTTTCTTACTGAATCTGTCAGACACTAAAGTTATGAAAATGAAATGAATTTCTAGTAACCAAAAATAAGGTGTAGACCAGGCATCTGCAAGTAAAATTTTTTGTGCACCTTTTTTGAACTTTCAACAAGTAAGAGGCGCCACAGTCAATAGATATACCTACCTCGTGATATGCATCCATCAAGTAAATATTACAATTACCCTAAGGAAAGTCCATCATACATATGTTGGCAGTTTTTTCATTAGCAAAAGATGGGGGCTCAAATTGATTTTAATGTTCCCGTAAGATTTTGTTATTTTCTTCCTTCATTTTGTTTTCCTGTGTGCCACTCTGCATCAGTAGTAATCCTGTTCGCTACCACTGGGTAGTCATTGGTAAATGGGGCATCACTTATGCTTGCCTTGTTTTGGATATGGGTAATGGCAGATAAGATTGCAGTGAAGCTATGGGGTAGCCTAAGTAAGATGAAGTAAGGTGAAGTAGGGTTGGGAAGGGGGTGCAAGGGAAGGAGAAAGAAGCTGGTTGCATGTGCTTGGTGGAAATCCCATAATTAGGGGAAAAGGGTAAAATCATGGATATAAATATGGATCAAATATTTAGCATAAATTTGGTAGGGAACTGGCCACCCTCTACCTGAAGAAGACGAATGGCTCACACACCAAACAAATGAAGATAAGAAGAAAAGGCGGCGGTGGCGATTGTGAGTAGAGATTAATTTTGATATAGAAATAAATATTTAAAGAAAGGTAGTGTTGTTTCCACTTGTTAATTTCTGGTGCATCATACAAAGAGTTTCCTAATGTTGTCGGCTTTTCTGCTACAATTTTGGTTCAAATTGTCCAAAAGGTGCATGTTGCAAGGTTGGGGCTCCCCTCTCTAAACACACTTTCTTTTCATGCAAAAATAGAGGGAGATAAGATAAAAATACTATAAATGACTATTGGTATATTGAAGAAGCAATTAATAATAGCAAAAATGTATCTACAAGAATGAGCCATAGAAATATTTGTTCATTCATTCATTAGCTTCTGTGGTGGCAGCATCAGTAACAGGTACTGTTTTCCCAACCTCATTTATTTGATAAAGTCTATATTGAGGAGGATCTTGAGGAGCTGTTTTGATTTTAAGTCGACAATTATAGTGGATATTTGGAAGGATATGTGTTTGAGGTGTAAAAACTTTTTGATTATACTCCACTTTGCTTATATATGCAGGAAAATGTTATCTTTCCAATTCCCTGTAGATAAATGTAGATGTTTGTTTAAAATGTTGGTCTTCTGAACCTCTGGGATCAAAATAGAATGCTGTTTTGCTGCTGGTTCATCTTCCTTGTAAGGTCTGTGACCAAGAGGGTATTCTGCTATATCGCACAATTGTCCCCATTTTTTGTGGGTTTTCTCCTCATAGATATACTTACATTGAACAAATTTCCTCAAATCTGGCAGCAGTGATTTTGCGTGATGTTTGTGTTTGGAAATGAACTCATACCAGTCACTCGGTGACATCCACATGATGGATTTTTGAATTATGATACTATCCATATTTTTTGGTGAAAATGGTGGTGGTGGTTGTCGTCATTGTTGTGGACTATTGTTGTTATCATCATTGGTTATTTCTATTTTCACAATGGGGTGACAAGAGGTGGTGCTAATGGTGGATTACGTTATCTTTTTGCTTTGTGTCTGACCTCCCATTCTAATTAACCTGTGACTTGCTTGAAGCAATGTTTTGATCCTTGTTCTTTGGCATGGATCCTTTTTAGTCATTTTAGGTGCTGGCACCATTTCATCTTTGAGATAGAATAGCCACAGTTCTTAATGGCATTATTGATCGTGGACACTTGTTGTCGACAAGGTATACTGTGAACATTTCTTGATATGCTGCTGGCATATGTTCCCAGATAATGTCATTTATTGATTCAATTTCGTCTTTGGATGGGTGTTGTTGTCTTGCCACTACTAGGTTATATTCCCATCATTTATTATGTTCTATTGATCGTCATATTGATTGTATGGTTGTTTTATCCATATCGTCGTCTAACAGAGTGCTCCATGAGTGTTGCAAATTATTGTTGTCTGCAAATGCCATATGTTCTAACCTTACCTTGTCAATGAGTTGTGCTATTGCATGTGTTGATAGATTTTCTACTTCTCGGTCGCGGTTTGATCTTCCTCAAGTAATGCAACTGCTGTTTATTTTCAGTCTCCATATTTTCTTCCTGGTGTGTCTTGACTATGCCTGTCTGTGACTAACTGACAAAAAACCTAGAGTGATCTGAATTTATTGCATTTTTTGTTTGCTTAGCAGATCTTACATTCTGAGATGCCATGATTGACAGATCTTATGCTCTTAAATATGATGAACAGATTTTACCTTCTGAGAGGCCATGATTGGCAGATCTTACACTCTTAAGCATGATTAACAGATCTTATGCTCTGAGGCGCTATGATTGATGGATCTTGCGCTCTGAACCATGGAGTTATACTGTGATTGGCAGATCTAGTGCTCTGAACAATGGGGGTATGTTCTGATTGACAGTTCTTACATTTTGGGGTTCTATAAAAGTGAGAGCCGCACTTGAGCACATCAGCGAGTAGACAAGGTGTCAGTCAGTCAAGTCATGATGTCTATATGATGTCTAATGAAAGCACAACAGCAACTTGGCCCATGCTTGATGCCAATGCTTGCAATAGTGAGCATGTCATCTACATAGGCTGATTCCCTCAACCCCTCAAGCACCACCCCCTCAAGCACCACCCCCTCTCGAGGTGGCTGGTGCTGAGGGGGACAGAGCATGTGATGATGGTTTGATTGTGAAGGATTATGAGGTCAGTTTTATGCCTTGGGAGGATGATGAGGAATATTTTGGTTGTGGGGTACATGTAAGTGAAGACGAGGCTTTGTTTGGTTGGGATGATGTGGATGTAATGGCTGAAGGAGCTGTGGCAAGAAATGAAGATGTTATTGAGGATGACGATGATGATCTGATTATTGAAGAGGTAATTGAGGGTGGAAAGAAAAAGGAGGATGATTGTGTGAGCGTTGAGGAGTTGGATGCTGAGGATAATGGGGTTTTTGCAGAGTTTGACATAGCTAGAGGAAAATTGAGGAGGTGTCTCATATTATGGGTGCTGAGGTTGTGGATGATGGTACTGATAAGTTTATTTGGGATCAGAGGTTCAAGGTGGCTAGGTTTTGCTAGAGTCAAGTGGAGGTTTATGAGGAAAAGATTATTGGGTTGAAGAGGCAGTTGGATTGCCTTACAGAGGGGTTTAGAGCAGTGAAGAGGGTGCAAGAATATGACATAAAAGAGGTGAAGAGGTTGGTAAAGTTGGTAATGGACGAGATGGCGGAGGTCAATAGGTTGGATGAGTGCGTATACAAGCTGGTAGAGGAGAACTATGAGAAAGAGATGGCGTTTGCAGCATTGAATCCAAGAGTTGAAAAAACAATTGCAAGATGAAGAGAAGAGAAATCAAAATCTTAAGTTGGAGCTGAGCAATACAAGAAAGCACCTGATAACCTTCATGAGACGCTCAGTTCCCTGAAGGTCAAAGAGGAGGATCATGAGACAAATAGATTTATATGAAGACAGAGGTGAGTCCACAGTTTCGCTGGAGAGAAGCAATGACGATGATGAAGGACAAGAATAAGAAAACTAATTGACATTATGAACAATGAACTTTAATTATAATACTTTCTTGATTGTTTTTTGTATATATTTTCTATATATTGATTGTTTGAATTGTATAAGTTTTTTTTCTCTGAAAGCTTGTCTTGATTTATTAGTCTGTCTCTTTCTTGATTTTGTCATGATACAAAGTCTCTCACTCAACAGCATAAGCAAGAAAAGGTTGGTTAAGTCAACCATTGTCTTTATTATTTAGCAGTCATATGGATACAAGGGTGTTGTGGCCCATGGACCAATTCCTGGGTAAAATGAATTGTAGTGATTGAGCTGAATTGTCTTTCTTGCATTGAATAATCTTGGTGATTCTGGCTCCTGTTGTTCATGAGTTGCTGAGGCTTGCTTTGAGCTTTGTAGGCGAAACTTGTAAGAGTTTGAGTTTGAGGATCTTGATTTGCTCTGAACCAATGATGGGCATTCAGAACAGCACAGGTACTCCACCATTTGTAACGGGGACCAAGGTTACAGAATGCACGTTGCGATTTTACGTGCGCAGACATGGAGCCAGGAACAAGTTGTTGTTATGAGATGATCATAATGACGCTGACTGACTGACTGACTCTACATATAACTACAACTTAAATACATTCATTACAGAAAGTGATTACCTAAATTACAATATAGTGAAGGAGAAATAGAAAGTCCATGCATTGAGATTGACTTCTTCAGGGTGGCTTTGACCAATTTTCCAAAATCTGTTAACATCATTTCTGGTGGTACACCATTCTTCATGTATTCGGTATTGTGCAAGTAAGTTTTGTAGTCATCTTCTTCCAATAATTGGGCTTTCACTATTTTTTGTATGTGATTGTTGCATCTTTGATTTAAGGCAATTATTCATAATATCATTGAACAAGCCAGCCCATTCCCTTATCAGGCAATTTGTTGTTCCTTCTGTTTTATACGGGATTGTTATGTGCATCAGAAGGCAGAGCATTTCCTTTGGAGTTAGTGATATGTACTGTGTTGGGGATGCTAACTCTTTGCGATCGTTTGACCATCTGTGCAGCATGCATTCAACTCCCCACCACTACATAGCAGTTGCTTCCTTCTTGCTCCATTTGCTTGTTCTCACCAGATGTCCATATATCTCATCTGTCATATTTGCTCCTGTTTGTGGGTTTTTAGGTTTTGTTATGCAATCCCAAACACGCCGTTGTTTGATATTGGAGGGAGTGGCTTTCCTGCTGCTGCTGCTGATGTGAGTCCGGGCACGTTTTTGAGATGTTTGTTCTTCTCAATATCCCACAATTTGATTGGGATGCATTGATTCACCACTAGTCCGCTTTCTTGTAGGAAATCCTCCATATCCATGGCCAATTGTTTTGCAGTTAGGCCAGAGGCTGATGAGATGTATTTGTTTATGTACCTACCCATGCATTTGTTCACTGTTTTAGCATAATGATTTATTGTCCTTACCACAGTTTGAAAGCTGTTTGCTCCGAACACCAACGATTGTAGTGGGGGTTTGGTGGTAGTATTTAGTTCGTCCTCTGAACCACATACTTGGTATTTTGATAATACCACTTGCTTTCTCTACTCATCTTTTGGCATTGCTGGGTCTTGATATTGATGTACATGGCGCACCAGGTTGTTGATGATCTGACCGAGAACTGGATGATACATCGCCTGCTTTCATATCTGGTCTTTCCTATCAATGAGCACTGTGTATTTGGCTTTCTGTTGCTCTTAACCTGCTATCATGACTAGGTGACATGAAAAGTGAGAGTATAAGCCCTGTGGATGGTATTTTTATAGACACTGTGATTGACATTAATACAGCAATAGAGCGTAAGATCCATCAATCATAGAGCGTAAGGTATGTCAACAAGAGCATGAGATCCGCCAATCATTGTGTAAGATACATCAATCATTTGACTGACCTATTACCAGCGGGTTAGTCCATAAATATGATAGCAAGTGGGCATCTCATTCACTTGCTGTTTTGCAGGGATTGTGGTGGTGGCATGAACTATCAAGAAGAGGATGAATTTACGTATAAAGATTGGTATTTTATCTGTTGTGGTGTATTTCATCTCACATTGTGGCGATATCTGCATATGCTATCAGTCGTCGTTTGGTAATATCCTGATATGCAGCAGCAGCAACAAAATCAAAATAATTATGATGCTTTTTATCACAGAGAGTTATTGAGGTGCGTTGATAGTGTTTATAGTTATGTTGAATCTTCTCATGCCGATTTTAAAAATGCATTTATTCAATACGTTTCTGAGCATACTACTGTTTTAGAGGTCTTTGTTTGTGTGGTTTTAGTGCCTATGTGGCAAAGAGTCCTAATTGTTGGATTGATATTGTTTTGTATTTGTCTTATGGTCAGTATTTGAGTGAAGTAGGACATAGTTCTTATTACATGTGGGTTCAGGAGTCTGTTGTTGCTGAGGTTTTGGAATTGAGCTCCGAGTGTTATAGGTGGAGTAGCCATCCTGTTTGCAGTGACCCTCGTGATTGTGCTCCAAATGATGGTACGTGTTGTTACAATGTGAAGATAACATGATTGACAGTGTCTTATGTTATAAATGATTTATTTTTGTTGAGGCACCCTTTTCTCAGATGTCAAGAGCATATTTTGTGTGGTGGTGAGAATGTACTTCAAGATGCTGATAATGGATGTATAATTAAACATGTTAATGATACACCTGCTGCACAACACTATCAAATGATGTTATCATCAACTTTTGTTCCCTTTTTCAGAGACTTTGTTATGAGCATATGAGCAATTGGGTGCTTAGCCACAGGGAACATTTGACACCATCATCATCTGATGTGGAAGAAGGACGGCAGTCTTTAATGAGAAGATAGCAGAAGCAGCGCCATTTAGATGTACAATGTGTAACAACAAGTTATTTGCTCTTATGGATGGAGATGAATTGATGTTGCAAAGACAACAGGAAAGGCAACATTTAAAGTGTGGGATATGCAACAGATTCTACACATTGAGAAGATGGGAACAACACAAATTATTACATCACCTGCATGGTTGTGATATGTGCTCAGGAAGAGTTACCAGAGCCACCAACTTAGCGAGACACAAGAACAAAGTTCACAGAAGATGCAGTGTCCATTTTGTCCTGTATCAATGATAGATGTGTTATACATTGGACCTGCAATGCTGCATAGGCACTTGGTCGAGAGACATCCTGGCAAGATGGTTCATCACTGTAATGATTGTAACAATATGCACACATCAGAGGCCAACTACAGATGACATGTGGCTATTGTGGATAAAAAGCAATGCATATATTGTGATGAAGTTCATGATTGTCAACTTCAATTTGTCAACACTGCACAGCTACAACAGCATGTGGCGGCCACTCACAATCAAGCTGTCTGCCATTTTTGTAGGGATGTGTTCATATCTGGTGAGGGGCTGTATCAACACCAAACAGAACACTGTCAGCATTGATAGACATGGTTATCCTGTGACAGGGAGTTTCAAGCATTGAGTCAATGTCAAGCTCATATGAGCAGTCATGTGTCAAGGATTGGTGCCTGTTCTCCACATGAAATGCCATCACAGAGGCAATGCACAATGCTTTGGTTTACGCTGTTGTATCATCACAATCCATGGGAACAAGATGTCAAGACTATTATTGTTGCAGGACATTTGCAGGACAGAATAAATATGCATTCAGCAACTCTGTGGATGCTCTGCTGCTGTGTGAATTATGTGTGCACAAGAACAAAATCTACACTTGACAGCCTATCAGAATGTCGTCAATCAACATCATGATAGATTGCGAGAATTTTACGCAAGCAATTTATGACAATATGTGAATCACACAACAACACAAGAGGGGCGAATGGAAAGGCTCAATGTCAATCTGTTGGGTAGACAGGGTTTCTTATTGTACCTAGAGTCTGCATTGAAACTGGTGTTTGATGCATGCAGATATCAGATACCATATAGGATTGCTGTTGCATTTGGTTTTGTATTCTAGAAGAGTCAGACTGATCAGTGAACAGTTTTTTGTTGTTGATTATTTGGTGAGGAATCCCAATGATAGAGTGCTGATCAATCAGATTCCCAATGTTTGGATAATTCAAAATGTAAAAGATGAAGATGCTGTGATTGGAGACATTTCACAGACTGATTTTTTGATCTGCTTTGTGATCAATCAGATGCCAAACAGTACAATTTTTTGATTGTTTGAATGAAAAATATGGTTGTGCAGGTCTTTCCTGTCTTGAATCGTGATATTTACGACAATAAATTTGGAAATTGCCAATACATTGGGCATGGTGCTAGCAGTGATGAGGAAGAAGTTGATGATTGCAGTGCTATTGAATATTATGATAATGATGATGATGAGGCACCACCTCATAATAATCCATATATTTTGGATGAAGTGGAGGAAGAGAAGAGCAGGAGGAAACAAATGAAGATGATAAGGAAGAAGAAGAAGGTGGAGTTTGTACAAAAGAAGAATGCATCAGCAAATATGTGCAATTACAGTTGCATGGAGGAAAGAACTCTACCCTTGTAAGTCTAAAGAAGTTAATGACACAAGGTAATGGATCAAGAGCTGGAAGTGTTGTTCTATACAAAAAACTCTTTTTTTATACAAGTTGCACGATAGCAATTAATGTTGTCTGGATAAAACACTGCTGAAGTTGATGCCAAAGCAATAAGAGAGGAAGCATTTGGGTACTATTCTAGATACAAATACCATTTCAATATTCAATCAGATGAGATGTTTGAAGGAATTCACATGAGCATTGTGAATTATTTGGAGAATCTCTACAAGATGAGGATTAATGTGTACAAGATTCGCTCACTCAAAAAGCGTGCTCAACAAGAGAATTAATGCGTCAAGGGAGTCTTTTGCTGACAAGTACCAGCCACTGATACAGCTCTGGTACATGTTGAGTGGTGGACATGTGTACAAGAATAGGACTTTGAATCTATTGCTGCATGATAATCACTACTATACCATAAGGGACATGAATAAACTGATGGCTTTGCACTATCGATGTATATCATGTGGGCAGATTTGTAAGGGGTGAAGAATGTCAACAATAAAGAAACATATTCAGGAGAGGTGTGGCAAATTTTGCTATATATACAGACAGGGAGTTGTGGAGTTGCACATCAACATGTGGGAAGAGGCAAAAACTATTTTTTCAATACTAGATGATGTGCTATCCTATAATGATGTGGACATGTTTACTGGACACTATGTGACATATGATTTTGAGGCAATTTTGCACAAAGAAGATGTATCTGAAGTGGAGTTTTCATTGTTATCCAATGTGGCATGGACAATCATGAGGAGGAGGCATATATTATTATCAATAAACCCCTATCCTGTGCTGTTGCATGCAATATATTTGATAAGGATGAAGCTTGAGAAGACAAAGAATTCATGGAAATTATGGCCCAATCTAAAGAAAGGGGTGATTGTGGAATTGCCTATGCTGCCCGAGAAAAGCCGAAGAGTAGATATCAGAATTTGTGTGAACATTACAAGTGATTGTGAGAGCCAGATGAAACATAATGCTGAGGAAATATG
Organism: Cassiopea xamachana; assembly: GCA_900291935.2. Classification (NCBI taxonomy): domain Eukaryota; kingdom Metazoa; phylum Cnidaria; class Scyphozoa; order Rhizostomeae; family Cassiopeidae; genus Cassiopea; species Cassiopea xamachana. The sequence continues at coordinate 8,929,971 of OLMO02000009.1, read as the reverse complement.
AGGGCATTATTGAACATATCACTCATTGGTTTTTGGAGAAATGTTTCAAGGTGGATTAGACATGTTCATGTAAAGATTCATCAGAACTTATTGTGGAAATAGATCACGACCTGATTGAAGAAATGGCAGAAGATTGTGCCCGTGACAAGACTGCACAGGCAATGTTGATGAAGAGCAATACAGAAGTGGCAGAGGGGAATTTAGAGATTTGTTCTAAAGAGATCAGACTGTTGGGGAAATTGAAGAAATTCATCAATCATTTGCCAGTTCTTGGTTTCAACTCCAGTGGCTACAATATACCTCTAATCAAGAACTACTTTCCCTCTGAGTTGGCATGAGTGGTTCCTTCAGAGGGTTCTATACCATTTGTGAAAAAGACTACATATTATATATCTACAACTGTGAATGGATTGTCCGATGATAGTGGCCTGGTTTTTTTTGGATATCATGCAGTATTTAGCTCCTAGATTCAATCTGGACACATTTATCAAGTAATTTGCTGATGATACTTCTTCTCACAAGTTGTATTTTCCATACAAATATGTTAACAGTTATGATTGATTGGCAGAGAAAGAGGTGCCTCCCTATAAAGCATTTTTAGTGAATTGAGGCAAGAGAATCAATTGGATTCTGAGTATCAGACATATCTTGTGCAGAAGCTTGGTATGGTAAGAGATACCAAGAAAGAATCCCTGTCTCCTGAACAATGGGAAAGACTCCCAATACTGGTCAAGAGAAATATGAGAAACTTGTGCAATTACAGAGTGACAAACAATTGGTGACTACCTCAAATACTACAATGTTCAAGATGATTTTCCTTTTTTGATTGGTGTGTGCAGTTATATGAAAGAGATGCGCAGTAAGAAGGGAGATGTTGTCAGGGATGCAATATCGCTGCCTGAACTTGCCAAATGAATGTTGATGAAGCATGTGCCACATAGATTGCTGTATTGCATCAATGATCCTTCTATGTATTCAACAATCAAACAAAACGAAGTTGGTGGGCATTCCATAATATTCATGAAGAAAAATGGTCCCACACATCCATATGTTAAAGCATTTGATGCAAATTCTCTGTATTTGTACTGCCTTGGGGAGGGACAGTTCACTGGAATGCCCACATTCTACGGTTCTATAGATAATGATCTGATGATGCACAGAAAGATGAGATGTTTCCCAGCCTACAAATATTTGACAGGTAAGGACAATGCTGCATCAGAAGAGTGGTTGGACTACCTAGACAATTAGACAAAGTCCATCTGCTGCCTCGCAATATTTGCATGCACACACAGTTCAGATTTGCGCTGACATTATCTGAAAAGGAAGAAGATGGTGACGATGATGCAATGTTGGACAAGTGAATAATGCATGTGGTGGAATTTCATGGTTATTACTGGCATGCATGTGAAGTTTGTGTTGCTGGCCAACAACACTATCGACTTCATGGTGGTCTTGGTTGTCTACCACGTGAAAAAAGGAAATGGTATGTGATCTCCATTACAAAATTCTGGACAAAAGAGGATATTTCATTCACTGCATGCAAGAATGTGAATGGAACAATATCAGACAACAATGTCGCACAATTGACGAATTTGTAAGAATAGATCTTGCAGGGTGGATCCATTGGTTGTGGACAAGGAAAGAAGTCATTTGACAACAGCACAACATTTGGTAGGAGTGCTGAAAACAAGAAAAGTGTTTGTGTGTAATATCAAAGTTCCCCAAGATGATTGTGGACATTTGAGACATTATTTTCAAGATTTTGTGCCAATAATATAGCCTGCCACCATCAACTAGGAAGAAATTGGAGAATTTATGTAGGGTGTGAGCAACAGCTTGGTAAGAAAGGTGAAGGACAGGCGCTGTGTTATAAATTCTTATTTTGGCAAAGGCACTGGAGTCATAGAAAAGTATTTGGCGTGGTTGTTGGAGAAAGGTTTGGTGATAGATAAAGTGTACACATTCGTACAGTACAACAAGGAGCCAATGTTCTGATGTTTTGCAAATGCCATCACCGAGATGCATATCAAAAGCTATAGAGACAAGCACAGTGAGATGCTGGAGCTTGTTGCAAAATTGATTGGCAATAGCACATTTGGGTTAACAATCACCAACAAAGATAAGCACAGAGTAGTCGTGCTGCAGAGCTACAACAATGGTGAGAGGGACACACAACCACTTGTTGGTGGTGATTGCAGAGCTGTTGTTACTTTGTTGTTGAGCTTTATCAAGTATGAACAGGTAATGCCACAATTGTTGGAGGTGGAGAGGCAATATGGTGAAATAGTCTACGATCAATTACACTACAGTGCAAAGACTATATTCGATAAAGCCAAGTTATCCATTTTGAACTTTTATTATGACTTTTAAAGGTCGTACTGATCCCGGATTGTTTCTGCCTGTTGGAGACTGATACAGACAGTATATATATATATATATATATATATATATATATATATATATATATATATATATATATATATATATATATATATATATATATATATATATATATATATATATATATATATATATATATATATATATATATATATATATATATTGCCACCATAATGTATGAAAAGTTTGAGGAGAGTGTTGATTCAGAGGAATGAAGTGTATACGAAGAACTAATGTTCCAGTATTTCATGACCGACGATTGCACATACAGAAAACGACTACCTAATCGGTACAAAGTGGAATGCGAGGGTAGCATGATGTTATCCCTGTGTTCCAAACCCTATTGTGTATACAACGACGGAACGAAATGTGTAAAGTATTTAGCAAAAGGTGAATTTCAATGCATGTCACGATATGGAAAAGAGCAAAACACAGACATTTGGTAAAACTGCTATTAATTTGTACCATATGCATTGGACTCTGCAACTCATGACAATGGCGTGTTGACCACTGGAAAAGCAGTCAACTGCAGTGTAAAATGCAAATACGATACAATGGTGATGTACGAGCAAGAAAAAGTAATGTTCAATAACTTCTATTGTAAAGGACACGTATTGAATGATGGGATACATACCGTTCCGCTATCTATGTGATAGGTGAATATGGAGTAGTTATATGTATTACATTAAGTGCAAAAAATTTCAGTGGGATTTAATTTCGGTGATGAGAGAGCACCGAGATTTTTTCCCACTGAAATTATCTGTCACCAAACTTTCAAAGCACCGAAAGTTTTTGAGACTAAGAAAGTGATTTCTTCATTGTTTGTTCAAAAATTTAAATTTTCATCACAAGTTTCATATTAACATTAGTTACTTAAAATTTAACAAATTAAGCAATTTTTTATATTGTGAAAATGTTGTTTACGTTGTTCATCAACTGGAGTTTTTGACTCCATTGCATCATCATGATGGTAATCAATAACATCGTCATCTTCATGCCCACTTTCATTATCGATTAATAAAACATACTTTGAACTTCGCACTTGCTAACACTGTGAGCTTAAAATTGGGAATTGGTGAGTTACAGTAATTTTGACCATCTACTGTTCCATAAACTCTGCTCTGTGTGTCATAAAAATCCACCGTGCGCGGAAGGGAACAACAACTTCAGAAACCATTTTTGAAGGGAAACTTTTCCAAGCCACTGCTTAAGCATCGCGTAGAAGAGCAAATTTGTACGACATTCAAAAAGCTCTTAGTATTCTTTACCCTATTGATGCAAAGTGGCTTGGTAGTCTTTGCGATCATTTATGAAGCAGTCGCTCTGTTTCGATCAAAAGGTATTTTTGCATTGTAGGAATCTATGACATTTTGTACGAAGAATTTGAGTTTGAAGACCTATTTGTAAATTTGTAGCTACCACAGGCTGACTGTATGCTAAGTTTTGGTTTTTACTGTAAAAATGATAGCACCAAAATTTCCTTCAACCACTGAAATTTTTACAAATTCCACCGAAATTTATCACAGAAATGATTGACACTTCACCATAATTTTTTCCACCAAATATTTTTCCACCGAAGTTTTTGCACCAAAATTTGTTGCACTTAATGTAGATTGTCATGTGGTAAATATCATGGCAGTTGTATTAGTGCGAGTTTGGAATCGAACGCATATAATTATGATGTCATCATTGTGAACCATAGGTAGCAAGTATTCATTTTACATATTTTTTTGTTATTTTTGTAGATGGCATTGGTGACTGATGGTGGTAGTGGTGTACAAGGCAGGAAACGTCACAGTGCCAAGGGATTGGGGGAGCAGGAGACAATATTGCAGAGGATAACTTGTCCGGCTTTATATCAGAAAGAGACTTTTATGTTTTTTTATGACTTTTTGATGTGTAGAGCAAGTACTTCAACACCGCTACTGTTATCATTGCCATCACCTAATTGAAATATAGCGACACATTTGCTGCAAGAGGGCGGCAGCGGAGAATGGCTACTGATTCCTGTTTAAGAATTCAAAGAAAATTGATACGAAAATTGCCGTTTTAAAACGTGTAAGAAATTGGAGCTGAGACTGCGTTCTTTTCCCAACTGTAGGATTGTTTACGAGGAATTGTCTTCTTATCGCATGATAGCATACAAATGTACTGTTCGAACATTAACAGTTGTTATGGAGATGGCAGTGAATATGTTGTTTTGATAGTGTAATTTGTTTTTGTTGCAGCAGCAGGATAGTTCATTTCTGATTGCCGCTAGTTCCTCACTGCCATCTATGAGATTGTCATATCATGATGTGAGCTGAATTTTTGTGGAGATATGGAGAGGCTATGTTATATAGAGCCGATATGGTAGCAAACACCCACAACAAATCCTGTTGAAATCACAGAGGAAGCCAATTAATGATACTCTGGTGACCTAATACAGAGAGAGAGACTGGGTATTGAGAAGATAAACAATCATGATATACTATCGGATTTTAATGTGTTGGAATCCAAAAAGATAGAAAAGGGTACAACTCTGAGTAGATTAACGAAGTCACTGCAGCAGTTGGAATTGGAAGAGCACATCAATCCAAATTATATATCATTGTCATCTTTGGTTGTGAACCCTCTGGTGTTTTTATGAATTTAAAGTGAATGTGCATCATTATCATCAGTACCGACAATGAAGAGTAGCAGTAGCGGTGGGTCAAAGACAGAGATCCCAAAAAACAGTTACCAAAGTGTTTGAAGAGGAGAAAAGAAAACGCATCATTATCATCAGTACCAGCAATGGAGAGTAGTAGTAGCAGTTGATGAAAGACAGGTAGAAAAAGAAGAGATCCCGAAAAAGGTTTCCAAAGTGTTTGAAGAGAGGACAAGAATGCAGGATTTATGGTATGAGCAGTGACAACAGGGTGTTGTTAAGGAAGAAAGATAACAAAAGGTAGCCCCCTAGTCACACTGTCTGGAAGTAGTATGATATGTTGTCAATAATACTGATTGGTTTTTGGGGATATGAGATAGCAGACAATAATTATCTTGTTCTATTTTCTATCAATGTTGTGGTGAATTCTTCTCTCTTCCGTCTGTGATTTGTCTAAACATAAGCAGCTGAAAGGAATTGGATAATTGTCAAGTGTTTAAACTGTCATTGCTCTTTTGTAAATATCTGCACGTTTGTCCAGTAGGTCGTGGTCGTGTGAAAAGCAGAGAGAAACTCCATTAGCGTAAGATGCTTGAATTGTTTTGTGGCGTTAGAGTTTGACTAAGGGGTATCTGTTTTATCTCTTCCCAGGTGCAGCAGGAAGATGTTGTAACACAGGAGGAGGAACAAATGCTACAAGATATATTCCCATCATTTCAAACATCAAGTAATGTGATAACGATGACAAAGGATGCACCACTTATAGGTGGTATACCACAAGGGGATGTAGACAATATTAAAAGAAAATTGAGAATTGTCAGGGCGATGATGTTCCTCTGGCAATGTACGTCACTGCCATTTCTACAACAACAACAAGGAAGTGATGATACTCTTGTCTAATGTAAAGTTATTAATGCTGCTTGTTGTTGTTGTGTAGAGTATGTGTTGAAATTGATAACTCGTGCTTGGAAGACTGGCACAGCACCAAGATGTACGTATCCTGTGACAAGGAATTTCCTGTGTGTGAATCGGAGGAGATCAAACAGGGTACAACTCTGAGTAGATTGAGAATTGTCAGGGCGATGATGCTCCTCCGCCTATTTACGTCACTGCCATTGTTACAAGAGCAACAAGGTAATGGTACTCTTGTCTAATGTAAAGTTATAAATGCTGCTTGTTGCTGTTGTTTAGAATATGTGTTGAAATTGATAACTCGTGCCTGGAAGACTGGCAGAGCACCAACATATATGTATCCTGTGATGGGAAGTTACCTGTCATTAACTCTGAGGAGATCATAGCGTGCACACCTCTGAGTAGATTAAGGCAGTCAATGCAGCATTTGGAATTGGGAGAGCACATTAATCCAAATCATACGTCATTTTCACCCTTGGTTGTGAACCCTCTGGTGTTGTTATGAATTCATCATGAATACGCATCATTATCATCAGTACAGACAATGGAGAGTAGCAGTAGCCGTGGATGAAAGACAGGTAGGAAAAGAAGAGATCCCGAAAAACGTTACCAAAGTGTTTTAAGAGGAGAAAAGACAATAGGAGTTATGGTATGAACAGTGACAAAAGTTGTTGGTATTGAAGAATGGTCAGGACAAGGTAACCCCCTAGTCACACTGTCTGGAAGTAATATGATATGTTGTCAATAATACTGATTGGTTTTTTGGGGAAATGAGATAGCAGACAATAATTATCTTGTTCTATTTTCTATCAATGTTGTGGTGAATTCTTCTCGCTTCCGTCTGTGATTTGTCTACAAGCAAGCAGCTGAAAGGAATTCCATTAATGTCAAGTGTTTAAAATGTCAGTGCTCTGTTGTAAATATCTGCACTTTTGTCCTGTAGGTAAAGGTCATGTGAAAAGCAGAGAGAAACTCCATTAGCGTGAGATGCTTGAATTGGTTTGTGGTATTAGAGTGTGACTAAGGGGTATCTGGTTTATCTCTCCCCAGGTGCAGGAGGAAGATGTTGTAACACAGGAGGAGGAACAAATGCTACAAAATATATTCCCATCATTTCAAACACCAATTAATGTGACAACGATGACACAGGATTCACCACTTATAGGTGGTGTACCACAAGAGGATGTGGACAATATTGAAAGAATATTGAGAATTGTCAGGGTGATTATTCTCTTCCGGGCACCACCACTGCCAATTTACGCAACTGCCAGTGTTACAACAACAGCAACAAGGTGATGGTACTCTTATCTAATGTAAAGTTATTAATGCTGCTTGTTGTTGTTGGTTAGAATATGTGTTGAAGTTGATAACTTGTGCATGGAAGACTGGCATAGCACTTACATGTATGTATCCTGTGATGGGGAGTTACCTGTGTTTAACTCTGAGGAGATCAAGAAGGGTACAACTCTGAGTAGATTAAGGCTGTCAATGCAGCAGTTGGAATTGGAAGAGCACATCAATCCAACTATATGTCATTGTCATCCTTGGTTGTGAACCCTCTGGTGTTTTTATGAATTCAACATGAATACTCATCATTATCATCAGTACCGACAATGGAGAGTAGCAATAGCGGTGGATCAAAGACAGGTATAAAGAGAAGAGATCCCGAAGAAAGTTACCAAAGTGTTTGAAGAGGAGAATAGGAAACAGGAGTTATGGTATGAACAGGGACAACAGGTTGTTGTTATGGAAGAAGGATAACAAAAGGTAACCCCCTAGTCACACTGTCTGGAAGTAATATGATATGTTGTCCATAATACTGATTGGTTTTGTTGGGGAAATGAGATAGCAGACAATGATAATCTGTGTCTATTTTCTTTCAGTTTTATGGTGAATTCTTCTCTTCCGTCTGTGATTTGTCTAAAAGTAAGCCGCTGAAAGGAGTTCCATTAATGTCAAGTGTTTATACTGTCATTGCTCTGTTGTAAATATCTGCACCTGTTTCCAGTAGGTAGTGGTCGTGTGAAAAGCAGAGAGAAACCCCATTAGCGTAAGATGCTTGAATTGTTTTGTGGTATTAGAGTGTGACTAAGGGGTGTCTGTTTTATCTCTTTCCAGGTGCAGCAGCAATATGGTGCAACACAGGAGGAAGAACAACTGCTACAAGATATATTCCCATCATTTCAAATATCAAGTAGTGTGACAACGATGACAAAGGATGCACCACTTATAGGTGGTGTACCACAAGGGGATGTGGACAATATAGAAAGAATATTGAGAATTATCAGAGCGATTATTCTCCTCCAGCCAACACCACTGCCAAAATACACTACTGCCATTGTTACAACAACAACAAGGTGATGATACTCTTGTCCAATGTAAAGTTATAAATGCTGCTTGTTGCTGTTGTTTAGAATATGTGTTGAAATTGATAACTCGTGCCTGGAAGACTGGCATAGCACTAACATGTATGTATACTGTGATGGGGTGTTACCTGTGTTTAAGTCTGATGAGATCAGAACGTACACAACTCTGAGTAGATTAAAGCAGTCAATACAGCATTTGGAATTGGGAGAGCACATCAATCCAAATTATATATCATTGTCATCCTTGGTTGTGAACCTTCTGGTGTTGTTATGAATTTAAAGTGAATGTGCATTATCATCATAAGTACTGACATTGGGGAGTAGCAGTAGTGGTGTGTACAAGAAAGGTAGAAAAAGAAGAGATCCTGAAGTTACCAAAGTGCTTGAGGAGGAGAAGAGAAAGCAGGATTTATGGTATGAGCAGTGACAATAGTTCTTGTTATTGAAGAAGAAAAGAACTGGTAACCCGCTAGTTATACTGTCTGGAAGTAATATAATATGTTGGTCAATAATACTGATTGGTTGTTGGGGAAAAGAGATAGCAGACAATAATTTTCTTGTTCTATTTTCTATTAATGTTGTGGTGAATTCTACTCTCTTCCGTCTTTGACTGGTCTAGAACTAAGCAGCTGAAAGGAACTCCATTAATGTCAAGTGTTTAAGTTGTCATTGCTCTTTTGTAAATATCTGCACCTTTGTCCGGTATGTAGATCATTGATTCATTCATGTGGCGCTATCTTCTCGCAGCAGGTCAGCATTCATGGCTCTCCATACACTCCGGTCTTGTGCATCTCTCACGTATTCTTCGTATGATCTTTTGTTAGTCAACACCTTGATATCGTCCATCGACGTTTTGCTTGGTGGTCATGTGAAAAGCAGAGAGAAACTCCATTAGCGTAAGATGCTTGAATTGTTTTGTGGTATTAGAGTGTGACTAAGGAGTATCTGTTTTATCTCTCCCCAGGTGCAGCAGCAAGATGTTGTAACACAGGAGGAGGAACAAATGCTACAAGATATATTCCCATTATTTCAAACATCAAATAATGTGATAACGATGACAATGGATGCACCACTTATAGGTGGTATACCACAATGGGATGTGGACAATTTTGAAAGAAAAGTGAGAATTGTCATGGTGAGTATTCTCCTCCGGCCAACACCTGCCAAAATACACTACTGCCATTGTTACAGCAACAACAAGGTGATGGTACTCTTGTCTAATGTAAAGTTATAAATGCTGCTTGCTGCTGTTGTTTAGAATATGTGTTGAAATTGATAACTCGTGCCTGGAAGACTGGCAGAGCACCAACATATATGTATCCTGTGATGGGAAGTTACCTGTCATTAACTCTGAGGAGATCATAGCGTGCACAACTCTGAGTAGATTAAGGCAGTCAATGCACTAGTTGGAATTGGTAGAGCACATCAATCCAAATTATATGTCATTGTCATCCTTGGTTGTGAACCCTCTGGTGTTTTTATGAATTCAACATGAATACGCATCATTATCATCAGTACCGACAATGGAGAGTAGCAGTAGCAGTGAATGAAAGACAGGTAGAAAAAGAAGAGATCCCGAAAAGAGTTTTCAAAGTGGTTGAAGAGGGGAAAAGAAAACAGAATTTATGGTATGAACAGGGACAAAAGTTGGTGGTATTGAAGAATGGTCAGGACAAGGTAACCCCCTAGTCACACTGTCTGGAAGTAGTATGATATGTTGTCAATAATACTGATTGGTTTTTGGGGATATGAGATAGCAGACAATAATTATCTTTTTCTATTTTCTATCAATGTTGTGGTGAATTCTTCTCTCTTCCGTCTGTGATTTGTCGAAGACTAAGCAGCTGAAAGGAATTCCATTATTGTCAAATGTTTAAGTTGTCATTGCTCTTTTGTAAATATCAGCACCTTTGTCCAGTAGGTAGTGGTCATGTGAAAAGTGGAGAGAAACTCCATTAGCGTAAGATGCTTGAATTGTTTTGTGGTATTAGAGTGTGACTAAGGGGTGTCTGTTTCATCTCTCCCCAGGTGCAGGAGCAAGATGTTGTTACACAGCAGGAGGAACAAATGCTACAAGATCTATTCCCATCATTTCAAACAACAATTAATGTGACAACGATGACAAAGGATGCACCACTTATA
>OLMO02000009.1:8878828-8913115 GCA_900291935.2 Cassiopea xamachana | reverse complement strand
TGTTTTGTGGTATTAGAGTGTGACTAAGGGGTGTCTGTTTTATCTCTTCCCAGGTGCAGCAGCAAGATGTTGTAACACAGGAGGAGGAACAAATGCTACAAGATATATTCCCATCATTTCAAACATCAAGTAATGTGATAACGATGACAAAGGATGCACCACTTATAGGTGGTATACCACAAGGGGATGTGGACAATATAGAAAGAATATTGAGAATTGTCAGGGCGATGATGTTCCTCTGGCAATGTACGTCACTGGCATTGCTACAACAACAACAAGGAGGTGATGATACTCTTGTCTAATGTAAAGTTATAAATGCTTCCTGTTGTTGTTGTTTAGAATATGTGTTGAAATTGATAACTCGTGCCTGGAAGACTGGCATAGCACCAACATGTACGTCTGAGTTATCGGATTGTGTTGAGAAACATGTACACAATTAATTCATATTAACAGTGAGGTTAAGTGGTTGCCAGTAGACAGACTTGTGGCGTCTCTGCAGAAGCCGACGATCTTGCAAACGCCCTTATACAGTGTACACCCCCACACTGTGTATGCAAATTGCTGGAGGGTCAAAACAGCACTACAACACAGCAGCTGATAAAGTCTTGTTACATCCCTACAACCATGCAGCCACTGCAATTGGTAATTTTTGAAGAGGAGATGACAAGGATGAAGAGTCTCCTCTCTTCATCATCAACACGAGGAGAGGAAGATGAAGACGACAATGAAGAAATTACAGACTGATTTTTTGTTTCTTGTTATACACGCATACATAATAGTTTGAATGTTATTATAAAATTTATATCTGTGTATGTTTTTTCTATCTTTTTCTCCAATCAAAAATGGAAAGAAGTGGCCAAGCAGCAACGATAGTTGTGGTGATTACACTCATGTAAGTTCACAAACATGGTGATGTTATGGGCAGATTGTTCGAAGACAAATTCCAAACTACAAAACATAATATGTCGTATGCGGAGTGGCAGCGTATACTAAACTATTTTAATGATAGGGTAAAATTTGGAGGGAGTGAAAAAGAGTGTAAAGACCTTAGGATGTGTGTTCCATTCTCTTGCCATATTTCCAGTAAATCACAATGTAGAAAAACTGAACTATTATTGACTATATTGTCAGGATGGAAGTTCGTAACAATGGATCATGGTGGTAAGTACACTAAATGAATCTACTGGTTTAATGGCACAGCATTGATAGAGCAGACTAGTAGAGTACGGGAAGTATTTGAGAAATTTAGAAAGGAAGATGGCATAGGTGAGCATAGAGATTCCGATTTGCAGTTTGCGAAGGTGCACATATTCAAAGATGATAATGTGCGAATGTTGTTAAACGAAACACACACGGAAAGTGTAGTATTCAATGATCTGATGAATGAGATGTGCAGTGACCAGATGGTAACAATTTTTGTCAGTAAAGAGGGTCGTAATAGGCAATTGTGTGTTTTCCATGTGTGGCAAAATTTATTTCGACAAAAACAACTTGCCGTTACACTCTTAAGTAATACAAAGTATAAAATTGTGTTTGAGACTCCCGAGATAAGGCGTCAATTGAATACTATGTTTGTACTCGTGTACCCCAAGGATCGTAAACGTATTTATCAAAAGATACTGGATTTCTTTCAAAGCAAACCACCTAGCGAATTTCCATTCTTCATGTTTAGGATATCTCCACACGAAAATAGAAACTGTACGATTATTGGCTACGCAGTAAACAGGAATTTGAAGATCTAAAAACCATATTTACTACTCTACCTGTAGTTATAATGTAAAGCAATTAAATATGGCAGAATTAGCAGCTGGGGCATTATTGCCCATGTTACTAAAAGGAATCGACATAGGTAGATGTAGAAGAAGTTACGGTGGTACTAGAAGTACTGGATGTGGAGGCGTTAGAGGCATGCGTTGGGGACACAGAAAGTACAAATTGTGACATTCTTGACATTGTTGTGTGGGATGGGTCAGAAGTTGGTGACAATACCATCATCATAATAAAATGGAAGAGAAAGAGAGGTCAGAAATACCCCAGCTGGATGGTAAAGCCACGAGGGAAATAGGAAGCGTAACAAACACGGAAAATATCAGCCATGGGTGGTGAGAAGATAGGAACAGTTGCTTAGGGAGCAGTCATAAAGTATGGTGCAGACTGGCGCGGAAGGGATTCAGCAGGGCCACCAGCACTTTTTAGGAGTAAATGATGGGCTAGCAAATCATTCTTCATTGGAGAGATGGGCCATGGAACTTTTCACTTAAAATGTATAAAACACTATTCAGGGAAATGTCAATCACTACTTTCTGAGCTACTGTCACTGCTTTCATCATTGTCTATGATGTTGCTATCGTCAGTTATTTTCGCCTTTGCCTTCTGAAAACACTGTGTTATGGTTCCATATCTAGGCTTCTTCATTTTTCTTGCCTTCTTTAATTTATTGGCTTCAATTGTTGATGCAAGCTGCTCCTGATGGTGCTTACAAAGTCCTGCTGCAATTTTGTTGCTCCCATCATCAACAAGCACCCCTTTTTCAATAAAATGTTATATGCCACGAAAGTGCATTTTTGGTTTGAGAGCATCTAAGGCATGTGGGTTTATTGAAGTATGATCAATCTTAAACCCAAAATTCTCTTAAGCAGCAGCGTCAGAGAGTAACCCATGTAGTGTGATACTACTCAAAACTGATGCACAACTTTGATATAGCCTCATTTCCTTCCTCTTTTCACTTTTCTTGTCATTTTCCAATCTTATTTTTCTTTGCATTTTGCCCCTCTGCTTACTTAAAGTGCTTTCTGGAAAACTGTGCTCAGTTTTTCTAATGACTGACTTTTTTTTAGTAAGTAATGTCGGGGAAAGGCCGTAGGGCCTATAACAATGCCCCGACAAAGGAAAAACTGAGAGAATGGAGAAGTCTAAGTAGAGAGGGAGATAAGATAAAGTTTGTTGATGTTAGATTTAAAAGATGACAAATTGTAGGATTCAGGGAAAGTAGTGGGTGGCAATGAGTTCCACAGTTGAGAAGTTCTAGGAATGAAAGAAGATTTTGTGAGATTGTGGATTAGTTAGTGTAACTTGGAAAGGGTATGAATAGGTAGAGCTTCTGATGGTTCGAACATGCCTCACTGGATCAGGCATAATATTCTTGATTTCCTGAGAGCAATGTCCGTGAAAGTAGCGGTAGAAAATGGAAAGATCTGCAACAAGACGACGATGGGAGAGAGACTGTAGAGAATTAGTGAAGTTTGGATTGTTGATGAGACGGATAGTTTTAGACTGGACTCTGCAAAGAAGATGGAGAGAAGATTTAGGAGCACCACCCCAGACATGAGAGCAGTACTCCAGAGAAGGATGAATCTGGGATTTGTATATAGTTAGTAGTTGAGAAAGTGAGAAATAGCCACGGGCTCTAGAAAGAAAGCCAAGTTTCTGAGATGCATGCTTTGCTATGGAATTGATATGGGGTTTCCAAGTGAGATTAGATGAAATAGAGAGACCAAGTTGAATGATTGAAAATGAAATGTCCAGTTTATGACCATTCATGAAAACAGGGGGAAATCTTGGTGATGTTTACGTGATATAGCAACCTGTGTTGTCTTTTCTTCATTGAACTTATCAAGGTTGTCACTACCCCACTTCTCTACATTTGTAAAGTCATTGGTGAGAAGTGAGGCTGAAGTGTTACGATATGGTGAAATATTAGCATAGGCAATGTGTTGTGGATTGGATGAAAAAGATGAACTTAAATAAGTGTCATCGGCAAAGGAGAAAATACTGGTAGATGTACAGGAAAGCAGGTCATTTATGAAGAGGGTGAACAGAACAGGAGAGATAACAGAGCCCTGAGGTACACCTCAGTTTTGGAGCATAGGTTACAAGCTTGTACAAATAAAGCTCTTGAATGCGGAGTTTGGTTTAGTTTCCATTGTTTAAAGCGGTGGCTTTTATGTTTGACAGCTTTTGCACATTGTGAATTGAACCACTTTGGAGAAGACTTTTTGCCAGGTTTATAGGAAGATGGAATAAAAAGATCCATACCAAGTTGAATAGCGTTAGTGATGAAGGTGGCAAAAGAGGAAGGATGGTTAGACAAGCCAGAATACCAGAGATAAGCAGCAAAAAGTTTCAAAGAGAGTCCCAGTCAGCTTTGCTATAGTGGAAAACTTTTTGAGAAGAGGAAGATCTATCCTGGTGGGAGACAAAGTTATGCTGTAACATGATAAGGCAGTGGTCAGAGTTACCAAGAGGAGTATCTAGAATAGGATTAGAGTAAATGTCTGGGTTTGATGCAGGAAACAGATCGAGTGTATTAGCTTTGTCCCCTGAGCGATCAGGGATACGTGTGGGTTCTGATATCAATTGTAACAGGTCATTCACAATGGCAAAGGCCTCTGCATCACGACCAGCAGAGCTAGTAATATGCGGAAAGTGGGTAAGCCAGTTCGGATTGTAGACATTGAAATCACCAAGGATGGTGATTTCAGAGCGTGGAGATTGAAGAGTAATTGCGCCAATTGTCTTAGATAGATGGTCAAATAGAAGTTCATGGTTAGCTGAGTTAGGTGAGCGGTATAGGGTGCAAATGAATTTTGAAGCATTAGGTAGGAAAATTTTCATCCAGATGAGTTGAAAACCAGGATTAATGAGGTCAATTTGAGGTAGATAAGAACTTTGTACATCAGAGCGGATATATGCACAAGCACCACCATATGGGAAGAAAGAGGAGAAAAGCTCATATCCAGGGCATTTTAGATGAGGATAGAGAATGAAGTTGTCATTTGGGTCCAGTGGTTTGATTTTAGTTTCGGTGAGGAAGAGTGCATGAAGGTTAGAGGACTGGAGCTATTGGTGTACAGAGTGAAGATTGGAGGATAGTCCACGAATATTGCAAAATGAGATGGAAAAGAGTTTAGAATGTGCCACATTGGTAACTGCAGTAGAGCTAATATCTGTGTGAGTGAGAGGCATAGTACAAATACAAAATGAGCGAGTGATGATTGGGTTGGTCAAAGTGATAGAGGCAGCATTTGTCAGTGAGCCTATGAAAGTTCCCATAGCTATCCTGTGGCCTCAGAAAGGCCCCCCCCGGAATTGCAAGCAAGGAGTGGCTCCAGTCGCGAACTGGCATAGCAGGCATCCCAAGATTATACACCAGCTGATGAGGCGGCCTCCCAAAGCACAGGCCTGCAGTCCACCTTTTCCAACGGTACCCTCAGGCATAGCAAGGGATCAAATAACCCCAACAGCTTCCCACTGCGACTAATCACAGTAACTTTACCAACCAAAAGACCCGGAATCTCTATCCTAGTGCTGAAAGAGACAAGGTCACTAAAGACACCAATGGATAGAGCGGTGGTACTTCCCTGGACAATGAGGCAAGCTCAATTACCACCTATGCTTGAAGTTGGCTCTCAAGTTTGATAAAAAATGATATGATTTCATTCATTTTCTTTAGTGAATTGTCATAGCATTCTAATTCATTTGATTTCCAGCATGGCATTGTGTTTTTACTGCTGAATAATTGGCATCTTCTTTTATTTCCAGTGTGGCACTTGAAATCTTCAGCACTTGCAAAGTGACGACAATTAATCCATATACCATCTTTACTCTCTCTGTATTTTACTAAGAGATTCTCAATGTTTTGAACAGTACATTTAATCTCCTACCGCAGCTGTCTTTGGCTTAAAGCATAACTCTTGAAACTGTTGATATCCATTAAAGACAATGAAGAATTGAACAGCTCTTCAACAGTTTCATTATAAAACACATGTTTATCAATGAGTGGGTTGGGTACAAATAGTTCTTTGACTGGCTCTGGCTCTGAAAAGGAACAAATGGCTGTCTTCTTTATAATAAAAGTAAAGTATTTTTCGTCTCGTAGTAAGGTTGATATTATTTGACTAAAACGTTGATTGCAAATGATACGAATCCAACAATGAACCTAAACACAAACAAAAGTTATCAATTAATCTGCTACCTATCCTAAGTCTCTACTCGATTAGTTGGAGGCTTTCTACATGTGACTGTAACTTACAACTATAGGCAAAGGCCTCCGCATACTAAGATGAAATCCAGATCACCGTAGCCTTCTTCTTCAAACATGTGCCAGTAATGACCAAGCTTGATATCCTCCAGAAAGTCCTTGACAGTAGTCATACTTCTCGTACAAGCGAGCGTAGATTGTTGTATAAGCACCAGCTATCAATTTCGCGCCAAAATATGCAGCAATCTATAATAAGCCTCGTTGTCGAATATATCCTATCATATTGAAGTAGCAATTTTTTGCAGTCGCGTTTCCAGTTAGAGTAGGATTGTTTCTACCGATTGTGAATGTTTGGCACAATGACGTCAAACACCAATAGTAGGAGAACTGCAACCAGAAAAAAGCCAGATTCTTTTCGAGAAAACAGAGAGCCGATTTGAAATGTTGAAATCTCTTCAGACATGCCACTTGGATGACAATGAGAAGTTGTTAGAAAAACATATTGCTAGTACTCAAGGAAATATTGAGCTTTGTAGCCATTCTGATGATAGGCACTCAATCCGAAAAGGATTCATGAGTTTCGATGAAGGCTTTGCATTATTTCTTGGGTATATGCAAAAATCTGTTAGAACTGATCTAATGGACAAAGAAAAGAAGAAACGTTTTAAGGAGTTATTGTGTCATTAGAAATATGGTTTATGCATATATATAAAATTAATGGATTTATTGTTATTCAGCCTAATGATTTTGATCTTCATTACTTTGCCTATGCCATGGTCTCAAAAATTGAGTCAACTCACGAGGCAAGTAAGAACCATAGACTAATTCTTGACAAATCACTTGTGCAGAAACTTATCAATTCCATGGACACAGAATGGGATGAGAAGATAGCTCAAGTTGCATTTGGGGATGCCATTCAAGGTCTGAAATTGACCGACTTGGCATCAATAGTCATGACATCAAGAAGTTAACAGATCATGTTTTGGTTGTAATCCAAGCTAGAGATGAGACAAAGGTATTGCTTTTTATGTACCTTCAGTGAAATGTATATTTATTGAGATATCGTATTATTGATTTACAGAGGTGGCATTAAGAGTCCCCTGTTAACATTAGTTTCTCCCAAGTCTGCAATTTTTGGACCAGAAATTTTGTGACTTCTCCCAAAAGTTTTGAAAATTTTGTAAGATGATATATTTATTTATACTATAATTGTGGTTTGCAGATTTTGGCTACAAATGGGGTTAAAGCAAATGTGAATTCTAAGATAGACATCATTGACAAGGCAATAATGTATAAAACTGCTCTCATTAGAAGGAAAAAATTAGATTTCAGTGATGTGCAGCAAGAGGAATTGTCAGAAGAAATAGATTCTTTAAGGGAAAGGAGGGATGACCTAGAAAGCCTGAAGAATCCTAGTACTAAATTTGACATAAAGAGGTTCAATGCAATGGTAACTAGAGCTAGTATCAAATTGATTAGGGAAAAAAGACTTGGATTGAGACAGAAAGCTGTTGGGAGACCAAGGGGCGTGGATCAAGAAGATGAAGAGTTTGTACTTAGATGTATTGAGTCCAAGACCACTACACATGGCATACAGTCTGATCAAGGTATATATACAAACCACAGAGATAAGACGAAAGACTTTGTAAAGGTAGTCAATTTTCACAGGCATAAAAGGAATAGATGCCCAATTATATCTTCAACAACTGTTCACAACCGCTCAAGACCATGCAACAAAAGATCAAAACAAGCAAAGCTTCATGCTGCACTTAGTTTATTTTGTGCAAGGAAGCCCCCTAAAACTGAAAATAATGAGAATGAGCTAACTCACCACCAACGAGCACACAAGAAGAACATTATTCATTTCTTCTGTGGTGCTGAGAGAGATGAGGCAAGGCATGTTGTTGAGATTTCAATGGATGATAATGCATACCTGTGTCCAGGTACAAGCACATGAATGTCTGGTGCCAGGAACCAAGAGATCTACCAACCCAGCAATAATGAAAAAGGAAGACAACTTCCAAAGTATGATTTTCCAGTTTCTACGGTGAATGTTACTACTGCAATATAGGATATTCTCCAGCAAAAATTACATCGATATTAGGATCATAGAGTTAAAAGAAAGCTATTGCAGTGATAATAAATGTAAGATGCAACATCACCTTCGTTAATTATGAATATTCTCATTTGACTAATACCAAGGTGTAAGTATTCCATGCAGTGTGTATGCAAGAGGCACATTTACTTGTCCTTACCTGTAGGCTGTGAATGCTAAACATTACGTAATTGGCTTAATCTGAACTATTCCGTCAAGAACAATATTTAGATTTAATCACACAGCACGCTGCTATCGTCCACCAGCGGGTTGTTTGTTTGTTACTAAGGTTTTAAATTCCTCATCTGACGTTTGTTTGAGTTGTACGTAGTAAATTTGATTCTCCTTTTAGTAAGAACGTAATTTTTGGTGTTATGGCCTGGTTACTATGACAAGGAAATTTAGAAAATTGTATAAATACAGCATAACTTCTAGTAGAAATTTAGATCGCATGGGATCAAGGAAATGAGAGAGCATAATAATCATCATCACACTGTAATACAAGTGAGTTCTTTAGTGTCACAGGGAGTTTTCTACAGGAGGACAGGGCTCTATCGGTTCCTTAGAATATTCCCCACAAAGCGAAGGTAACAAAAATCCGAACCCTGGCCGCTTGGAAATAGAGCAGTGCTTCTCAATTATTTTTGGGAGGCCCCCCATGGAAAGAGAAACTATTTCGTGTCCCCCAATCGCTACTAATAAGACCATTATCTATAAAAATTGGAGATGTATACCTGTTGCTTAGAACTACACGCGCCCCCTCTAGCATTGCACCACGCCCCGTCGAGGGTCGCTTCCCATTAGTCATTGACTAGCGTGGAAGAGGAACGGAAAGATGGTGGGGGTGTGGAAAAACTTTAGAACCACTCCCTCTAGGACGCCTGAAAACGCCCTTTTCCAGAATAGGAAAAATAGGTTTTCATTAATGACCCTTATGTCCAGAAGGAAAACTGATCTAACCTAGAGACGAAAAGACGAGGAAGCTATACTGACCATTGATTTGCTATCGCATGCCTTTAGTCCAATGCTATCTCACGCCAGTGCACCGGAGGAATAATAGTATATGCTGGACTGTGGGCTGGAATTCCTGTGGTACGACTCTTTGATATCACTATTGTCCTGCAATGAATGCCTTCCGAACTGTCCTATTTATCAGCTGGCAGTGGAAGCCTGGAGAAAACATTTTCAGTGCCACGCCCTCTATAGCGCTGGAATACACCTTCTTGCAATATAGGATGAAATTATATTATATATTATATTATATTCACAAACAATTTTGATACCGAGAAGGAGGGATTGATCCTCCAACCCGGCTTTAATGGATCGCTAAGACCAAGAACAGAATTCAGCACTCGATGATCCAAGATACAAAAATTACTGAGACCCTGTACATGGAAATGTTTCCTGGAAAGAAGAGGTTCCCTTGTGTCGTCTTAACTTTTGACATGCTCCCTTGCTCCTTTCATAGACTTTGCATGGTCCCGAGTTCCCTGGCGCCCCTAAACAAGCCTTACTATCCGCAAACATTCTTAACATAAGAAGAGGAGACAATCAAAAAGAAAATTACGCAGCGATTCGCAATCTTTAATTAATTTACACTTTTTACAACATTTTAAAACTCTAGCAAAAGAATCATTACTAAATCATCAAGAATAATTTGACTTACTTGATAAAAAGTACTATGGTAGCGCAATACAATTACACTGTTTTAAAACTAAAATTCAAAACCTAAAACTTATTGAGCTTTGCAAATTTACCCAAACGAGCTACTACAATATGTATCAGAATTAAACAAATCTCCTTCGTAAAATCAACTACTAAAGTGCAATTATCTATATGTTTGGTATGATTTTTCAGTGTATAATATATACGAATAAATTCTTTACATTTATCTGCTCCAGGCAATCGATGATAAATCATAAGTTTATAAATGATTTTCATATGAATGTATGAAACAATTGAAAAATAGTTGTCTAAAATTTTTAATTACAAAACAGATCAATCTAAAAACAATTACCTAAACATGCTGACTTGCAACACATAAAAACTCAGCATAATTAAGGCAGTAAAAATCTAAAAAATTTTAAGTAACTAAAGGAGTATACTAACGAATCCCCCAAGCGCGTTGGACATTTAAATCTTCAAAATGCACCTCCACACTTCTACTGGTACTTGCTACCAATGTGGTGTCAACGAATGGAACAGAGTCCCCCTCGTAAGTAACTTCTGAGTGAGGTTATTCAAATGGCACGAGAGGGGGGTTGGCAGAAAGTATATGGATGGGTACAAGGACGGCGTAAAAACAAATGCATCCTTGTGTACAAGAGGGAAAGATGAGGGGAGGTTAAAATTATTGAAAAATTGAGTATAAGGTAGAAAGATACATAGCCAAAATCAAAACAAACGTAGGAAAAAGGCTGCTTACATGTCTTACTAAAACCTGTGAAAAATCATGCAAACTTCGATACTTAGAAAGGTATAGTGCTATTCCCCCTGCTTTCTACGCCGATAAACATGTCTACGTTGGAAATTAATAAAAGCTTGGTCATAAAGACCAAGGAGCTAACTTAACGAGCAATACTACATCTCAAAATCAAATTCTCCTGTACAAAGCGGCTTTCAGCATTAAAATTTTCATATGTCGTACCAACTGAAGATACAAGTATTACAATCAAAAACTTACAATTTAACTTGTAACAGTACTATCGGCAAATCAATATAATCTACGCAGCTCTCGAATTCAAAGTTCCTTCAGAACGAAGATTAAGATGTTAGAAGGTTCAGAAAACCCTTTGAAGAAATAATTACTAGGGTGGGTAAAGCAATGACTCCAAGATGGGGTTCAAAAGGAACGTGAGTTACGAGGTATGCATATCGATGTTGCAATCAAAATTTCAAGTGATATGTTCTAGTGTAGCTATGTTTGGACAGTAAATTAAATGAAAAATTACATGAAAATGATGCATTGTTCTGTTTTCTATCTAATACTCTGACAATGGCCCATCTTCTTCATAATATGGGTCTTGATACAGCGGATTTGCCATGGAGGTAGCTCCACCCTCGTTAGATGTCTGAAAAAACAACATATATGAGCTGTTGCTAAAACATCTCCCTCTAATACTTCTGATCACAGTTTGCGAAAGAGCAAAATGGTAAAGAATATGTATTAAAAGTAATGAATAGTAATAGAAAAAAAGCAAAAACAGGGTGTCCACTGAGTTAGAGTTGAAATTGAAGTTTGAGAAAAGTGACCTTTTCCAGGCTTTTGGGCAGAAAAAGCACGTTGTTTACCAGCCATACCATTAAGTTTGATACGAGCTCCCAGCCATTGAACATACTGTCCAACTAGTGTTACAAAGTATTGAGGGACCTTAAAATTTCCAATAAATTGAAATTCCTGTAGAAATTCAATGTCTTCCAGTAGACCACCCCCGGATGGCAAGGATCTACCAACCACCCCAGGCAAAACATAGGGAAAACTTCTAATCCTGGGTCGACGTGGTGAAAACGGCCTGTCCCACATGACATTGAACAATCTTTTCTTCTTCAATCCTATTTCTCGATAAGTTCATTTTTCATTTAATAATGATGTTAATTATCATAAGGCCTAAAAATAAAACCCCAGCTTTTCCAGTCAAAGCAGGAGAAAAACCTATGGATTGTCAGCATTTCCAGCCAAATTCTGAAAGGCTCATTCTCCAACTTTTCCAGCCGGAGTGGACACCCTGAAAAACTCACAAGGATGCAGAAATACAAAGATGAAAAAGATGTCAAGGATGACAATAAGTCGCCCGAAATACGGAACAAATCAAGGGCCTAACTGGGAAACAACGTTTAGGCGCATAGTGAATAAAAGCATAGAACTATGAAACGCAGTAAAAAGACAGAAAATCAATTACCGGGACAGTAAATGAGTCATCAGCAAAGTTTCCAAGATCTAATTCTGTCCCGTACTAAAATGCAAAATTTTAATATATTAATTAGGGGGCTGTTGCTTCCATCCGCAGGATAAGGAATATGTCTGGTAGTGATCTATGCTGCAAAATGTGTGACGGCTGCTGTGATACACCACAAAAACAGGAAAACAAATTTTATTATCACTAAAACATTTCTAGGGTGGCTCCAATTGCTGGAACTGTCTTTCAAGGGAACTTCAATTTAAATACATAATGCGGTCAGGAAAAAATTAAAAACCTAACTACAACTTCTACAAAAGCACCATTCTTGAGTGGGAACTTTACATTACGATGTTACAAAAGTGAAGACCATCAATGAACTTACGTCATCATATGATTTCTCGTCATAAACTGGGTTCGAGACCCCTTGTTGATCTTTCTTTTGACCATCTTTTCCTGATGACCTACAAAATGTAAAACGAAGGATTAGTTTTAGCAAGAGAACGACGAAAATAAGATACCAGGGATCCAAGAGAACATTCAACCAAAGCCAGCCACATTTTGGAATGAATGGTATGGTTTCTATACGCTACAAAATTTTGGCAAGTTGTAAAATTAGGTTGTAAAATTTGAAAAAAATTGAACTTAAGAGAACAAAAAACTTAGAAATTTAAAATGTCTAATAATCATGCTCATATATCAAGAATTACTAAAGTTCGTTTACTGAACCTACCACCAGTTAAGAACAAAACTTATATAAAGAAAAGTAAAAAAAAGTATGAATAAAGACAATTTTTACCACAGTGGTTTTCAACCAGGGTTCCCCAGAACCCTAGGGTTCTGCCAGCACAATCCAGGGCTTCCCCCAGAAGTTATAAAAATGCTACGATCGGCAGCATACTCTAAATCTCCTGTGCAGATATGTTAACAGGGATTCATCGAGCCACAGGAATGCATCCTTGGGGTTCCGCTCCACCAAAAGGTTGAAAACCACTGGTAAAGCAAAATCGTATAAAACTATTGAGACCAGCGCGCAAGGAATACAAATCAACTAACCCTTGTTGCACTTGCTGTTTTGTAGGGTCATAGAACACTGAGAACAGGTGGAGCTTCTTTTCCCTGTTGTGAAGTAGAAAAAAATTAAACATCGCAATATCGTTGAGACTATGTTAAAAAATAAAACCAAACTCTAAAGCCCTGCAAAAATTTCTAAATCATGAAAGGATTGAGGCAAAAGAATCGTTAATCATACATTATAGAGTGAGGTCTAATAAATACCTTTTCCTCTTGAAGATAATGTAAGCGACGAGGATAATAACAAGGACGACAACAAGACAACCAACAACGATGGCAGCAGTCACACCAGATTCTACAAATGATCAATCAAACGGAATGAGAAAGAGGCCTGAAGCTGTATAGTTATGATGCAATCGCTAATAATAAATTTTCGTTGTTAAGGATAAGCCCTACCAGGGGCACAACTAAGAATGAAAAGGGCACATAGAAATGTTAAAAAATAAGATACTGCCTGTGAATATTGCTTTTCTGATCCATTAGTGGAGGAAATGCTGTGGGAAGTTAACAGATATCGTTGCTCTGAAGACCAATCATTCATATTGGTATATATATTCATATTGATTCATATTATGGCAGGGAAGGACAAGGGGGATGGGGGTGAAGCCCTGGAAATTTTCAGATCCACGCTTTTTCCATTATAAGAAAACGCCCTTTGTGGTAGCGAGAGGGCACTACATAAAGGAAACTGTTTGTTCATTTGCTGAAAAAGGCAGGGGTCTAGACCGCCATTGTTCCACACCAAAACGACATAATTCGAAGCAAAAGTTAAAATAATTCATGAGCCCGTGCTTTCGTAGGCAAATGAATGTAATCTAGAAATGGGTGTTTGGATCAACAAGGTGCGTAAATAGACACATATGTAAATGTGCATAAAAATGAAAGGTAAGCAAGGGACCGGTCATTAATTCTTCCATTGGAGGGAGTGGAAGATATCTTGGAGGGGGGAACAAAATTTTACATTCTCAGAGCGAAGGGGATGAAAAATGAGCGTTTTAAGAGAAGGAGCAAGGAGTTTCTTTTGAATTCCAAGAGGGGGCGGAAAATCCCCTCTAAAAGTAAATAATGACCCGTCCGTAACTGGTTAAAAATAATTCTATCTCATTCTGATTCAATACAAGCGTGTTAAAGGCAGAGATAATTACCCAAGCCCTAATCTGAGCCTAGTGGTAATTCTCACTGAATTGCACATTGAGGATATTAACTACTTTTGTGTCCTCCAGATTTCAATGGTAATATGAGAAATCTGATACACTTACTGGTGCCCTGGGATCCAGTTGACTTTCCGGTACTTCCGCCTGCAATTCAATTAATTCACTTCAGTTAGTATATCTACTGACAAGCTACCAAGACAAAGTTCATACGCAACACAAGAATCAAAATTCTCTGGCTTTTCCCTGACCCCCATTTTACATATTTACAAAAATAAGTATACAAAAATAGAGCTTAATAGATAGGTAATGTACAGGACTTGCTATAGTCCTATGGAAAATGATAAAGTTCACATTTACTGGCAATAAATGAAACGACTACTTTGCAAGCAACTATGAAAAGAGCTGTTGAAAATAATGTATCGACTAAATAATTTGTTTTCCCTGACTATTCCAGGTCTCCACTGACTATTCCAAATTTCCCCTGACTATTCCAGGTTTCCCCTGACTATTCCAAGTCTCCACTGACTATTCCAGGTTTCCCCTGACTATTCCAGGTTTCCCCTGACTATTCCAAATTTCCCCTGACTATTCAGGTTTCCCTGACTATTCCAGGTTCCCCTGAATATTCCAGCTTTCCCCTGATTTCTCGTTAAAATGCCCTATTTTTCAGGTTTTCCAGGTTCAGCGTGAGCCCTGCAGGCTACATCTCACAGCAATAGCAAAATGTCGTCATCTGTAAATCACGACCTAAAATCTTCAAGTTTCTATATTTACTTTCATTTTCTTATAGTGTTAAAGGTTTAATGTTGCTTCTAAAGGTAATATTTGTATTTTAGATGAGGGGCCCTTGAAACCAGCATTTTGCTGAAGTGCTTCCTTCCTTAAAAAATTTTAACATGAAAATAAAATGAAAGCTTCAATTTTCCATACACAAACTACGCATGTAAATAAATCCATAAGGAACACATATCTACAGACTACTTTTCGGTCTCAAAATCGAGAAATTTACAGATAGCTGAAATTAACGAGAAATGATTTGAGGCTCTCTACCATTGCAAATAGCACTGTCCTCATCAGACTTATCTGCACAATCATTCCTCTTGTTGCAACGCCAAGAAATAGGTATACATCTTCTTGTCGACTTGCAGGTAAACTGAGACGTTCCACAAATCGGTGCTTTGGTTGGGAAAATTGGCCTACTTCCATTTGTGATGCAGTCTGGGGTGAATGATATATCATCAATAGCAATATCTCCTTGATAACTGATTCCACGAACGCCTACAAAAAGACACAATAAAAAAATAAATATAATTAATAACAACAAAGAGCACACAAAAACAGTACAGGGTGTCCACTGAAGTAAAGTTGAAATTCCAGCTAGAGTTTTAGAAAAAAGTAACCTTTCCCCAGCCTTTTTGTAGAAAAAACATATTGTTGTTTTCCAGCCATACCATGAATTTTGAGATAAAATTCCAGCCACTGAAAATACGACCCGACTATTCCAGCCAAAGCAGAAGAAAAACCTATGGTTTTTTATAGCCTTTCCAGCCAAATTCTGAAAAAGGCTCATTCTCCAGCTTTTCCAGCCGGATTGGGCACCTTGGTCGTAACAGAAAGAACAACAGCTGTTTTCATTGCAGAGCAAAAGCAAAACACGAACATATTATGCTAAGCACAAGGTACGGTGTGAAAGTTGCCCCAAAGCAGAGTTAAAATGCCTAATGAATAAAGACTACGGACAGTTATGAAAAAGGCACAGGAGTGCAATGATGGATTACTGAAAATGAAGACCTTGGTGACAAAGGCGCTTCAAGTTTAAACAGCAGTGAACTGACAGGAACAAAAGTGACAATTCTTTCCAAAAACCGCTTTAGAAAAACCTCTACAAACCTTCAATAACGATCCTAAATGGAGTGTACTCTTTGCTCAGGTCAATAACTGCTTTATTCCATCTATCGCCGATGTTTCCTGTTGCAGTAAGCAACGTAGTGTAGGCACTACTTCCATCTCGTTGAATATAAACATTCAGGTCCTTGGCATGACGCCCGAACATATGATAGAACATTCTCATCTGGCACGCTCCGCCTTGGAGTGCATGGAATTTTATGCTAACTAGTCGGGCCTTGTCATTCCTACGTCGACCTGACATTTCCATGTACATGTAGTATCCTATAGGATAAATTATGATAGTTTTTAATAGAAATTTGAAGAAACTAAGTGATGGGGAGTATGGAGACTGAATGGCTGACAAAGAAAGATACGAGACTGGTGTATTTTAAGACATCTATAAGTTGTTAATTTTCAAATTTGTTTAGAAGACTATAAATATATTCAAAGGTAAATACATACTTTTCTTTTTATACGAATATAGTTCGTAAGTATACTAAGGCTCAGAGTCGCTGAAATTTAAGAATACTTTAAGACTAATACAAGGTTCAAGCTGTTTCTGGATTAACTTTTGCACTATCGATAAAACATTTATTGTCCTATTCTAACATTGTTTTGCTTTATGATGAAGCAAGACATCAGCAAGGATTTGAATATATTCCTTTGCCTTCAAGCATAGTCGCACCTTTGGCACTCAAGAATAATTTAAAACTAATCCTAGGCTCAAACCAGAAAAATTTAAGCATATTGAGGCTTAGGGAGAAGTTAGTTATTCCCATTAAAAAGTGTGTTACTCTAGTTCGAGTACAATACAGAGGAAGTAAACTAGAACCACACTATTTATAGAATAAATGACAACAAAAATAGTTGCATTGTTTCATAGCTCAAGTAACAAATTGAAAGCATCGAACTTTTTCATACTACCACAAGCATCGTTAACCATGAACAACAGCAACCTACCCTTTGCCGTTCCATAAGTATGATCTCTTGTCGGTCCACTGTTTACCGTTGGCGTTCCACCGTTATCCCTTGTCCAATCAAAATCATCATCAGTTGCCTGCGTCCAATTACACTGATCCACTACATTTTCAAAGTCGCATCCAATATAACCCTGACAAATAAATGGTCCTTCATCACTTCCATCACCGCAATCATCCGTGAGATCGCACAGTTTGCTCTTGTCCACACATGCACCATTTTTGCACCTGTTGTTGTTTTGAAATAACAAAGCGGGATAATAACAAAGTTTGCAGTGTCAAAAAACTCAAAACAGGAAAAGTTGCTGGGGATGCACATAAGACCAGAAAATGGTCACTATGGCTGGCCATGACACCAACAATATTTAGAAATAAATATAAGAGGAACAAAAACCAATACAAAGGGTTTTGAGTAAACCACACGGATACCTGTGTTACTCAGACTTTAAGATCTATTCTCCTAAAATAATTGAGGTGGGTTGAAAAGCTACTTACACGTGCTTTCCAACAGGGTCTTTACATGGCCCCGGACGGCTGCAGTTCTCGAAACTGATTTGATCAATTGCTATATCTCCTTGCCAACCGTTTCCTATGATACCGGTGAATGACATATTGAAAGAATGCTGACGCCGGCCAATAGACACTTCAGTTCGCACCCACTCGTTCTTACTCGCTCCTTTTGTGGAAAGAAAAGATTTCCTGAAATATTTCGTCGGTTGAAAAGCGGAGGAAGAGCAAAAGAAGAGACATAAAATGTTCAAAGAAAGTTTTTATTAGAAGGCAAGAATATAAGTGAAGGTCCAAAATTTTATACCCATCATAAATAGTCAAACTGTCCAGAGCTTTTATATCTCAACTAATAACATTCTTAATAATTATCTTACTCTAAGAAGAAGGATTTAAGTATAAACTGAAAATGATGCTAATTACAATCTTAAACAAAAATAAATCCAAAAAAGATGGTAATGCAACATAGGATAAATTATGAATCAAAGTTTACCTTCACGCCTCCACATGGTTGTCGTCCCATTGATGTCATCCAGTTTCAACCACAGGGAACCAACATTCAAACCATACATGTGATAGTAGAAGATCATTGTACAATCTGCGAATGAACCACCGTACGTCGGGCTAAGAAGAACTGCCTTTTTATTGTATCTTCTTTGTGACGCCTCCAGGTAGGCGTAGATACCTGTAGCATTCCCTGTGGCATCTTTGGATGGTCCTGTTCCCTGGCTGGCAGTGCCCTTACTATGCCGTTGCCAGTCATAATCATCCGTGAGTACATTCTTAAATCCACAGTAGCCATTTTCGAACGTGCATGGATAACCGCAAAGGTTGCTAGCCTCGTCAGTCCCCCCTGTGCAGTCAGGCGTGAAATCACATACAAAATGTCTGGATATGCATTTTTTATCCTTCACGCACTGGAAGTCGGGATAGCATGGGTCAACTGGAGGTGGAGTTGGTTGGCCTAAGAACAAAAATATATACAGCTCTCAGATTTTCTAACCACCATAAAATAAATTTTCTTATGAACATAGTAGCAAGAGAAGGAAATGCAGAGGCTGAGACTTACCAGGAAGTAAAGCACCATTGAACTTGCACCCAGGTGTGAATGAAATGTCATCAAGAGCAATGTCGCTTGCAAAACCAGCTCCACGAACTCCTTCGATGATTACCTGGAAATTGGCTGCACTTGACAATGTTGCCTCACCTCTAAGCCACACGTCACCTTTATTGCCGGACATGCTCCAGACTTTACTACCTGGTTGTCCATATGATGTAGCTATGTAAATATTCAGCTGACCAACTGCGGATCCATACATGTGATAGAAAAATCGTATCTTGCAGTCACCAACGGCACGTCTCGTACGAGTTCCACTGCCCTGGATCGTCGGACTCGCAAGGCGAGCTGTATCGTTGGCCTTACGTGGACTCGATGCCTCCATGAAGATGTATTTTCCTACATTTGAAATGTTTCTGCTGTAAGTACTCAATATCATGCGTGAGCTATAAATGCAGTGTAGTTTGAACTCCCAATAAAAGCAAGAATGAAAAGCGTTATATGTCCTTCATGATAACAGTTCAGGAATTATGCATATCTGCATTAGCATAAATTATTGCCCAATAATTGATGAAGTAAATGAAATCATAATATTGAATGATTGGCGGTGATTAATCAATGATGAATCAGACTGGAGTGAGCACAAATTTTGATGTCAAAAACTAAAAAAAATTAATCAAAGAACCAAATTAAAGTAGCAATTATAAAGAAGAAGATTGTTCATACAGTGAATTATGTCATGTACTATAATCAGTAGATGATCTTCTAAAACCATGCAATTCATCAAACTGCCTATTGAACTATGCACTGAAATGACATGCTCCATGCCCATGACACGAACCGCAGGTTATGCCTAAAACTTACAACTACAAGTTATACGATGTACTAAACTATTAAGTAGATGTTGAAACACAACCATACCATGTTCCTCTTGCAATGTGTGATCTCGTTTCGGTCCGGTGTCAAAGCTTCCTGTATTTCCACTCATCAGTGTCCAATCAAAGGTATCATCTCTCAACTGAGTCCAGATGTCAAATCCATTCTCGAAGGACGTGCTGTTTAAACAAACAAAAACTAAAGCTGAATAGATTTGAAGGATGCTATCAAAGAAAGAAACGGATTAGAAAGAAGCTTAACAAAATTAAATTAAAGAAATTATATTATCTGACAGAACTTTCTAGCTTCAACACTGAAACATACCGTTTGTATGATTTACAAAGTGCGTCAGTCTCGTCGGAGCCATCACAACAGTTACGGTCATTGTCACAGAGGGTATTTTGATTCACACACTGTTTAGTAACAGAGCATTGGAACTGATTTGCAGAGCATGACGCCGGAGGAGCAGGGTCTGTGCACTGGAAGCTGATGTCGTCAACAGCAACATCGGTATATGAGAACCAGAAGTGGCGTGCTTCCAAGACAATCTACAACAATAAAGGAATAATTAATTTAAATTTCTTCAATAGGAACTTGGGTTTCTTGCAACTAGTCTAATGTTCGTAATCAGCAATTTCTTAAATGAAAGCACTGAACTTTTAGTGCTGCATAACAATAAAAAACCAAATGAACTGAGCGGAATCCGTGTGTATTATACCTGGAAATCTGTCGGGCAATTTGGTAACGCCACTGATACCGGTTTCCATTTATCACCGGTTTCTGATGCAGTGGTCCACAGAACAGTGTCCCTTCCACCCTTCCTGTACAGTATATTTAGAGCAAGGTTTGGATAGTATCTCCAGTGCCAAATATTATACCAGAAATTGAATTGGCAGTTTCGTGACCCCCTCAAGTACAAGGGACTGCGGAAATGGGCATTTGGGAATGATCCTCCTCCAAACTGGGATGCTTCCAAGTAAACATAGTAGCCTGAGAAGAGAAAATGGTTTGTAATATCATCTTGAAAAATGCTGATATCAAATAAAGTTCTTGTTGATATAACGTAAGAAGAATGTCGACGAGAACTCGCTGATTTACTGTCACAAGTTTTAACGAAGAAAAAACGGACCGACAAACGAGCAAGATGAGCCGATAAACAAGGTGCCCAACAGCGAAATGAAATTCTTTTCCAGGGAATTTCAGCCAAATTTCAGGGGTTTTCCAGGGTATTATTGACTATGTTTTCGAAAAATATAATTATCACATATAGATCTGCCTGTACCCATCCACCTTTCATTTTGCGTTTTACTTGAAATTGTATGTCCGTTATTGGAAAAAAGAGGTTGCTTGCCACACAACAAATTGTGCGCTGTTTTTGCCCCCAATAACCTTATAGATCCTCCTCCGCAGAAATAAATAAGGTAGCAGCACTGCCAGGCCAAAAATTGATGCGCGGGAAACCTACTTCAGAATATAATTTTCCAGGGGGAAAGAAAATCCAGGGTTTTTCAGGGTCTTTCAGGGTTTTCTGGCCACCTTGATAAGCCATGACGTAAATCATGACGTAATTGAATAAATTATGACAGTTGTTCAAACAAGTCTCTCGTTGATTAAAAAACGTGTAAATTACACATGACCTACCACGTGATGAATTTGTGGTATGGTCTGTTGGAGGTCCTGTTCCGTTAGATGGAGTCAGACCTTGGTGTCGAACCCAGTCCATCCTATCGCCGACTTGGGTGTTCTGCCAGCCGCAAGTATCTGATTCGAAGTCACACGTGCTTGGACAGCGCAACTCGTCAGAGCCATCAGCGCAGTCCTTTTTGAAATCACAGAATAACTTTGCGCTGATGCATTTTCCATCGGAAGTGCACCTATATCAATACAAAAAAATAGTCAATATTCATTGCACTACAAGTATGTAGTGTGGTCCTATGTAGCAAGAGCACATCAATAAATACTAAGAAGAAAAAGCAGGTGGCAAAAACGAAAGTCAAAGACGAAATTCAAGTAACTAGTCGTCGATAGCGACAATTTACTAAAATTTCCAAAATGACCGACAAGCGGCGATTCAAATGAATTTCAGGAGCAGAACAACGATTAGAATAGGAACCGTAATTAATCTTATTTCCTTATTTCTTCAACAACGCCATTACTTTGAAGACATACCCGACATATGCAGCAAATTGGATTGTTATGGAGGAGCTGTGCATACAACATCCAGTGTGGGGTGGATTTCAAAAACAATTACCAGAGATTTGTATATTGGATTGTAGCGCTGATGCAGGGCAAAAGATTTGTGTAGCGAATAACTGTGAGCAAAATACGCTCCCGTATAATATAACTGAGCCCCAATGAGTACTAACATGACAACTAGAAAACGTAAGTGCCATCAAGTCGCTTCTCACGCACTCAAGAACAACTACAATAAGAGCAATAGACATACTTGAATTCTCCTGATTTGCACCCTGGTTGCGGAGTAACAGTTCGAATGAATGGTGGTAAAGTTGCCCCATAGTCAACATTACAGCCGGGGGTGAAAGATACATCATCAATTGCAATATCGCCTTTGTAGCCTCCACCTCGTTTTCCTTCTATTACTACTTGGAAGTTCATTTTCATGAAACTGAGGTTGACTTCTCCTCTTAACCAGAAGTCTCCTTGGTTGCCTAGATCGAGGAAATTCAAAAGCTTTAAAAGGTTGCAAAAAAGAACGTTATGTTCATAAGTCTAAAATGGCTAGAGCCTCTGTAATATTTAGACAAGGAGAATTCTTATGAGAGAGAAAAGCAATAGCCTAAAATGTCTTGAGAAGTATCTACAAAGCCGCTCACTTCATGCTAATGACCTACATTTTCGTTCTGATGAAAATACGGTTGAAGTTATCGACTATTTACAAAACGCATGTCCTTCAACTACTCAAGGAAAATTGGAGTAGAATTTCCAAACAAATTCCCCAATGATTATTGTAAGCTTTTAGTTGCATCAAAACTGAGTTCAGGGAGGCAACAATTGAAAAGAATGAAGAAAATATCTAAAACCTATCCAAGAAACATAAAAAATCCCAAACATAATTAGAAAAAACATAGATGCATAGAATGAAACAGACCATTGAAAATATTTAAAAAATCATCTTATCCAACCATGAGATTGTACTGCGATTTATTTAAAAAGCCCTATTCTATCAAAAAATTTGTCACCCAATCAATTTCAAATTGGTACATGCCCCCCTCTGTAAATAATGAACGGTACTTCATTCAGTGAATATATGGAATAAATTTCACGAGCATCAGCTACTGTTGTATTGAAACATCATACCTTTCTTCGCCCACACTTTCCTCATTGGGTCGTAAGGACTTTGTGATGTCTTGAGCCAGATATTCAACTCATTAACATGTTCACCGTACATATGATAGAAGAAGCGCAAACGACAATCATTTGAGCCTGTAACGGGCTTAAAAGGAACACTCATCAATTGGGCACTGTCGTTGGATTTTCGTGGGTAGGATGTCTCAATGTACATGTAATAACCTCTGCTGGTTCCTTAAAATCAAATGCAAAAATACAATGAGATACACAATAAAAACCAATTGATTTGTGAGTACAAGCAGCAATTCTTGTGACGTAGACGATACTTTATTAGGAACCTGGCTCAAGGTCTAGTGGCAAAAATTTTTTCGTCACATTCTACTTTGAAAAAGTTCCTAATTTAATGAACAAAATTACAGTGAAAACGCAACCAACCTGAGGAAGGGAAAATTTATTAATATTGTAACAAGCAAAATGCTTCGGTGTGAGTTAAAATCTAAAGCGGTGATTCTCAACGGGGGCGATATCGCCCCCAAGGGGGCGTTTTGAGAATTTAGGGGGCGTTTTGAGAAGGTATGATATAATATATTTACTTATGAAACTGATGAAAGAAAGTATATTTCGAGAGGAGGGGGGCATTTAAAAAAATTCGTTGAATTGGGGGCGGTTAGATCAAAAAGGTTGAGAAGCACTGATCTAAAGCAATGTCATGTCGACACTGTTGCTTTTTCAGCTTTAAGTTGAACGAGGTTACGGCTTTACATGTTCAAAGAGGCTAAAGTTCCTTTGCTCTGCTTTTGTAGTTATACAAGTTTCTTGAACTTTACTGCGCCTATTACTAGGCTGCACATACTCCAGTTTCTTATTATAAAACGTGCAAGGCAATCTACACCAAATGGCATAAAAAACTAAAAGGGTGGCGTCAAGTGACACTGCACAGGAGTTTTGAATATGGAGGCGAACAAGATCGACATATCTTCAATCGAAAATCAGCTTTTAGCAAAAGGGAGCTTTTTTCTAACATATGTGAATCGAAATGAATGAAACGAATGAACAGAGAAGAAATAATGACAATTTCAGGTAGTATAAAAAGCAAAATTATTATTCATAGTAATGGAATCAATGACTTTAAGAGTGTAGAGGATCATGATGGAAGAGAAGCAGACCTAGATCTACGTTGGCAATGAAGTCACTGGAGCAAAGGAAAAATAGGCATTTAGTGACAAAACCTGATACAATTTCCATGAATAATGACAGTAAAGAACCACGTATCTAGGACGTAGGCTCATAAATTTGGTATCTACCTCTGGTATGATCTGTGCCAGGTCCTGTGTCAAATGATCCAGTAGTACCTCTCTTTCTCGTCCAGTCAAAGTTATCTCCCTGCACTTGAAGCCAGTTGCACGTGCTCCCCTCAAAATTGCACCGTTCTTTGTAAGCAGAACACACAGAGCTTAATTCATCACTGTTATCACCACAATCATTTTGGTAATCGCAGGCCTATGTTGACAATGACACCGTTAATGTGGATAATACAACCACTTAGTGACAAACTGCGATAATGTACTGTATATAATCAGAAATTTTGCTTTGAAAGAATAAGGATTAATGTCAAAAGAGAGGCAAAACTGACTAGACGAAATTGAATATCAACTACCCATTACTACAACTTGAATGATATACCACAGGACAATTCGATTACATCCTCGTTCGGGCCATATTAAAAATAGATAAACTAGGCTGCAGATTCACACCCGCCTTTAGTTGCACATAAGTTCGAATGTTTAAGAAAATGACTACGAGACGGAGGCAGCACTAAAGCCACAAAGTATTGAATGTTGAGGCCTGTTTCTGATCGGCGCAATTGCGTTTGAGTGCTTGTGAATAATGTTTCTCTTTTGACTGGGAATGGTGTCCAGGCCGCACCTGACATGGGGGCACCACATGAACAAGTCTGACACACAGGTTTCGATGATCTATTACCGTAATTCAGCAAAAGCGACTATGCTAGCAAGCAGCGGGTAGGAGGTACCTGCATAAGCTGGAAAAATTCTTAATACCTTGTTTCCTGCCACACAAGCTCCGTTTATGCATCCAACCTCGTATGCATTGCATTGACCGCCTCTATCGGGTGCCAAGGAACAGTTAACCAACTTGATGTCGTCAATGGCAACAAACGTTCTATATGCGTAAAACTGCAACTGCCAACCTAAGAACAAGGAAGACAATAGCTACAGTAGGTGAATTAAACTACGTGAGAGAAGTAGAATGGCCTCAGCGTCTAGGACTTTCCTACTTCAAAATTTTGAATGAAAAAAATCTGGCAATCGAGCATTGGGACCCATGAAGGCACGGAGCAATTTACCCCCCTCCTTTGCCCCTATCTCTGCGGCTCTGCATGCAGAAGCAAAGGGTCACTTACAAAGTTCAATGATGAATAGAAAAAAATGGGCTTTGATTATTTCCAATTAAAATAAGAGAACTGTCATCACTAATTCTATTTAAAAGCAATCTGAATAAAACGTTTTATAAGCAATGAAAATTTATATGGCCCCTCGAAGAACGACTCCGTTATAAAATCTGTTGTAAATTGGGCGAGCATGGGATAAGAAAAGGAGTAGATGTGACTTTTATTCTAATTAATCAATCAAATGGAAGCTATTTAAATTGGTCTAAGATCGATTATATCAAGTTCTACTCTGCTCTACTCAATTCTCAATTCCAATACAAATCTAAATCTGCTAGCATATGCAACGCATATATACTAAATAGGCGTAGATAATGGGAGCACAGGGCGAGCATGTTGAGAATGCGCAACGGAAGTGCCCGAAACAAGAGCCCAGTGCCCCCTTTAGTCCTCCGCCGCGGCCCTTCATAACAAAATCAGGGTTTCTATTTTACTCTTACTGTAGTTTATTGTATATACTTAAAGTTTCTTTTAAGTATTGCTGAAGGGATATCGTTGTAAAAGAATTACTACTATTACCATGCTACTATTATTGCAGAAATCTACATTAATGTATTCTATGATCTCATAGTCATCACGAAAGTAAGCATGCATTAGTACCTGTGGGCCTCGTTCCAAGCCATGCAACCTGACGCTTCCACTTTCCAGATGTAGTCCAAATAGTGTAGAACAATCTCGAACTTTGTGTTCCATATCTTCCATAAACAGCTAAGCTTCTTCCTGTGTTATTTATGTAATAGTAGAACTCTAATGCACATCCTGGTCCAGTTTGACTCAATGCAGGGCTGTTAACTCTCGCACCAGTCAATGTACTACCAGATCCAGTGTAAGTACGCATCATATATCCTGGAAATAGATGACATATCACTGTAAATAAGTACACACATGCAACAGCTAAATAGTAATTTTAAGTTTTTCGCTACGGTGGAAGTGAAACAGTTAGGAAAGTAAAAGTTGGCAGTACAAGTACTATATAAATACGTTCCAGCTTATACCATTTGTACATTCAAAACAACTGTTATGATTATGAGAGATTGATAGAAATTATAACAGCTGGCCATTCAATCTTCTAATGGCCTGTACGGAAAAAAATACCTTGGTTTGATTTCTTTGTGTTGTCGGTTGCCGGACCTCTTCCGAGTTGAAGTGGGTCAACACGTGGATTATTTGCCGGACTGGCTCTACCCCATTCGTATAGGCCGGTGCTAATATCTTTGTAACCACAAGCACTTTTCTCGAAGTCGCAATTTCCTGTAAAAACAATATGCCACAGGGCTCGTCAAATCGTAATTTTACCGGCTACGGTGGCGAAATAGATTAATAACTCGTACTTACGCGCAAAGCTTGATTCACGAGACGAGACACACTTTTTAAACATTGAAATTCTCGCACTTTTGGTAAAAGCACATGAAAATATTCGACATGAAGAACTGAAAGTATGTTATGAGAAAATCAATTACGCATGCAAAGGTTGCAATTTGTGGTAAAAAATTGAGCGCCACTAGAAACAGGGTGAACTTGTTTGAATTGAAGATAGTAAGCAATTTTTCAAGCCCATGCTAAAACTAAGTAATAAAAGGACTCTCCGCAACAGTAGAAAAGTCAAAGTTTATCGTCGTGCTGTTTTCATCAAATTAAAATAGAAACTTCATTCTTTCACTTCAATTCATACTAAGGATAGCCCATACGTTCTTCAACCATCTAAGTCTTTCATTTATGAATAACATCTTTCACGTCATTTTGCGTCGGGAAATAAAAAAGGGTTGAATGGGAATTTATAAGCATACCACAATTGGCTTCGTCTGAACCATCTGTACAATCTGCATTAAAATCACAACGTTTCTTTCTCGCAATGCACTTGGCATCACCTGGGCAGAAGAATTGGTTGGCTGCGCATGGAGTTGTCGTTGGTTTGGCTGTGGTTGGTGGAGGTAGAGTTGGCAATGGTCTAAATGATGGGTTACAACCGTAGAACGATATGTCATCAATGGCAATATCACCCTTGTAGCCACTGCCACGTTCTGCTTCGATGATTACCTTTAAAACAAAATAGAAAATTTGCAAAAGAGTGATGAAATACTTTCATAGAAAAGGAAGCCTTGTTATTGCTACAATCATAACATGCTGCATTGCCATTCAAACCTAAAGAACAGAAGCCAGTAAAAGGCGGATCTCGTAAGGTGCTAACTACAAAAGTACTTAAAGATAAGCCTATTTTTGTACTTGACCATTCTCGCATGAATGACTGCAAAAAGGTTTGCTGATGATGCATGTTGCATAAAGAGCAGTACATCCTTCCCCTTGGAAAAGAATAACTTTATATTTAGAATGGAAAACTGTCAAATATGGAAAGCAACTGCAAGTAGAAACAAAAGACTCTAAGGCAGCGGGGACTGGTTCCAATTGGAACCGTGACATTCCTGGTATGGATATGCCTCGCGCTTCCACAGGACTGCTTGGAACGATCCCATTTGAGACTGTTAATTAGTACTAACTGGGTCTGCTTTCGAATTCAGTCCCAATAGGAACCTTACTCGTGGAAACGGGTGGAACGGTTTCATGTGGGCCCGGATAGTAAGTGAGCGAAGTTCGAATTAAAGTGATCGGTGTGTTTCTGCCGCTAATCTAATGTTTTCATGCATAATTGCTAGGCAGATGTCTCCTGCACAGTTTTCGAGCATCAGTTCCAAAGGAACCGGTTTCGCGGAAACGCAATGCCTATCCGTATCATATTGTTACGGTTACAAATGGAACCGTCCCGTTGAAACGCTGCCTGAATCAAAATGAAACGAATAACGAATAATGGTACCTGGAAGGCTTTACTGCTACGAAGATAAATTCCATGTCTAATCCACTGATTGCCAGCTGAAACATTTCGCGTCCATGCAACAGTCTCTATGCATCCAGCACACTGTCTTGTTTTAACACTAAGACGCCCAATGTGATCGCCATTCAAATGATAGTAAAAACGCATCAGGCAAAAACTCGAAGTTGTTGGCAAAAAGCTTCTACTTGCAATTCGTGCTCTGTCACCTTTGACACGTGGGTAAGAGGCTTCTGCGTACAGGTAGTACCCTGGAAACAAAAGGGTAATAAAAGCTTTGCTAAATAAAAAAGTGGCAGAAAGAATTACTGTCAGAAGTATATTCCCTATAAAATTACGAGAATACAATTAAACAAATAGAAACATTCCATTGATTACCTGTTCACATGTAAACACAAACAAGATATGGCTAGAATATTCCATACATTTAGTTAATATGAATACTGTAAAATGGCAAAATCAGCACAATAATGGCGATAGTGAATATGGACATAACATGTGATTATGATAATTTGTCACATGATAATTCATGTCTAGCTGAAGCCAATGATGATGATCAGAGACCACCAAGGTAAAGAGTTAGAACTAACCAGTGTTTGAGCCAGTAGTATGATCGTACAATGGTCCAGTTCCAGTTGAATCAGTTGAGCCATAAGTTCTCGTCCAATTAAAGTTATCATCATTCAGCTGACTCCAGCCACATGTTGAATATTCAAAGTTACATCTATAACAAATCAAAATACGAATCTTATGAAGGAGCCCAAATACACAAGGAACCCTGCATACGTAGTTACTCGTATGCCTTCGTATCTACTCGTATGTATTTGTGTCTACACTCGTGTGTATTCGTTTCTACACTCGTGTGTATTCGTTTCTACACTCGTGTGTATTCGTTTCTACACTCGAGTGTACTCGTTTCTACACTCGTATGTATTCGTTTCTACACTCGTGTATATTCATGTCTACTCGTATGTATTCGTATCTACTCGTCTTCACTCGTAGGCATTTGCATGTATCCGTATGCATTCGCAAGTATTAAACCAGCATGCACTTATGTATTTATGCAAATTAAGTACAGCAAACCTTCTGGAAATTTGCGGGTAAGGACAATTTGTTTCATCAGTTCCATCACCACAGTCATCTGTAAAGTCACACTGTCTGGAAGTTGCAACGCAAGCTTGGCTTTTTGCGCATCGAAACGCATAGCAAGTCGATGCTGGGCCTGGCAAAGCGCATCCTTGGAAGGAAATGTCATCAATAGCTATATCACCACGAGTACTGAAGCTTCTTTCAGCTTCTATTTTGATCTTGTATGGAACCGAGCGACGCATTATGTAAACAGATCCTTGTTTCCATTGATTACCTGTTCAAATGTAATCATAAACAATATATGGTTTAGAATATACATAAAGATAATATGAATATTGTAAAATGACAAAATCAGCACACGAATGGCGATAGTGACTACGTACATAACACGTGATTATGATAATTTATATTACACGCTACTTTATATCTAGCTGAAGCCAATGATGATGATCAGAGTAAAGCTTGCATCCACAGTGTGTTGCCTAGATAATGCAATCATTGTTTCAAAAGATATACAAAGAAATGCGCTTCTCAACAGAGAACTATTTTTTTGCATTCCATTCTCATCAGTTTTCGCTATCTACATCTTTCCTTGCAGCCATATTTTAAAGTGGCTAGACCTCTATCCTGTAAGACCTCTAGATTATATACGGCAAAAATACTTTGGGTTTGTTGTTGGAAAAAGAAGCAGGGGAAGGCAACGTATTACATTCTTAGACAGTTTGTGCAAGTGGATGAACGGAAAAGTTCCTGAGCAGAATCTGACTTTGGCAAAATTGCTGATAACACCCCGAGACAGACGAAAGTGGAAGACCATAATCACCTATGCCCTTAAGACCATGGTACCTTGAGAGCGAGAGAGACAACGAACTCTATTGAATAAAGTACACACTTTTAACATTACGGCTAGTGAAAGAGAGAAAATTAACTCAATCGCGTTCTAGTATACCTTGATTTCCATTCATTCCCCATAAAAGTGTAAGTGTTGTTCCAACTTCAACGTAAACCCTCAAATTTCCAATTCCAGTGCCATACATGTGATACCAGAAGTTCATTTGACAAGTAGCAGCAGCCTGCTTCAGCGATGGGCTTGTGAGTGTGGCTAAGTTGTACAAGCTTCCGACAGAGGATTCCACAAAAGCGTAGTATCCCGTACTATCACCTGAAGGGCAATTCAAATGCTATGATTGACGACATGCCTTGGAGTTAATGCATATTTAAAGATAGTCCATCTATTCATGTACAAACTTCAATTCATCGTACAAAATTCTTTCTACAGGTTTCAAATGAACTTTGTATAAAATCCACCGAAACATAACTAGACAGAATAGAATCAACGATAACCAATCAACGAATACGCAAATCCCGTGATTATATACGGCAAAAATAAGTCATGGTACCTTTCGTGTGATCAACAGATGGTCCAGTGTTTATAGTTGCAGTGGAACCATTGCCACGTCCCCAATCAAAGACACCACGGCTCGTATC
Source organism: Cassiopea xamachana (assembly GCA_900291935.2). Taxonomy (NCBI): domain Eukaryota; kingdom Metazoa; phylum Cnidaria; class Scyphozoa; order Rhizostomeae; family Cassiopeidae; genus Cassiopea; species Cassiopea xamachana. The sequence goes on along the minus strand of OLMO02000009.1, from coordinate 8,882,435 downwards.
ATTCCATTGACAATATCCTAAAATCACAAATAGGAATCATGCATAAAACGCTGAACGTCAGAAAATCGTTTTCTTGCACATCATAAAATCAGGGCAGTCAATTCAGGATTGAGTACTTTCTAAGCAGGTCTTGATCTGAAGCTCTGAAATCAATAGCTATAATGGCCATATAGGATTTTCAAGAACTACGGGTGGAATATAGGTGAAAGCGCCCATCTACTTTGTGAAAGGTGCACTTAGATGCATGGATTTCGCTAGTTCACAGCTCGCACAGCAGTAAACAGAGACCCAGTGACAACAATAGGGAGACAAAAGCGGCGAGGAGAGGATCAGGCCACCCTACCTCATTTGTCAATAAATCAGGATAAGTATCATGTCTAACAGACACTCCCATATGTATAAAAGTATACAAAACGCTGCATGAAATTACAGGCTTTTCGCGAGAAGTGTGCTAACATAGTGCTATAATGAAAAATCTCGATTCAAAGAGAGAGGGTAGTCATATATCTTGAGAAGCATGTCCAGTCACGGTCCACTTCATAAACATGTTGTCACTACTAACACTTGTAGCAGTATGGAAATGAAAAGAAAGGAGCATTACCTGATTCAAAGTCACAAGCACCACAGTTCTTTTCATCTGAGTTGTCATTTGTTCCACAATCGTTGACAAAATCGCACACTTTGGTAGATGGAATGCATTTGTTTGATACGGAGCAGCGTACTGCGCATGGATTAGGTGACGGTGAAGGAGTAGGAGCTGCAACAACAACAACAAAAAGTCAAAAAGACAGCAGATTTGCTGTGTTACCGATTAAAGTTTAACTGCAATATTCATGTATGCTATGAACTGCTACCATGTTCAAAATCCTCACATAATTCTAAAAATATCTGCATTGCTCTTTGATTTGGCTGAGCACATGCCTGGTACAATTGGACCTACTTCAAAAACTGTTGAACTTAGAAAACTTGTTCTCCTACATACTGGGAGCTAAATCAAGAATTTAAGGTGAAAATCTTAGGAAGTAAAGTGACATCTGGTCTAAATAGTAGAAGATCATTCTGCTGCCCCCATGATCAATGACAAAAAGAAATAGCAAACCACCATTGAATTCGTTTCATATAGGGGGATGCCTCACCAAAAACCCTGTTTAATAATACTTAATATACCTGGACATTTCCCAACTTTTACGGATACATCATCAATTGCTATGTCGCCATCAAAAGACTTTCCGATATTTCCCTCAAACACAATCTGTGAACAAGAAGAGAGCGCATTAGTACTTGAGTGATAGCAGCTTACGCAATTAATGTGGCTAAAATAACATCTGAATGAAGGGCTTCTGGTATTCCACGCAAAGGTTTATTGCAATATTCCATAAATCGTAAAACAAAGTTACTACCTATATGAAGCAAATCAGTGGCTATCAAGCATCAATGTTGAACACCAATTATACTTCATGCAAAACAAACCAAAGCAGTTTCTACCTTAACACAAAGATACTTCTGCGAACATAAAAATTCTACGTACTATATACCAGTAGAATTTAGTAAATTAAACCCATAGAAACAGTATGTGTGTTTTTATATACGAGTAACTATATGTGCATATAATATAAAACAACAGTGGTCCCAGAACTAGGGCCCGTTGTTCTCTGGTGAACCACAAACGGTCTCAGGAGGGCTGCAAGAGATGCAGCCTAATGAGATAGCGCTCGACATGCTGCTTTATAGCTTGTATCATGTTTGATAATTTTTGTCCGTAAAGACATACCTATCATAGCCTCTATCCACCCCTACTGGGGAGACTCGTCTGAATAAGTACTTGCAGAGGAGCGCCGTGTACAACATTTTGAAAGTCTGGGAATCACTGTACAAGAATTAAATATTCTATTGTTGTAAGTTAAACGGTTGTCTGTTTAGTTATAGATGTAGTTAGCTGAAAAGTGCAATCAATAGTCACCATGACTTGTCTTACCTGGAAGTCGTAACTTTGAGATATTTCAACCTGCTGCCAATTCCATCTATCTCCTTGGTTACCCCTGATCACCTTGTGAGTTCTATAATACTTTCGGCCATTCCTAGACCAACTTGGAGCATAAAGCGTCTCTACCACGAGGCGTCCGGCGGACATACCGTACATGTGGTAATAGAATGTCAAACACCAAGAGAATTGAGGATTTACTTTAAACACCTCACTTGCAAGATGAGCATAGTGACCATCAGTGCGTGGAGACGAGGCCTCGATGTACATGTAGTGTCCTAAATACAATTATCTTTAATCAGTTGGAAACTATTTACTGCGGAATCAACGCAGCTTTATCAACAATTATCATAACTCTATCCAACTCAATCAATTTTCAACGCAACTTAACTCCAACTCTAATCAGAATATGTAACCCATGCATACAATAAGGACAGCATGCTGAGAAGGCGCAATAGAAGTGCCCAAAACCAGAGCCCAGTGCCCCTTTTTGTGCTCCTCTGCAGCCCTTCACAACAAAATCAAAATACATTACTACAAACAGATAGAGACAGACACGAGATGAGGCCAGATAGAGATGAGACAAGATAGAGACGATATGAGAGAAGATAGAGACCAGATAGAGACTAGACTTGATATAGGTGAGACAAGAGGTATGCCTAATTAAGAAGTAGAAAGATACGCTAGATAAAGACTAAATGTAAATAGGTTTAACGACCGGATACAACCAAATCCAAAGAAAACAATATTCTCCGTGTGATTGAATAATGCTAGAGGAATCTATTTGAAATAGCTTCTATCATACCTAAAGAGGTTCTAAGGGTGTGATCAGTCTTTGGTCCAGTGTTAATGCTAGGGGTGCTTCCAGAATGCCGCAGCCAATCGAAGTTATCATCATAAAGATTTGTGTATCCGCATGTTCCACGCTCGAAGTCACATGATCCTTTGGAAGGGCATGGATTCTTGTGGATGGTTATGTCATCAATAGCTGCATCACTAGTATAACCGCCGCCACGGATGCCTTCAAATATGATCTATAGAAAAGAAATCAATTAGACGAACAGCTTAAACTACTAAATCAATTCGATTCTGTGCTGCATAAGCAACGGAAATACTGTGAGTATCCAAGAGCTAAATGTGCACTACAATTCAACATGAACACAGAATCGTCAGCGAATAGGCAGCCAATCAACGAGCGTATCTATAGATCAATGATAGATTGTTAAATTAGGCAGCCAATCAACGAGCCTATCTATAGATCAATGATAGATTGCTAAATTTGTCGACCAATCGGTCTTTAATCATCCACTCGCTCAATAAAAAAATGAGTCTTCAAGACATCCTTTGAAAATCATTCAAATGCCAACCGAATAAATAATCACTAAATCGCTACATTCCACAAAATTTTTGAGAATCATGCTCAAGATAGAGTGAACTGACGGAAGAAGGTGAATTACTAAGAAAAACTAAAAGTAATAAATCGCCTAACATACAAAAAGTGTTGGATGTTGGGAGGGGGAGGGAGAGAAACGGCAATTGCCCCCTAACAAAAGGTTAAAAATAAGCAAGTATACGTGACTTTATCAACAACAACGAAGAGGCTTTCACTCCCCCCCCCCCCATAAC
>OLMO02000009.1:8852489-8868391 GCA_900291935.2 Cassiopea xamachana | reverse complement strand
ATCCAAAATATAGAGTTTCCTGTTGCTGAAATATGCCAAAAGTCTTATTTGGGAAAAAATAGGTTAAAGCGTAGTTATAAAAGCAAAGGTGAAAGTCACTAGTGTTGCAGTTGAGACGAAGTTCATATTTGGCATGTGCAATTGCACGGTTGATAGTGATGTTGGCAAGAACAATTTCTCGCCCTTGCTGAGGACTTTGCATGTTGCGGACACCCGCATGTGCGATCGCACGTGTCTCCGTGTAGGGACTGGTGAACTACTATAGTTTATATTTAATGCAACTTTATCATACACTATAAAAATCACTCTAGTTAACAATACTAAGTGATTTCTAGCTTTAATTCAAAGCTTTAACAAACCTGGGTCAGGACAGATTCCTTTATAGAGTTGAATGTCGTCAAATGCAATATCACCGGTGAAACTTGTACCCACTGTTCCTTCGAAAACCATCTGAAGAGAAATAATACGAATTATCAGCACTAAAATATGACTCTAGTACACAACAAAACAAATAAAATAACAATTAAACTAAACAAAAAGTAAACAATATAATAAAACATAAATAAATTACAAGTTTTTTTTTTATAAGAAAAAAGTTTATAAGAAAATGAGGCTCAAATCGTCAAAATCTTAAGAAAATGGTAAGAAAATCACGAGGCTCAATTTCCAAAATTATTTTTTTTATAGGCCAAAAAGCGGTATTTCGTCGTTTTTTGCATTCAAAATGTTGTAGATGGAATTCAAATTCAAGTTTACAATATTATTAACGACAGTGTAAACCACTCTAGCTAGTTTATTTCAGTAAAAGTTAAGAAAAATTTAAGAAAATCTGAGGCTCAATTTCGGGAAATGTTAAGAAAATTGAGGCTGAGGCAAAATAATGATTTTCTTATAAAAAAAAAACGTGTATTACAACAAATATACTCTAGGCCCAAAAAGGTGGATGAAAATCAGTAAATGATGAAACATGAATGGAATAGCAACGCAATCGCATAAAGCAGCGGTCGGGAACTTATGGCTCGCGAGCCACACGTGGCTCTTTTCAAGGCTGCATCTGGCACTCTGGCTCATAGACAAATCTTAGCAGCCTTCTTCAAAGCATTGCCAAACAGTGAATACCTCCATAAAGGCCTTCCAAAGTTACCACTTGTATCATCTTCAGTTTGTCAAATAGCCCCAACTGCCAAGTTTGTATCGAATTAGAAGATTTTGTGGCCCCATGCAACACCAATGCCCAACTGTATGGATCTCGTGGAAAGCCATTTAAATATGAGGCTTCCATCGCTCTCTCTGCCACAAAAGTTCCCGACCCCTGACAAAAAGCTTCAAAACCAAGCTCAAGTAAGAAGAATTTTGCCATCTTTGAAGCAAATTGAACTAAGTAGCGTTCTATCAGTCCTCCCTACCTACAACACAACATTGTTCTTTTTGGGGAGAAGCCAAAAACTTAAAGAGTTGCCAGGTTCACTAAAATAGCTAAGAAGCTTGTCTAAAAGATCACTTTTTGCAAACGTTCCAATTAAAATGATTCGTACAAATTCCTTAAAAAATTCTAAAACGTTTCTAACGCCAAATAACCACATTTCCAAAGCTATGAAACTCATTTTCATTGGTATTTTCAAACCCCATAAAAGAAGAAATACACTACTTTCGACTATATAATTCATTATTTTTTGATGGATTATGCCTAGTATTATAAATAGTAAAATGACACTAAGAAATATCCACTTTAAGATATTTTTAGAATTCTTCTAAACAAAAATCCAAAAATTATCCATAGCCATCTCGAAAATCCTCTCTTTTCCAAAATTTCGCAGGTCCTGGAAAATGGCATTTTCAATTTCCATAACTTTCCAAAACCCGTACGGAACCTGAATTAATTTTGCCAAGGGTTGTCGATTCTACTGCGCAAATTGATAAAAAATATGAAACATTTTTATCAATAAAATTATTAGCAAATAGAACATGCCAAAAGACAGTTAAGTTGGAATGAACCTTTGTACTTTACCTGATAATTTGACGTTGATCTAACGGTTTGCAAAGCCCTTCTCCACATGTTTCCTTGATCTCCAGATTTGGTCCACAAAAGGTTCATAGTTCCTCCAGCTTTGACGTAGAAATTAAGGCTGCCAATAGAACTACCATACATATGGTACCAGAATGCCATGCACGAGCCAGTGGTAGGTTGCCTCAATGGAGATATGAACCTTGCCTTGTCTCCACGACGTCTAGGTAATGACGTTTCGATGTACATATAATAGCCTTTTTGGAAAAGAAAATATAACTCAACCTTCAGAGAACTCTTCTCATCAAACCACTACATAAACTTCAAACGCTCATGAAAAACGAAAAAACTCTACTTCAGTAAACCTTCAGAAGAAATAACACCATCATGAAAAACTCCTACCTTGATTTGTTTGCAAGGTATGGTCTGTAGAGGGTCCGGTACCAATTGATGCCGTTTGCCCATTAGCTCTCGTCCAATCAAAATTGTCTGAGTTATCTTGAGTCCAAAGGCAAAGTGAGTTTTCGAAACTACAGTAGTCTAAAAAAATTTGAAATAGGCAATTTGAATCAACGAGGAAAATGAACGAACGTTGAAAGAAAATGATTAAAAAGAACCAAACTTGAGTGTGGTTGTATAAGTACATTTTGTGGTATATCAGGTAATAAGAAGTGGTAAGGAATTTAAAGAAAATAAAAAAAGATAGAAAATGAAACAAAAGAGCATGAAACAAAAGAATATGAAAGGAAAAAAGATGAAAACACAGTTGATAGAATTACATTGAAGTTCAAACCAGAATGATAATGAAAAGAAAGAATGATATTGAATGAATAAAACAATGCATGTAGCAAAGATAAAATAAAACAAAGAGGACAATTTGAAACTGATAACTGGTATCAAAGAAAAGAAAAAATAATTTAAAACAAGTTAATCCGTAAATAAGGCGAGTGGAACGACTCTCTGCTCAAAATTGAATGGATTACTGAAAAATGAATTGATCAACTAAAACAGTCAACCAAGCATTATGCGAAAGAGATGCAACAATACTGACTTTTGTAAGCCGTAGAAGTAGAGACTCAGAAAATCATCAGAAAAACTCTACTTCATTACTCAAAGATAAACTATTTGTGTAGAAAGTTGTACTAACCTGGAGGTGGGCATGCTCCCGAAAGGATTGATATGTCATCGATGGCAATATCGCCACTATAACTCACCCCCCTGACTGCTTCAAATACTATTCTACTTCTGGTTGATGCTGTTGAGAGTGCAACCAATCCTCGCTTCCATTCATCACCCTGAGTTCCTGATCTCTGCCATCTTAGAAGGGTCACGGCACCAATCTAGATCGTATAAAGGAATTGCATCAAAATAAATAGTCGCTAGGTGTTTTAACTTCGGGGGCTAACAAGTCTACTAAGGTACCCCCCCCCCGATGTTTAACTCTGCTTGTTCTGAGTGAAAAAGGGAATTCACAATAAATTCGAGCAGGGCGTTAGCCTCAAGCTGAAGTAATTCAGCATACAATACAATATGGCTAGTAGAATTAATAACATTAGAAAGCGCCAAACATCGATGAAAACAAGAGAGGGCTGTTTTTAAGTATAACAAATGTATTGTACACCTTAAGACCGGTGATTTTCAACCTGGTCGCTGGAGTGCAGCCTCAAGAAGATATTAAAATTACTGTCATTCATTGTGTAACTTCTGGCGGAACCCCTGTACTGTACTGGCGGAACCCCGGTTGAAAATCACTGCTCGTAAGGAAAAGCCTTGGAATACATAATAGCCAAGAATATTGTTTACCTTTGTTAGGACTCTCAAAGTACCGACATGTGGACCGTACATATGATACCAGAAACTGATGCATTTGCCTGGAGAGCCAAAAGCAGGCATTTCCCCACTTGTCAATTGCGTTGTATCATTAGCACGTGCAGGAGATGATGCCTCAGCATACACGTAAGTGCCACTGCCGTTGCCATATGTGTGGTCATAATGAGGCCCGGTCCCAATAGAAGCTGTGTGTCCTTGGTGCTTTCTGAAGCTGAATCTTTTTGAACTATTTGTTGTGTATGAGCACCAACCTCTTTCAAAATTGCAGTCAAGGCCAGTGTTACCTAAAGCGCAAGAGTTCATGTGCATTAACAAATTTCCAATAACTCTGTTTAATTGACATGTAGAGTGTAAACCACAAGATGAAGCCAATTAGATTACTAACGATTTCCTGACACCCCAAACAAGACAATCATTTAAAAGCAAATTGCACTCAACATGGCTCTAATTGAATGAATTTATACACGAACTTTGGTAGAGTTTGCTTAACCAACTTAATTTTAAGTAGGCTGTTATACCTAACTTTTTCAGCTAATTTAGGCCTACTATGCATGCCGCATCCAGGCATGGGACCCCTAGTTTAACGTCCCTTCCGTAGGACGGCTGAGTGAGCTGTTTTGGTCGTTCATCTGGAGGTCGCCCATCCAGTTTCTGACCGTACACAGCCATGCATAACCAGCTTTAAATTACATCTACTCATACAAATGCCAAATTCATATACTTCAATAATAACAGTGCTAATATTAGCACTGTCATTATTGATAAGACTAGCTAACAAACGAACAAGGAGCAAAATAGGTGAATAACAATTTGAAAATAACATAAATAATGAATATCCATAAGTCCTGAGCATATTTGGGATCTCGGTTTTAAAGACTCTGCCAGGGGATTTACCTGCTATCTTTATTTTAAATTCAACTAGAATCCTCGCCAGAAATCCTTGGGGCACTTACAATGTATGATTTTAAATAGTCATTACACTCAACTTTTTTCATCATTGCTCTTTATGCAAAGACCTACTCCCTCCCCAGAACACTGTTGCTTTGTCTATAAGATACTTTCGGTGAATATTTTCATTCTCCTAAAAATTTTCATTGCTTGGGGGAGGGTAAAGGCTATTAGGATCATTGGCGACTATTGATAAAATGATGTCAATATCAATGGTAAATCAGGGCCGTAACCACGATTTTCATTTTGGGGGGGCTTAGAAGTCACTATCGGAGAAGGCCTCACCATGATTGAGGCGGAGGAGCTGAAAAATTTATTTTAACAAGACATTATTGGGGGGCTCCAGCCCCCCTTGCCTCCCCGTGGTTACGGCACTGTAAATGCAATCTCACCTGCAGTCGGGCCTCGAGAAGGTGTAGCACTTGGTGTGGGTGCTCGTGTCGTGACGCCCGGTGGTATTGCAGCAAGAGGAGTAAAGCTGCAAGAGCCTTGCGTGAATATGATGTCATCGATTGCAATATCTCCATTGAAGCTTGAGCCTCTCACAGCCTCGAACATGATCTAAGTAAAAAAATGCCGATTCAGAGTAAGGCAGGCTTTGTATTGGCTCATTCGATTCAATGTGCAAACTTGGACAACTAGCGCATTCGCCGCTTCTATATCATTGATGCAGCAGTAACCAAAATAAGAGTAAGGTCATACCACTATATTTAAATAACTGTACTTCTTTAAATATTACATAAATTCCAATATAGTTCACTTACATTCTGTCTATCTACCTGTATTTGATTTCATCAAGCAATTGTGAAAACTAAATTACAAATCGATTACAATATTTACATATAAGGTCATAAAACTACATAGGGTAACTGAGATATACCCGTGTTCTAAGTTTTCATGATTTTCATTCTCTTTCCACAAATGCAGACTAGATCATTGATAAGAACTCAAATTTTGTATCAATATGCTGAATTATGAAAAGCATGAAACTGTGGGACGTTCTGGGTAGGTACTTCCCTCAGTGAGCTGTAACTAGTTTAAGAAATGCTATTGGAAATGTTATACCACCTGTATTTGTGCCCTACCTGATAAGTTGTTCTGATGTTCAGTGGTATTCTCCCTTGAGACCATTGATTTCCTCGGTTCCCTGTAAGTTGCCATAGCAACCGTGTACCCGTAATGGAAGTGCCAATAATGGTCCTTACAAAAACATTGAGCTTTCCAATGGAAGCACCATACATGTGGTACCAGAATGACAAGCATCGGCCACTTCCTGTAGTTGCATCAAATTGCATGCTGTTGAGGACAGCTTTGTCGCCAGTTTGTCGTGGTACCGAAGTTTCCACAAACGCATAGTAGCCTGTGGGTGACATTAAGATACGATGTGAACACTTCAAAGCAACATTCAAAGTCAAAAATTAAAGATGAAGAAGCTGCAGTGATAAATAAAACCAAACTTTAAAACCAGTGTCATTATGATTAACAGTTAAAAACTTTAAACTTCATTGACTATAAATGCATTGGCTATAAAGTTCATCATAAAGCTATAAAGCTACACTCCAAATCTCAAAATTCAACTTATATTTAAGAGACATTCATTGCCTGAGATACACACCAATGCTCAGGGACGCTGGAAAGGAGGTTTAGAAGGGAGCAAGTCCCCCTACTGCCTTTCACTTGGGGGAGCAGGGGTTGCGAGTTCCCCTCTTGAAATGCAATAGATTGGTTTTAAATGTTGATATGATATAACGGAGATGAATTAAACTATAACTAAGCAACATTTAATAAGCAACTTTCACATGTCACATGACCATTACATAATCTTCCCTCTGATTGGCTGATCTGACTTGGAGGGCAAGCGGCGGGAGAGAAAAATATATGGCATACCATAACAAAGTTTTCTTCTGTGATAGTCCTTGACAAGAATGGTAAATGCTTATTTTATTCACGATGTGATTTAATTGCGATTTTGTAAACCACGTATAGGTATAAATTATATGTGCGAAACACTGTCTGCCCCAATGCCTCAAAGAATCTAAGATCCCTTCGTAGTTCTGCTCAGACATAGTACGTAATAAAGAACTGTATAAAATGAAATAAGCTAGAACTTGGTAACAAGTTATAGCTATAATTGAGATGCATTAAGCTATAACTAAGCAACATTTAATTGGAAGACAACTATTTATATGACCGCGAGAATTATAGCCCCTTATTTCCAAAAGATGTGCCTCAGTAGCGTTCTATTTCTTGTCTAGTTATGGAAGTCGATGCTCTTTTGCTCTTGTTGCCACAATGGCACCACTGTCGTTCCGGCGTCCCTGGCATTGCTATGCTGAATGAATCGGCATGTCTGAGGCTGATGATCATCTTAGCAATATGATAATGGGATCTATCACAAAAACATGGCGCTACGGGAAGCAACCTTGTCTGCCACCGCACTACTCCATATTGAAATGTCCTACTTTACATGTATGACCTCACGGATCTAAGAAAGGGAGCGGGATTCGAGTGCCCTTGTGCTACTCTACATGCACAATTCTGATGGTTCATATGAGAACACTGGTGCAATTTGCATATAGTGCTACAAAACATACATACCAGCACCAGTTCCTGTTGTATGATCGATGCTTGGACCTGTTAAGAAACTGGGAGTGCCACCTCTACCAATAATCCAATCAAAGTCATCGCTTCTTGAGTTGGTCCATGAGCACATATCCGCATCTTCGAAATCACAATCACCCGGTGAAGGGCAAGCTCCATCTCTGATTTTGAAATCGTCAATGGCGATGTCTCCAGTAAAACTTGTACCCTTAACAGCTTCAAACACCATCTAAACCATGACAAATAAATCTTACTTAGAAAGGAAGTTTAACATGAAAGCATAGCTAAATAATAGAAAAGGAACAAGCCAACTAGAAAGTCTACAAAATCCAAAAACAATCGTGTGCAAGTCAATGGAGGTATGAAAACACTACTAAATGACTTTGCTATTTCAGAAATAATATTCTTTCAAATTGTGGGTAACAAACAGAAGGCGAAAGAATGCATTTTCACGGCAAAAATGTACAAAGAATACTTTCAGCACCTAAAGTTATATAAACCTTAAAAATATTAACTTTCAAACCAGTCTTTCATATCAAAGGTCTCAGTATGTTGGTAACCCCAGGACTAACGGGACATATGAAAGGTCTCAGTACCCCGGCAGGAAAAGAATAAATATTCTGCGAAGGAGCTCACCCTATAATACGTCTGTCTCGTTATTTGAACTTGACCCAGTCGCCATGTGTTGTTCTGATTGCCTGATTTTGTGAACAAGAGCTGGTTCCTGAAGAAAGAGTACCTTACATAAACATTCAGGGTGCCAATTGTTGCACCAAACATGTGATAGTAGAACTGGACGCATTTTTGTCCATTGTTGAAAAACCAGGGTGTGTTTATCACGGCTTTGGATCCAGCAGGAAAACTTGTTGATGTTTCAATGTATAAATAGTGTCCTAAAACGATAATGATAATAAAATTAGAAAACAGTTTTGACGTAGCAATAATCCTACACATCACCACTTAAGTAAAGGCCAACAAAATCAACTAAATTTACTATCAAATACCATTTAATATTCTCGCTCAAAATTAATTCAAAGGACTATTAAGAAAAAAGTCTCAATCACAAACGATGTGTAAAGATTTATGCAACGTCTATCATATCATACATATTACACATAAGCAAATTATGTATGTAAGTCAGCATTTCTTAAATAATTGGGGCGCGTCCCACTTGGGGGGTGCGATACTGAAGAGGCGTGCGTACGACCCCAGGGAACAGGAATAACTATGCAATTTTTAAAGATAATGATCCTATTTCTAGTGAGTGGTGGGGGGCGCATAATAGTTTCTCTTCCTATGAGGGGGTTTTGCAAAAAGCAGTTGAGAAACACTGATGTAAGCGTATATTGCAATTCACGATCTGACTACGGTAAAGCCTCAAATCTTGCTTTCTACATCACATGGCATACATTTTTAAGGTGGTACAGCAATTCTGATACGATTAAAGATAAAATGGCAACTAACCAAAACTTGTTCCGTAGGTGTGATCATTCCTTGGTCCAGTATTTACACTAGCAGTGCTGCCACTTGCTCTGGCCCAATCAAAATTATCAGATTTGTCGTTGATCCAACCACAAATGTTAGCTGCCTCGAAGGTACATGTTCCTACAGGAAATTGCAGATGGATAGTAAATAATGGATCCAGAGATGAGTGAACAAATACAAAGAATGAAGTAATGGCATAAGAGATTTTCACCAAATTTCATAAGGAAAAATACCTGATGAGACACAATCTCCATACGTCATGTCAATATCATCGATGGCGATATCTCCTTTGTAATCAAGTCCTCTTTTGCCTTCAAATACAACCTAAAGAATACCAAAATGACATCAACATTAAATTCAGATGAGGAATAGAGGGACAATCAACACTGGGGGGGATTGGGAACCATAGGACGAGACAAAAACTTGTACCATTAACATCTGAAAGAAAGTGATCATTACATTACATGAGAGAAAGTGCTGGCTAGCTCTCAATTGATAATATTGATTTAGCAATCATGGATTTGCGGCTACTTTTACATACGTGCATGACTGTGACTGACCTGGAAGGAATTGCCAGTTTTAACTTGTACTTCACCATATCTCCAGTTAGGGCCTTGCGTGCCATTTCTTCTCCAGAGAGGAGCATTATAACGCCCATTTGACCTCGTGTACACAGATAGCGTGTTGACATGTGGTCCATACATGTGGTAGTAGAATTTTACGCAGCGTGTCAAAACCGTACCATTTCCACGTACAATAGGGCTCAACAGTCGTGCGGTGTCGTTTGGCCTCCGAGGGGCAGACGTCTCAATGTACATATAATACCCATAGACTACGAACACGACATTTGAATAAGTGATAAGTTCTCAAATCCATAAATAAATGAATAGTTCAGGTAAAAATGGCAAATTTTAAATAATAATGTAAGGTAATTCTCGCGAAAGTTCGTCAACTCCTTGTATTTAATGTGGGGTCACCCATAAAAGAAAACGCGTGCATATACTTATCAGTCTGTCATTCCTATAAAAATCTACAATTTATAATTCTCTGCTTCACATCTGCTGTGAGGTCTACATAGATTCCATCCTGTGTTACAATGGTGTTATTAAAAAGAAATTGACGGTGGCATCTGCAGTGAGGACTCGGTGACTGTGTGTCTTTTCTCGCAGCAGGTGCTACAATGAAACATCATTGTAGTCTTGTAGTTATTGCTTACTTTTAGTTGTAAAAAGAAGTCCAAACGCTCCGTTAAAAAATAACGCAGCGTATATCCAAAGTCAAAACACTCTTGGTTGTCATTCTTACACATTTCTCATTTCACGTGGATTACAGCAAAACCAATACTGTCATGGACAGTGCAACAACAGGTTTGCCAATGCTATATTGAGACAAAATTCCCTGATTTTCCCATATTTTCGGTGAAATGCTACTCATTTTCCGTTGATTTTCCCTAATATTCTTATCATTTCTTTCAACATATTTGGGGCCTGGAAGAGCTTTGACCTTATGTTTTGCAGTTCATAACTTTGGTTCCATAAAATGCAGAACTGCATTTCAAAATGACTGCACAGTACGAAATGCTATAAACAAAGTGACAACTTAGCGATTGTCAAACTCAACTGGACGTATGAGTATAGAGAAAATCACCTCTCTAAAATGAAATAATATTAACTCTAGACTTCCTTTATTTTCCTTCATTTTTCAAAATATATTTCTTTTCCCCTGATTTTCCTTGAATGAAAATAAAATTCTCTGATTGTCCCTGAATTCCGTGATTTGGTGGCAATCCTGAACAATAGCCAAAATGTGTCCATACAGTGTCCAAAAAACCTTATGCTGCCTGCAAGCGCAGCTTTTTCTACCATCCCAGGAATAAAAATGGCTTAAGTAAATGACAATGGGTGGCACGAGACGCCTGCAAAGATTGAAGCTGCCTATGGGAGGCACCCGTGACTTCGTCGGCACCGACAATAGCAATGCCCCCCTGGCCCTTATGCCACCAAGCAACTGATTGCCGTTAATACACTGTATTAAAAAATCTCACACAAACAAGTGCAAGAGCAACTACTAAAGCTAACAATCAACTTACAGTTTCCTAGCGTGTGGTCGCTACTAGGCCCAGTTCCTGTTGAAATGGTGCTACCTCGATAACGTGTCCAGTCAAATGTATCATCTGTCGTTTGGCGCCAGTTACAACTATTCTGTTCAAAGTTACATCCCCAAGGTGTTGCAGCAGAAGGGAGTAATGGGCAGGCTCCTTGGGTTGCTTGTAAAGATACATCATCAATTGCTATATCACCTTGATAGTCTTGCCCACGAATGCCCTCAAATACAACCTGTTGTAGAAAACAAATGACATTTAAAGGAATGACAATATACCGCTGTACAAATTTATGTCCTAATCTGATTGAACATGACTAACTTTAGCTGGAAAATCAAGGAAGCAACCTTCACTTCTTACGTTACCACGGCGTAGTACATTCTCTGATTGGTTACTCTCATATGGGGGCAAGAAGCTGAAGCAAAATATGGCATAGTGAAAGTTGTGTTTTTGAACATGGATTGGTAGAGACAAAATCAAAACAAAACAAACAACTCTACTTCATGGACATTAGGCTATTTCCATCTATAGAGAGCAAAAACAAAACCTTAAATTCAAAATGTACGAGGTAATAACTTAGTTCATTTAAAAAGCAGCAACAGATGAAGCCGTCAGTGGAAACTCAAAATCACTACATGAATTATCCTACAATTTACTAAAAGCAAGCAGCATACAGTCACATGTTCCTCAAACAGAACATACATTCTTCATTTTTATAAAAAGCTTTCACAATAACATTTTACGTTCGTAGACAAAGCATTTCTTCTCCCGTCACTTGCCCTCCAAATGAGATCAGTCAATCAAATATACCATTACGTAATGAAAATGTGAAAATTGAAGATGCAATAGCTGCTTATTAACTTGGCTTCTACATTGCTTGTTAAAATCATGAACTATTCAAAAACTGTACATAATTTTAACAAGCAACTTTGGTTGGATCTCAAGTGGCCTACCTTTTACCCAAAATTTGGTCAGGTTTCACACGCCTTTTCTACTTCAAAAATTAAGGATTTAAAAGGATAAATAGGAGGCTTTCTAGCAATTTCCAAGGAGAATTTGGCTCGATTACGACAAAAACCCATAATAACTATGACGATTTAAGAAGGATTTCGTGTTAATAACCCCTTCCATACCGACAAGATCCACCTTAGTAATCTATTCCATAAAGTAAAATTGAAAACCAAATAAAGTAGACTTTTACTATAAGAACTTTTTCAATCCAATGTCAGGGAAATTTGTATACTCAATGCTCTTCCACAAAAATGTCACAATTGCCTCAAGAAATTCTGTTTCTTATGGAGATTATGATAAATTTGATAATAAGTAAGGATTTCTAAGGACTTTTAAGGATATTGTCATTCTTTAAGGAGTTTTAAGGATTTTAAGGAGGAGTGGGAACACTGTTGGTTCTTCAGTTGCTTAATGGTTGCTTAGTTTTTAATAACATTGGCCAGTAACTACGAAAGAGGAAGGAAAACTAAGAAATCATATTTTCAGAATGCACTTTACACTAATCTGTGAAGCACAACACAAAGAACCAAAAGGCTTGACATTTCTTAAACAAAATTATCAAACAGAGAGGTACTTCATGCTAGCACGATACTTTTGCAGCTGCTTATATCTTTGTACAGAGCATAAATTACTTATCAATGCTTGGAATCGAGTTCTGTATCTGATAAAAAGAGTGGTGTATTAAGTCAATATTGATCTATAAAAAAGATGTAAAAGAAGTACAATGCAGCCAAGTGTAAAATCATCTGAAACAAATGGTGAATGCGACGTAGCTCTAAAAATGAAGCATCACGGAGGAGCTCTAAAAATAAACCACCATACCTGGAAATTTCTTCTTCCACTTGAAATGGGTACTTGAGCCTGCAGCCAATTGTTACCCTGAGCATTACTCAAACTCCACAGGATTGAATTTGATATTCCAGTGATCTTAAGGTAAACGTTGAGTGTTCCTATGTGAGCACCTTTCATGTGGTACCAGAATCTGAGACACTTACCAGCGCTTGTGCCCATGATTACCTCACTTTCAACTCGAGCTGTTTCATGTGGAAGGCGGGGCCATGATGTCTCAATGAACATATATCGTCCTACAGAGAGATAATTTTAGAATAAGAACGACGACAAAAAGTCCACATAATTCTTGAATTTAGCAATATTGACGACTGATCCGGTGTTTCGACTATTCCATGACAAAGACTATTCCATAAACACAACTAGTCCAATTTAACTAGATAAAGAGTGTGGCTTAAACAGTGCAACTTAAGCGGTGTCATTTAAACGGTGGGACTTACGCAGTGCGACTTAACAATATGAGATACTTTTAAAGTAAAATGAGCCGATGACATTCCTCCCATAATAGCCACAAAGCGGCAAGGAAGAATAAACTGGGATGAAACCGAGGCTACGGAAATGAAACGGCTGACAATAAAAGCAAAAGCAGTGGTCAAAAAACGAAGCCACCTTTCTATTGTCTGGCCAGGTTGTAATCAACAATTCAGTGTCGAAAGGCAGATACAGTGCAATTGATTGGATAAAGCATTGCTACACGGTACCTTTGCTTGTGCCAGTCGTGTGGTCAACAGCTGGTCCAGTGAACCGGCTTGTTGTTCCACCTGTTCCAATTAACCAATCAAACTGATCGTTCGTCTTGAGGTTCATATACGTACACATACCAGACTCGAAATCACAATTTCCTGGACACAAGAAAAAAAAATTTGCCACTTAGCAACTTGCACATAAGCAATTTACCACATTCTGAGAAAGTCGTACGTTAATGACGTCGTAGAAACAACAGAAAAAGCCTCAACTTCGGAGCTGATTGGAAGTCATGAATGATAAGTCTGATTTCTCTCTTTCCCTCTATCACATTTTAGTAACCATACTACGAATTTGTGGTACTTCTTTACAATACAATGACAACATGTACAATAAAAAGCTACAAAAATTCTTTCAAAATCACTGCCTTGAAATTCGACTGTTTAACAGAGCGAAAAAAGCTCCACCTCAGGAGGAGAACAGATCCCTGAGCGAAACTACTGTCTAAAATATCCTGCTAATTGCTCCTGCTAACTCCGCATGATTTCTACTAGCGCTAACATTGTTACATATCGAATCTCAATTCCATGTACCACTAAACCGGATTATATCTAACGCACTTCACCAATATTTCTCGGCCATATAGCTGCTAACCACTACACTAATGCTCTTACCTGGCATTGGGCAGGCGCCATCGGTAATGAGGACGTCATCAATTGCAATGTCTCCTGAATATGATGATCCCACAGATGCCTCAAACATGATCTGAGAAAAAAATTTCAAAATTTACGATAACAACAATAATGAAATAATTTTTCCTCTTAATACCACAATAGTCTGAGCAGCAAGACTGGTGATTATAGTTTCTTGCTAACGAATACAGCAAAAGCCCGTATATAAGAAACTACAGTTTCGAAATGACTTGCTCGTGTTCCTATGCGATGAGGTAGTTCCAGTAATCAGGGTGCTGGTTCTTAACACAGGGTCCAATACAAACGCCAGAAAAAGGATAGTTGACCATATAGCATTCAAATATTATGACAATATAACTTGCCACTCAAAGGTTTGTGCATCAAATCAAAGGAATGAGCCTGTCGTTCACACTTATGCATTCACTTTCTTGGAGCAGCAGTGAAAAGGATCGATTGGCAAACACACTGAGCTTATTTCCCAGCGGAGACACAATGAGCCAGTTATAAGAACCTTGTTGGAATATCAGGCCGAAAAGGCTCTAATTATTGGATGCCAATAAATAACTTCCAGCTGTAGGTTCGTAATAGATGAAGATTCGTGTGTGCGGGTGTGTGCGGGTTTTTACTAAATGCCAAATAAATACATCGAAGTTTGGAACACAAAATGATAGCAGAAGCACGCAGCAAGAATTGGAGAGGAACAGCTACTACTGTTTGAATGCATAAGAAATCAATGAAATGATACTTAGAAAAACCTACCTGGTGTCTGATTGTGCTCGAAATTGTTACTTGCGCGATTTTCCAAGAGTTTCCTTGGTTACCGTTTAATGAATAGAGAGGGCTTGATCGGGATCCATTTGAGTATTTGAGTACGTTTAATTTGCCAACATTGAAGCCATACATGTGGTACCAGAATTGCAGACAACGGCCAGACGATGGTGTAAATACCGGACTACGTAACCAGGCCTTGTGACCCTTTGAGCGCGGAGCTGAAGCTTCTATATACATGTAATATCCTGAAAATGTAGCATTCATAGTTTAATGGTGGTCTTTTCACACGACTGAACACCAAACGCGACATGAAAAAGACTGCGTTTGGTGTGTGTTAGATGTAAGGATGTGTGCTAGGTGTACGGTATGCATATTAGATGTGGTGTAGATGTGGTGTAGATGTGGTGTAGATGTGGTGTGATGTGGTGTAGATGTGGTGTAGTGTGGTCTGGTGGGGTGTAGTGGGGTATGGTGTGGTCTGGTGTGTATGCTACAATCACTGTCAAAAGTAGTTGGAATGCTACGAACACTAGCTATGACTGGAGTAATATTTCTCCCTTACAACTCCTTCCTAACTAAACAGATCTTGGGCGCAATTAATAGTCCTTTCCCCCCAAACAATAAATATTATTCCTTGAAGATAAGGAATTGCTGCGGTGTATTTAAAAAAATTGTAGGAAATTTTTCGGAAATTAACCAATAACTTAACATTGTACTGAGGGGAGGGGAGGACAAAGGAGGGTAAAACGTTTAAATTTGGCCTAAAAAGCTTAAGTCCAACTATTTTGGCAAGCATTGTAGGTGTTTCTGTTAGGTATGTGGGAGTTTGCTAACAGGGTGTAGGTGTGTGTGAGTGTGTGCGTGCGTGGATACAGTACCTTGGTTTGTTCCATAAGTATGATCAGCACTCGGACCAGTTCCAAGG
>OLMO02000009.1:8833413-8847129 GCA_900291935.2 Cassiopea xamachana | reverse complement strand
CCCCCCCCCCCCCCACTATCTCTAGCGACACAGCAATGCATTTGTAAGTGCAGCAAAAGAAACAGCTTCACTCATGCATTTTCCAGGAACCTAGAGTTACCTAAAGCCTAGAGCACACGGGCAACTTTTGTGTTTCAGACACAGATACATTTGTGTTTGAGAAAATGTTGCCCGTTTGCACTACTAAGAGACAGGGATGTTTGTACTTCAAAGAGTGTTGCTGAGATCAAACATATTAAATCTGGTAAACTGTTTTTGAAACACAAAATTTGCCCAAGTATCTTTCAAACACAACTGTTTCAGTGTTTGACACAAAAGTTTCTAGTGTGCATCAGGCTTAATACGCCTTTGGTTTATTTAATAAATTTTATAATCTATCTTTGAAATATTTTCCACAAAGAGATATCATTTATCTGTTTTTGTTCCTTCTCCATACTGACCTTTCGTATGTCCTACTTCTGTGGTGCATCCTAAGTAACCACCCTTGCCGTGTATCTCCAAACACAGGGCGTTTATTTACGCAGGGACATTGGAAGAAAATGTCTGGGAATTGACGCTTTTAGAGAATGTCCAAGGTGAAAAAATAGTACAGGATGTCTGCCAATTCAGTGAAGTCATTTTCCTTGATATTTCTCTGCAAACAGCACACACTATGCTAACCACATCTTAGTCCATTTGCGCACAGAAGTGTGCTTTAATATCATAATAAAGAGAAACCAATCATTTCATTGTTTGCAAAAATTGTATTTTTGCTACTTTTCAGTATGTTGTGAAATCGATTTATTTAAAGACAATCAATTTCCCTGATACTTTCCTACTTGTCCCTAGGGATAGTTGAAACCCCCCGATTTTCCCTGACATCTTTTAGGCAAAATGTGCTTCCCTGATTTCCTTGATTTGGCAGACAACCTGTTGCAGCTATGGGGCTGCTGGATATTGGGATCATATCTATGATCCCATAGATGGCATAAATCATTTTTATGAAAATTAAAATTCATCTATGTTTCATGTCTAAGTGTCTAAGGAGCAAAAATAATACTTTTTAAGGAGGTTTTAAGGAGAATTTTGCTTAATTACCGTAATTACTCGAATAAGCGCAACCCTTTCTGATTGGATTTAGAAATAAACACCGTCCTTGAATAAGCGCCGTATTTTCAGGTATGAGAAAAAAATTAGTGCAGCGGCCATTATTGGACTAGCTTGAATAAGCGCCGTATTTTGAAGTATGAGAAAAAAATCAGTGCAACGGCCATTATTGGACTAGCTTGAATAAGCGCCGTATTTTGAAGAATGAGAAAAAAATCAGTACAGCGGGCATTATTGGACTAGCTGCTTATAGTGATATATGGAAGTTTTCCTGTCATTAGCCCCCTTCCTCACCAAAAGATACATGATCGACGTATCAAACTACTTCTCAAAGCGAAATTGCAAAACAAAAGTAATCTAATTATTCCTATAAAAACGTTTTGAGATCCACTGGCATTACATTCCTTATACTACACTCTCCTTTACAAAAATCACTACTGCTATTAGGAACTATATTCCACAAAGTCATTCAAGAATGTTTTGCTAAACTTGATATTACATAGGGATTTCTAAGGATATTTTCTTTCCATGGTTCCCACACATTTTCTACCTCAAAAATTAAGGACTTTTAAGGGGAATAGGGAGAGTTTCTAGCAATTTCTAAGGAGAATTTGGCTCGATTACGACAAAAACCCATAATAACTAAGACGATTTAAGGAGGTTTTCGTGTTAATAGCCCCTTCCATATCGACAAGGTCGACCTTATCAATCTATTCCATAGAGTAAAATTGAAAACCAAATAAAGTAAGTTTTCCTATACGAAATTTTTCAATAAACTGTCATGAAACTTTGCATACTCTATGCTCTCTCACAAAAATAACACAAGTGCTTATAGAAATTATGTTTCTTAACGAGATGTAAGTAGATTTTGATAATTTTGATAAAAATTAAGAATTTCTAAGGATTTTTAAGGATATTTTCTTTCTTTAGGACTTTTAGGGATTTCAAGGAGGAGTGAGAACCGTACAAGTAACTAGCATACAACAATACCTGATAATCGACTGTTGATCGAATTGGAGCCTGTCCAAATCTCCAGTTCCCTCCTTGCTGTCCAGTAAGTGACCACAATGGTATTTTAGTTCCATTCTGCGTCATCAATTTGACATTCAATGTCCCAATATTTCCACCTTTCATGTGGTACCAGAACTTTATGCAACGACCGCGTGAGCTTGTTGGGGAGAACATTTCCGATAAAAGCCATGCAATGTCACCAGTTTTACGTGGATCCGAAGTTTCGATGAACATGTAAGAGCCTTAGAGAACAAATTAAATATTTAAAGAATGATCTGACAAAAACGCCATCAGAGCTTAAAACGATCATAGTACCAGTGGTGCACACTCGGGAAGTAAGGGGGGTCTCGTTCCCAAGAATTTCAGACTTGAAAACCTGTGACAAAGCTGTAATCAGAGTTCGTGTTGCGGGGAGTAAAAGTTAAGGACTTTTCACGGACTTTTTAAGGACCAAATGTGATTTTTAAGGAGTATTTTTTGAAAATTTCAACGACAAAAATCAAATCATTTCTTAAATAAATCTACTGTTGAAAACCCTCTCCTCCAAGAACTAAGTAGAAATAAGAAGCTATTAAGGAGTTTTCGCAAAAAACGCACGAATATAAGGAGTTTTTAAGCGCTCTTAAAAACGTAGATCAAATCTAAGGAGTTATTAAGGAGTTTAAGGAATAGCACGAAACCGGTGTAATAATAACAGTTCACAGGCAGCAATAACACGACATTCAAGTGACAGTCACCTCCCTCCCCACACGGAAATCGCATTACATATTCCCGAAGTGCCCGCCACTGCACAGTTCTTACATAACACATACAATGGTTATCACAGAAATGAGATGCAAATACAATTAGAAATGATAAACCGATAAATTCTTGTAAATGTAACCCCCGTTACTGTTTGCTATCGAGCCAACCCTTCTGTTATTGCCCAAATGAGAGCCCCAGTCTATAGCTGCTGGATTCTTTGAAGAATTTCCCTTTTTCATGAAACAATAAAGCAAGTCAGAGAAGATACAATATTAATGTCTTGAAGTACAATAATTAAAACAACCAATGGATACGATAACTATCCACATAAATTTCATACAAAAGAACTGACCTGCTGACGTCCCTGTGGTGTGATCAGCTGTTGGCCCCGTAAAGAAACTTGGAGTGCTACCTGATCCTCTCAGCCAATCAAAGTCATCACCAACTTGAGTGTTAACCCACGTGCATGTTCCAGTCTCAAAGTCACAATCACCTAGGAAGTAATAAAACGAACAAGAGTTATAAATTAGTCGAGAAAGATTTACTCCTAAAAATCTGCGTAACTCAACAAAATAATACATTAGTTCGTGGCTAATAAACTGCAAATCGACAGAAATTAATTAATGTAAGATACATCTAACTCTGACTTTTAACAAACAAAGCAATACAAAGCAATGTTATGGACATCAATATATCTTCAGTAGGATACATTTATTACCTGGTGGAGGACAGTTTCCTTTGGTCATTTTGATATCATCAATTGCAATATCTCCTTCATAGCCATTTCCACGAACACCTTCAAATGTGATCTGACGACCAGTTCCGCGGTTGACTGTAACTTTTGCGATGTTCCAGTTGCCACCATGGTTACCACTTCGACTCCAAATTATACTTCTAACAGAACCAACGCCGCTGGACTACAGTTGATAGAAAATAATTTTCGTGACATTATTAACGTTTCGCGAATAAACAATCAATCTTGTTTTATAATCAACTTACTCCGTGTTGAGAGATTTCTCAAGAAAAGCTCACTGAGGTGCTGTTTATACGAAGAAGAGCTGGCTTGCCTTAATTGTGCTTCACGCTTACATTGGAGTATTTAGTGTTACTGGGCAGGACAGCTTACTAGACGAGAGCTTTAAATAGAAGGCGGTTACCGGTGATTTTTCGCAGGCCACTAATGCATACACTGCAGTCTACTATAAACTCAGCAATATCTCAGCAAAATGGTCAATCATTGTCCTCGGAGGGCTATTTGCTCCCGTAAGAACAATAACAAAAATGTACAGAAAATAACAAAAATATAATAAAGATATATGTATGTATGTGTATATATATATATATATATATATATATATATATATATATATATATATATATTATCATAAATATCATATAAGCATAAGCACATGGAAATATATGTACTATCTACCTGTCTGTACACATTAAGGGTACCAACATGCGCTCCTTGCATGTGGTACCAGAATTCGAGACAAAATGCGTCGCTCATTTGGACAACGGTTGATATAAGCCTCGCTTTATCACCTTGACGCCTGGGACTAGACATTTCAGTATAGACGTAATAACCTAGAGGGACAAACAAACACCAAATTTTACAAGTGCAATAGGAAGCCAAAATACATTAAGATGCATTATATTGTTTTCTTACTGGTAACTTGCTGAAAAACTATTAAAAAGCCACATTAAACAGCCTTCGTACAAAGCACTTCTACAATATTTTCAAAACTTTTCCAAAACCAAATTACCAAACTTCCAAAATCATGAAACACATTTTTGTTTGCATTTTGAAGCCCCATGAAAATAGAAAAACATTATTTTCAATGCTATATTTTATGATTTTTTGTAGGTTATGCTTTACATCATAAATAGTAAAATGAGCAAGCATATGAAATACCGTATTTAAAATGACGCTAAGTTATAACCATTTTTGGATATTCTAGAATTTCTCCAAACAAAAATCGAAAATGTTTCCATAACCATTTTGAAAAGCATCTCTTTTTCCAAAACTTTCCAGGTACTGGTAAATGGTATTATTAATTTCCAATACTTTCCAAAACCCGTACGAATCCTGGTTAAGCTACATCAAAATGTCTTATTGAATAATAATACACGAAATGATGGGAGCTAAAAAGTTGAGGGGAATGTTTTAGGTTCTGAGACTGACGATACAACTCTACTTCAGCCACTACACTTAAAAGAGAAGTCGATTACAGATAAAAATATTTCGAGTACGAGAGCTGAAATTCTAAAACAGGGCGAATTACATTTTGGAAAGAAAAGATATTGAGAACAAATTACCTTGGTTTGTTTGCAAAGTTTTGTCTACGGTAGGACCGGTACCAAGACTAGGAGTGCTGCCCTTCTGCCTTGTCCAATCAAAGTCATCTGTCCTATCCTGTGTGAAGGCGCACATGCCATGTTCCCAATCGCAGAAGGCTGAAACACATTTAAAATGATGAATAACATGAGCAATATTGTCTATCTGATCTAATGATGACTAACGTCAAACTTTAGGCCCTGTTTACACTGTTACGGAGCACTTTCAGTTCGGATCAAAAAGTGATCCGTAGCAGTGTAGAGGGAGCTTTAAAATGCCGCTTGTATGTAGTCCGGATCACTATTGGTCCTTTTGCTAAATGGATAAAAAGAGGTAAGGATTGCTAGGAGCAGTGTAGACGGAAGGCCAATCCGCATCACTTTTGTCACGGATAAATAAGTTATCCTTAGCAGTGTAAACGGGGCCTAGCCCACAAAATCAGGACTTTAACACGACACGCCACTTCAGAGAAACTCTGAGAGACATGGGCTATTTTATCAGTGTTCTTCACATATATCTAGCACACGAGTAATCTTGAGGGGCAACGAATTATCTGGAGGGAAAACGAGATCTCGCGAAAAACACAGAGTGACCATATCTCTATCCATACGAGTAATTTAATTTGCCTTTTCATACAAAAAATACGCTCTACCTTACTGTATTGTGCATTCTAAACTAAGGTATCATGCAGAAGACTTCTTTATTCACACGCACACGCATGCAAACACGCGCAAATACACACGCACACAAACACATATATTAAGAATACGTGGCATGAAGATTTTTTAGCTGCCAGCCTTACGTCATACATAAAATTTAACACTATGAGACAAATATACTTACAAGGAGGAGGACACACCCCAGGGGTAATGTTTATATCGTCGAGAGCGATATCTCCACTGAAGCTCGTACCGCGCACACCTTCAAAGACAACCTGCAAAAAGAGGAGACAATTACATACTGTATGAATAAATTATTGGGGTTTGGTAATGTGAGCAACATGCAAAAAATCTGAAAGAAATAATCAAACAGTTTTGTAAACCTAAATATTTTTTCTAAACAATACCTCTCCTGCATGACAAGAAAAACAACAACCATAAAATATATGCGTGCAGCTCGTGGCAAATGTAACTCTACAAACTGCACTTTAATCATAAATAAATAGCAAGTTTGCAGTCGTTCAAACTGCAGGACTCATTTGGCATCATTTAAGACAGGGGTTGTCAGACTCATTCTTACCCAGGGGCCACATAAGGGACAATATGATGTCACGCGGGCTGGGTAGGTTGGTGGGGTCAGATGGGGTGCCATAGCTTGGTAAAAAGTACTATAAACTATGCATAACTCATCGGATGTTTCCTATTTGGCATGTCTGACAATTGCGAAAACCTAGGGGAATCAACCTGTGTAATGCCAGCTAGTACAGGTGAAGAGTATCGCTAGCTTTCAGTTTTTGTCAAAATCTCTTCGGGTGCCACATTTAAGGCCTTGGTTGCAGGCAGTATATTTGACAGCCCTGCTTAAGGGCATCTCAGCTAACAAATCTAAGAGCTGCATGTTTATCTTTCTACCCTCTTCAACAGAGTCTCCCCTGTAATAAATTAAATCGAATCAATTAAATAAATAAATTAAACAGAGATCTATTCGCAATTCCGAATTAAATATAAGACCACCACGACTAAAACCAAACCATGAGTTAAATTGTTTGGATATAAGACCACCACGACCAAAACCAAAACATGGACAAAACTGTTTTGCATACAGGGGGGCATGGTTGGAAATTCATTACCTAACGATTGTAAAAAAGCTGATAGTTTATTTAAGAAACTAAAAACCATGGTTGCAGAACGGTAAGAAGTTTTCCTGTTCAACTGTTTGCTTTATTTTTTTTACTTTATTCTCATTTCAAGTTGAATAAATTTTTGTTTAGCATATAAGCATGTATTATAGAATTCATGAATTAGTTTTTTCACATGGTCCCCTGGAAAACAAATCTTTGCATCTGAGGGGCAACCATGCATAAATAATAAAAAATGAAATGAAATTCAAATGAAATTCAAATGAAAAATGCTATTTAGGATTGTGACTCATACCTGGTATCTAATATTGCTATTTACATCAACCTGCCCGTATCGCCATTGGTTTCCATTATTTCCTATTCTTTTCCAAACCAAATTTAAGTTCTGTCCAACTTTCGTATAGACGTTTAGCGAATCGACGTGAGGCCCATACATGTGATACCAAAATTTAACACAATGGCCCATTCGACCATCCGGGGGAATGGAAGCACTTATAATTCTTGCTTTGTCATTTGGTCGCCTTGGTGATGATGTTTCAATGTAAATGTAATATCCACTTGCTACAAACGAAACGCAATGAGAAATTTAAGTAAAAAATCGCCTTACAAAATGCCAAGTCTTCTTTGCAGCGAGACAGCCAGCCGTCAATATTTGGGTACAAGAAGAAATGGGCCCTAGTAATGAAGTCTTGAAAAATATTTAGTATCACGCACTTGACTTTAACAGGATTCGTGCTGTAGGGATTAGACATATTCTACGGACATTTTAAGGAGTTCTTAACGAATAAAAATGATTATAAAGAGTACTATTTGTGTGTTTCCATGACGAAAAGCACGCCATTTCCTAAAAAATCTACCGTTTAAACCCCCCCAGAAAACAAAGCCTTACTGTTTTTGAGAGTATGGTCAACTGCAGGGCCTGTGTCAACTGATGAAGTTGTTCCTCGATGTCTTGTCCAGTTAAAAGGAGCGGAGGCATCTCTAGTCCAGGTGCAGAAACTTGTCTGAAAGTCGCAGTTATACCCTGTGGGACTTGGTGTTGGCGGTCTTGTACTAGCAGGTGGTGCTGTAGTTGGTGGTCTTGGAACGGCGGTTGATGGCTGAACAACACAATTGCCAACTGTATAAGATACATCATCAATGGCAATGTCACCAGTGAAACCGTTTCCTCGTATGCCTTCAAATATCATCTATAAACAAGAGCACAGAATTGGATAATTTGCGAAGCATATTTTCGGCTTCAACTACATTTTCACTACTTTATTATGATGGCAAAACGAAATACCATGAAGGATAATGACCGCGAGGGCTAAACACCGGAACGGCTAAGCACTACGAAAGCTACACACCGCGACGGACAAACAACGGGAGCATTACTGCAGCAAACGAAAATTTGGCCTCCAGCTCGAAGCTTATCAGAGAGTAAAGGTAAAGGTAGCCTCGTATATTTTCGTAACGTAGGGGGTGTCTGTTAGAAATGACACTTATCCCAAGCCATCGCCATGTGAGGTAGGGTGGTCACTTCCTTCTCTCGCCTTTATCCAGTGTTGCCACCAGGTACCCATTCGCTGCTGGGTTAACAGTGAACAAACATTCAGTCAAAGTCTCCAGTAGGACTCGAACCCTAGACCTTCCACACAGGAAATATGGGCTCTAACCAATACTGTTTTTTTAAAGCACTCAATCACAACCACAAGATTGCTAAAATTTATTATAACCAGATGCAATGTCAATTAGTGCGCCGTAACTTGCTACTTGACATAATTGCCAATTGGCACCAAATTGCTCTTACAATAGCTGAAGAGTACAAGGGAGTAAAACGATTATAATAAATATTAGAGATATGATTTGTTCTTTCTAAATAATTTCTATGGATATCTTGTAAATTTCTTTATCTCAGTTAACCAATTATAATTCGAAATTTTTTTGCCACTTATCCGACACACAGAATAGACAGAACATGCCCTTCCCCTTTCCCTATTTAGATGTAGATTGCAACAACGAAAAACCCAAAAAGAAAAGTTGAAGAGAGATAGCTCACTTGGAAGTCCTGGGGGCTAGATATTGGAACGGATGCCGACCTCCACGACTGTCCTTGGTTTCCTGACAACGACCAAATTATTTTCTCAGCGTTTGTTGTGTTACCTGCTGAATATTTCATCAATACATTCAATGTACCGATGCTTGCTCCATACATGTGATACCAAAATCGAAGGCAACGGTTTGTTTGCGTTGTTGAAAAGCGCTCGCTGATATATCGGGCCTTGTCACCTGGTCTTCTTGGG
This sequence comes from Cassiopea xamachana, assembly GCA_900291935.2. Classification (NCBI taxonomy): domain Eukaryota; kingdom Metazoa; phylum Cnidaria; class Scyphozoa; order Rhizostomeae; family Cassiopeidae; genus Cassiopea; species Cassiopea xamachana. Next base: position 8,837,867 of record OLMO02000009.1, on the reverse strand, counting down.
GCTGAGGATTCTATGTATGCGTAAGTGCCTAAAGAAAGAAATATCATTAAATCAATTTCAAAACATGCAGAACATGACATTCAATTACTAAAATTTGTAGTGATCAGTGTCTAACTAAAATGGAAAAAACAGCAAGACAACAGGGTAGCGAGGTAGGAAATCAGTGTTCTCACACTCTCTACATAAATTGCTTTGAGAATACTTAGAGGAATTTAGGAGATTGCTTTACCCAATTCCAGGAGGTTTTGCAGGTTCCAGAGAAAGTCGGTAAGCGTTGAGGTATTTTTGCGAAAATAATGGAGAAAAGATCACTCATATGACGTGATATAAATAAGGTGAACTTAAATTTTACTATCTGGTTCCACCGACTAAAACACTCTAAAAAACAATTATGCCTATTTAAAAAATAATACATTCATAGAATCTGAAAGAATTGATGATTTGACCATTTTTATTGTGAGAAAATGTCAAAAAATATCATATTAAGCGACATAACTGCTGAAAAGAAATTTACTTATGAAAAATTTAGGAGAACAGCAAAATATTCCTGAAATTTTAGGGTTCTTTAGACTTTTTCGGATAGTTCTCATTTTCTAGGATATTTTGGGGTTTTTAGGAGGTGTGGGAATCCTGCGCATACAACATAAACTGAATGCCACGCTTCATCACAAATGCACAACATCAATACGAGGTTTCCCTTGTGGTGAGTAGGTAAACTTAAAGCAAGTCAAAAGTAAGTTAAAACGATTAGAACCAAGTTAACGCTACTGAAGTAAGGAAAAGTCGCTCACCATCACCAGTTCTCTTTGTGTGGTCAGCTGATGGGCCAGTACTGCCAGATGGAGTTGAACCTTTGCTGACAATCCAATCAAAATTATCTTCTTGACGCGTGTTAGTCCACGTGCAACGATCATTCTCGAAATCACAGGTTGCTAAGATACAATAACAGAACTTAACATTGAATACAGTCAAGATGCCTACTGCAAGTTCTGTCTCGTGTTCGTTAAAATGGAGGAATACAAGCTTTTAATAAACAAAATCAATGAACACAACAAACAAAGGCTAATTTACGAAGTAGGAACAAACAGTAAATCTAAGAGAACCATTCGATTAATATCCTTGACCAGCTGCTTGTTAGCTAACAACAACAACGCCAACAACAACAGCAACAACACACAATACATCAGCTGATCCACAAGTATTTCGGAAGAATTTGAAAAAGGTTATGATGCAGATATCCACATCACTAAAAACGTCCAGGAACTCCAATAACGAAAGATCTATAGCTTTTCATGAAAAGTACTAAGGAACTAGCTAATATTTTACAATTCTCAATCTAATTCAATCATTAAATTCTCGACTGTGAATATGGCTATAACTATAAGCGTAGGCGAGGGGATGGAAGGGGGGCTGTAGCCCCCTGGGTTGGGCAGAAATCTGCTATATTCGGGCAATTTTCCTGAAAGAATAATAGGAAATTCTGGCAGCTTTTGTGACTGCTCTCCATATCTCCTTACACATTCGGGCAGAAATTTTACAGCCCCCCAAATTTGATGTTCCCCTACGCCTATGGCTATAACTGGTAGTCTTAGCTGTCACAATAACATCTAAATTACAAGAGCGACTTTTCTGTGACAATTTCTCTATGCAAATCCTTCCCTCTTTCAAACCCAATCACTTCGGCAACTTACGACCAGCTGATGCGACGCTTTACCAATAGCTATTAAGGATATGTTTTATACCTTTTCACAAAAAATCACATGCCCTTCTTAGCCAAAAGTAAAACTTTTGGTCGTAGTATAAGTTAAGAGCAAATTAAACTGTAAATGGTACTGACCAAATGGACGAGGGGCCAGAAAAACTTATATAAGATATTTGTGGTCAACTATACGAGCGAACTTCTCTAGTCAAAGAGATATCGTTTCTTGTTTAAAAGAACGAAGACAACGAAAGGGTTTATATGGACTTTTTGCCAAAGATTTCCCTGAGATTTAACTAAAAAGTAAAAATTTTCCCTGACTTTATTATGAAAACCTATATTTCTCCCTGGCTTTTTCTGCATAAACAACCTCCCCCCTGACCTAGAAGGTCAACATTCAACCTTTGACAGCTGACAGTCGCTATTTTAAGCACGGTGATAACAATACCTTTGACTAGGGACTGTGAATCGCAAAACTCATCATAACGTTTCTTGGATTGATCATAACAAATATAAAGAGAAAACACAGAAAAGGGCAAACTTCAAATGAAAATTTAAGAAATTGACTACCCCAATGATGATCAAAGATGGAATATTTCCCTGACCTACAGCACGAAAGAACTATTCCCCTGGACATTGCAGGTTTCCTGGACTTTCCCTGACCTAAGTGAAAATGAAACTTTTCTCCCTGACTTTCCCTGACCGTAAAAACCCTAAATTATCAAACAAAATTGTCATAGAAAAATTTCTCATGTTCATGTAGGTTAATAATTACGATCAAAATCGTAATAACAAACGTTGAAATTCCAACGGCTTGCTAAAGACAAACCTGGCTGGTTGCATTGACCATCCAACATTTTCACATCGTCGATGGCAATGTCACCAGTGAAACTCCTGCCACGAACACCCTCAAATATTACCTGCAAAGTTTATATCACTTGATAACAAGACAACAATTGACAGAGTTCCATATACTATAACACAAACTGTCTAGCGTAAATCGTCGGTGACAACTAGCATTGGGTGCTCTATCCTAGTAGAATAACATAGAAGTAGGATACTACTTCCTCTATGGTAGAATAATCAGACCGGCAAGCAGTGGGTGGGAGTGTTGGGAGGGTAGGTACTTGCAATAATTACCCTAGGCTATGTATATAGGTTGTCTACACAGTCATTCTTACTAATAGAGGCTGCTACATCCATGCCGAACAGCTGTCTACAGTCCTGAAGCTCAATTATTAAGGTGCAACAGGTTACATTTGAGAAATCTCTCATTGACTTTCGCCCTTTAAAATGTTAATTATGAATAATGTGAAGAAGGTAGATATAAAGTTGAATCTAGTTGTCATGATTGGCTATACTATAGTTCACTAAGATTACGATTAATAAGGCGGTGTTAACTGCAAAAATTTTTGAGAAAACGATACCCTAAAGAAACACAACTACTTTAGGCCAACAAACACTGAATGAAAACATACGTTGAATCCATTGGATGTTGTGATAGACACTTGCCCAATCAGCCACTGGTTGCCTTGGTTACGACTTTTAGTCCACATTCTAGTGCCAGGATACAATGAACCAGTTTTCAAGTAAACGTTTAACGATCCGATTGAGCCACCATACATGTGATACCAAAACTGCATACATTTGCCTCCAGTTCTCGACGCAGGTTGATACTGCGGACTGAGAAGGTATGCATTTGATCCGGTGGAAACCCAGCCCGAAGTTTCAATGTACATGTAATATCCTGAAATACGAACAATTAATCGCCAATCAGAATACGTCTGGTGAGTAAGTGAAGCACATAGAAAGAAATGAAAATATAAATTACTAAACATGGAAAACGACAAGAAACTATTCAGCAATGATAAGAACATATTGTGTACGCAAAGGAAAGTATGATAAAAGAAATCNATGGTAGAATAATCAGACCGGCAAGCAGTGGGTGGGAGTGTTGGGAGGGTAGGTACTTGCAATAATTACCCTAGGCTATGTATATAGGTTGTCTACATAGTCATTCTTACTAACAGGCTGCTACATCCATGCCGAACAGCTGTCTACAGTCCTGAAGATCAATGATTATGGTGCAACAGGTTACATTTCAACAATCTCTCATTGATTTTCACCCTTTAAAATGTTAATTATGAATAATGTGAAGAAGGTAGATATAAAGTTGAATCTAGTTGTCATGATTGGCTATAGTATAGTTCACTAAGGCTACGATTAATAAGGCGGTGTGAACTGCAAAAATTTTTGAGAAAACGATACCCTAAAGAAACACAACTACTTTAGGCCAACAAACACTGAATGAAAACATACGTTGAATCCATTGGATGTTGTGATAGACACTTGCCCAATCAGCCACTGGTTGCCTTGATCACGACTTTTAGTCCACATTCTAGTGCCAGGATACAATGAACCAGTTTTCAAGTAAACGTTTAACGATCCGATTGAGCCACCATACATGTGATACCAAAACTGCATACATTTGCCTCCAGTTCTCGACGCAGGTTGATACTGCGGACTGAGAAGGTATGCATTTGATCCGGTGGAAACCCAGCCCGAAGTTTCAATGTACATGTAATATCCTGAAATACGAACAATTAATCGCCAATCAGAATACGTCTGGTGAGTAAGTGAAGAACATAGAAAGAAATGAAAATGTAAATTTACTAAACATGGAAAACGACAAGAAACTATTCAGCAATGATAAGAACATATTGTGTACGCAAAGGAAAGTATGATAAAAGAAATC
>OLMO02000009.1:8808114-8833313 GCA_900291935.2 Cassiopea xamachana | reverse complement strand
CTTAAAAAGTAATTATAGTTGAAAACAAACCTTTGTTGTTTCCATATGTGTGATCAGAGCTAGGCCCAGTCCCTATACTTGCAGTGCTCCCAGTTGCTCTGCTCCAATCAATGCGATCTCTTCCTCTTACATTCACCCATCCACATAATGGTGGATTTGTATCTTCAAAAGTGCATTCCCCTGAACAAAACGAAAATAATTAACTTTACCTTGGAAAAATCTAAGACGCAATCTCAAAGTATGATGATCTGTGAATTTCATCGTATTTTATTCGCAACACTTTCCCTGTCCCTTCCCATCTTTCGATCTCTCCCGTTGTTCTCCCCCTTCCCCCACAATAAGTAAGGGTAAGTCAGTCATACATTTAGCATCTAACTCCGTTGGCCTTAATACGAGCTTCCAGTAACTTGTGGCATTGCAGTAAAAATCTAATACAGCATGGAGACTTACGGGGTGCTGGACATGTTGACGTCACGGATACATCATCGATAGCGATGTCACCCTGATATCCATTACCACGAAGCGCTTCAATTACAATCTGAGAAATAAATTAAATCATTAGTCCATAAGATTAATGAAATTAAATTCTGCTATCCGGTAATAACACCCCCAAGTAAACCAGAGCTGTCAGGTCAAATAGTCAAATCCAAATCATGCCTTGCAAAAAGTCAGATTAATCTAAATTCGAAAGTGAGGCCATAAAACAACAGATGTTATGAAATGAAAAAGAAGCTTGGCGGATTTTTTGAAGATGACTGTCTGTTATCAACAGTAAAGAACTATTTTAAAGAACTTACAGAAAAGACGGTAAGTGCAGAGAGGTTACAGAAAGTGCGCTGCAACCAAAGTTATGACATACGAAAGATTCCACAGAAAAACACGTGGTTAGTGAACACTAACTCAACCACAATGACAACATTTGTAAATGAAGGAAGATTTTGAGCCACCACTGCTAGCAACCTTCTTCTTCGACATATATGGCTTGATGTTGTTCAGTCAATTCATCAAAATAAAGATTCCTCTGTTAAATCCAAAATAAATCCAAATTCTGAGTCAAATCCAAGGAAAAATTTCCAAGCCAAACAGTTTCTCAGAAATCCAGCTTTCTCATTTGGATTTGAAAAATCCAAACTGGCAACTCTGAAGTAGACCACTTGGATNTGGCATTATCCAGCGTGAATAAAAACCTAAAATATTTTTTCAACAATTTCTCTTCTACAAACAAGAGCGGTCACAAGCTTAACACTAAAAATGCAACTTTGTATCACATTAGAGAAAAACAGCGATCATAGACCTTGTAAATGAAAATTATTCCAGGGACTATGGGACAAAAATTCTCAGCAGGTCTAAGCCAGAAAATCCATGAAAATCAAGATCTTTTCTGGCAATATCAGCTTCAATACTTGCTATAGACGCTTGCATCTCTCCACGCACTTCCTATCTTGAAGAGATCTTCGCTAAAAAACTTGGACCAACAGTCTGTCGCTAAGTTCTCTATATGAGGAAACTATGTAGATATATTTCAGAAAGGAAAAGTACCTTAAAAGGTGGAGGTGTACTCATCAATACGTGTGCAGGCCTCCAAGTATCACCATGAGATCCGTATTTTGACCAGACTGGTCGGGACAGATTTGCACCAGGTTTTTGAAGGTACACATTTAATTGGTTAACGTGAGATCCATACATATGGTACCAAAAGTTCAAACACTGACTCCTGGTTGTAACTTGGTTCTTTGAAATAAGTCTTGCCGTGTCATTTGGCTGTCTCGGCAGTGAAGTCTCAATGAAAGCATACCAACCAAGAGCTAGAAAAGAATTGCATCAACCTCTTTGTACGTGCACCATAAATTGCAAATACAGAAAAGACGTTTGGCTTGTAGATTAGCTTTGAAAAAAGGAAAACTGTTGCTTTTGCGATAATACTTAATCATGGTGTCTGCCAAATTAGGGAAGTCGTTTTCACTGATTCATTATAGGTCCTGAGCAAATACTACACACTACGCTCATCACAATACAAGGCTACTTCCACAAACTCTTACCTATTTGAGTGAATTGCAACCTAATTCCACCATGGAAAATGAAAGCAAACAATTTCATTCCGGTAATAGTGTATTTTCTTGCGATTCTTTTTAGCATAGTAGGAAATCGATTCACAAGGGCAAAGCTAAATAAAATTAATGGTGGGTACACAAACCCAATTTGCCAACAAACAGACTTCGTTCGAGTCCAATTTGCCGACAAATAGGAATTTCCTTGAGTTTCGTCAGCAATGCTAAGTTGACGAGCATTAATGATTTTCCAAAAATGTGCCGAAAAGCTAAATATTGGGGGGTGCGGTACCCCTGCCCCTGACTGAACAAATAAAAACAAACATTTCCCCTGATTTTCTCCAGCATTAGCCGAACTTGCTTAGTTTTCGCTTATGTTTTTAAACCACATCTCATTTCTCCGATTTCCCAGAGTTGGTAGACACTCTGACAACGTAAATACACTTTGGCAGGCAATTTATAAACACTTATAACTTCTTTGCATTCTTACTTTTAATTGTAAATCAAAATATAAGACAAGCATTGGGGAATATCACAGAATCGTAAATCTGCGAAATAGTATGTTACGTATACTAATCTACTGCAAGTTTAATACAAAAAAACTACTGAAATGTTTACAGAAAGGATCATGGAACTCAACTTACTCGGCAGCCATGAGAACTTCTGCCTAAATTCGCCACAGGTTGATGATAATACCAATTTGTTATTATTTGGTGGGTTAGTGTATCCACCTTTTGCCATGATACATTTTCCACTCTGAATGTGCTTCAACGATCCTGCTGCGGTTATCTGCCAAGTGTCCGGTCCACATGTGTCACTAACACCAATCTACAGTAACCAGAAGATCATTACATCTTCACGATTTTGTAGGGCAAGCATTTCAAAACGACACAAGGCAAGCTTTCACATTCAAAATGAAAAATTTCTTTTTCTTATTAATTAATTTATAACTGTATCCTCTAAGCACACTTACAAATATAAACTTAATTACATACAATTAAGTAAAATTACAATAACAAAGATTTAAAACCGCTGATCTTACAACGATTCGCTCTGTTGCGGGGGCATAGATTAGTTTTCATTGCTCATCATGTCTTCTTAGATGGCTTTTAAACAGACTTAGTGATGATAGTTCTCCTACATTATTTGGAATATCATTCCAGGTCCTAATGCCAGCATATTGAAATCCTTTCTTGGAGAATTCAAGTTTTACTGTTGAAATATTCAAATCTTTATCATTTCTAGTATTTTAATTAGATAAAGATGATCTAAATTGGAGCATATTTCATAGGCTTTCAGGGCATAGCTTATTGATAATCTTAGAATCCATTCCAATCCATTTAGACTGTCAATTCAAAAATCATTTACTAAATCCCCCGTAATGTTGCAGCGCAGCAAACAACAAATTCATATTACCTCAGCTCCATCAGTAGTTGTACCTCCTTTTGGCCTTACGCATTGTCCATACAATTTATGCTTCAACTGACCATTTGAAAGCAACTGGAATTCCAATCGCTGTTGGCCACAGCCATCATACGTCACAAGTGGCTGGTCGTTCGCTGGTTTAGTCCAAGCTCCATTCAAAACATGAATACATTTACCACCAACTTGGACCAAAGATCCTGGTCCCCTTGGCCCAACGGCTCCTTTTCCTGTGGTGTGATCGTATCCCGGGCCTGTTCCAACAGAATGCGTGTAGCCTTGTGAACGAGTCCAGTTAAAGTGAGCGCTTCCATCCTTAGAATACTGGCAAAAATCTCTCTCGAAATTGCAATTGAAAGGCCCCGTCGCTGGGAAGTAATGAAGAAAAATATCATATGACTGAATGAATTGAAAATTATTCGTAAAAATTTATTTGGAAAAATAAGTTAGTTGCTGGATCGAATTTTGTTTACTAAAGAAATTAACCAGAGCACGAAAAAGCGGCAACGTTTTTCGACATACTAGTATGACGTACTTTACCAATTAGCATGTCCAAGAATGTTGCCGCTTTTTCGTGCTCTGGTTAAGTTCTGTAGTACCAACAGACTATTTACTAAAGAAATTGATGGAATACAAAGTAGATTAGAAAAAAGCCAAGGCATGTTGCTAGGTGAACATTTTTGTACATCTAGGAATATGGGAATATACTCCTATGTTCCTAGATACAGCAAAGTATGGGATAGCGTAATGCGTGCTACTTTAAGCGAGAATCCTGAGTCCGATATTAGCAAAAACGAAGTATCGTAGATCCAGCACATAACATTGGTAGTCACTACTAAATAGGAGTCAATCGGCACTGCAACGGAAAGTACAAAGGGTTCGTACAAACTCTTCTAAAATATTTCCAAAACTTTTCCAAAGCCAAATTACCAAATTTCAAAGCAACGAAGCACATTATTCTTGTTTGCATTTTGAAACCCAATAAAAATAGAAAATCATTAGTTTCAAAACTAAATTTTATGATCTTTTGGGTGGATTATACTTTATATTATAAATTGTAAAGTGAACAAACATAACATATACGGTGCTTAACACGATACTAAGTTCTATACATTTTTGGATATTGCAGAGTTTTCCCAAACAAAAATCCAACACTTTTCCATAGCTATTTTGAAAAACCTTCCTTTTCTAAAACTGTCCAGTTTCTGGAAAATGGCATTTCAATTTCCATAACTTTCCAAAACCCACACGAGCCGTGAGTACATTCATCAACATGTAAATCTAAATGAGAAACAACACACAAAAAGCGTAACACTCACGAATAGATGTTGGTGTTGTTACAGGGAAAGGCGTGCTGGGTCTTGACGTGACCGGGCCACTCGGATTAGCGTTAGGGGGTTGCAGAGTACAGCGTTGAGTTGTTATACGAATGTCATCAACAGCAATATCTCCTTGGTAACTTTTACCAATTATCCCCTCAAATATGATCTACAAATTAAGGAAATAAGAAACATGAATGCAAAAGGAAAGGCAAACTATTCACATTTAACTCGAGGTATTCTAGTTCAAAACAGCTGATAGTAAAAGGGGCTGAAAGATGTGAAGGCCACTGCTAACAACAGTAGGGGTTTTCCAAGAAAAATCAGGGGGCAGAGGGGCTGAATTTGCCGAGTACTTTAGACGAAACTAGTGTCTCAATAAATACTTGAGGACATTTCCCGATTACATGTGATTTTCAAAAGAAAAGATGTACAAGAAAATAGCGCCTCAAGCAAAAATGTGCTTTTCTTATTAAAAGGTCCACTTTTGCTGAGAATTTGCCGATTCGATGACACTTGAGGGGCACTCTACCCCCTCACCCCCAAATATCCCCTACTGATTAGCATACGGTCTAATAGCACGGCGTACCTAAATAGGTTGGGGATAGGACAACTACTGAGGGCCCCCAAACTTTAAGGTACAAAAGAGGCCTTTAAGACATTTGACATTAATCTTTTGTACTATTTGGGGTGAAAATAACATGGGACATGAATGCTGTCTCTTGTACACTTTTTACCGATTGAGTTGCCCCTCGGTAATGCAATTCTATCTGATATTACTTACCGAGTGGTCTGTGTTGCTTGCTATCGGAACACTTGCGTATCTCCAAGCAGCGGACTGGCTTGTCTGTTGCTGTCCTGTCAAATTCCATATCAATCTCTCGGTATTTGCGCCAGTCGGTAATTTATAAATGATATTCAGTTTGCCAATATCTGCCCCGTACATGTGATACCAGAACGTAAGGCATCTCGGTGTCTGTGCAATGCTGTTGAACTGTTCGCTAACCAACCGCGCCTTGTGTCCAGGGGAGCGGGGTGAAGATGCTTCGATCATTAAATATTGCCCTGTGGATCAAAAATAAATAACTGATTATTGGTGATCTGAAGTATGGGCAGAATATGAGATACACGGTTTTTTATGAGAAGTAAACTTTCCAGTTTCGGCCTGAATGTTTCTTTATATTTCATCAAATCGAGCTTTAAATGTTTCTTAAATTCTGAAGACTTCCACTGACAATAACAACTCAGATTAGGCAACTGTGGTGCAAGAAAAAGGATGATCAGGTTTTAGAAAGCATGTAATGGATGTTGCTTCTATTCTCTTTCTAGTTTGATCAAATTTTTCTTGTAAAAGCAGTTTCTTCAAGTTGCTATTTGAAACTCAGTCTGCCTGTGTATGTTTTGTAATTTTTGCGTTATTTCAGCCTCATGTTTCTTATAAAAAGTATGGAGTATTGAATTAATGCCAATGAATCAACTGACTGTTATTTCTGCTTAATGGATGACGTGCATGAAATATAGTATGGAATATAGCGGTGATTCTCAACGGGGGCGATATCGCCCCCAAAGGGGCGTTTTGAGAATTTAAGGAGGCGTTTTGAGAAGGTATGATATAATATATTTACTTATGAAACTGATGAAGAAAGTATATTTCGAGAGGAGGGGGGGCGTTTTAAAAAAATTCGTTGAATTAGGGGGCGGTTAGATCAAAAAGGTTGAGAAGCACTGGAATATATGGTACAGAGTATAAAGCATTGGGCTTTCAGCACACCATAAACAGGTGCATGTAGTATCGGAGAAGGGCGATTGATACGAGCTATAGCTTGGGGGCGTGGGCTTTGATATAAGCAGGGTTTGTGAGATGGAATTTATGGACTTTTTAAAGAGTTTATAAGGACGAAAAGAAAATTTTTAAGGAGCAGTTTTTGTGTGTTTCCTCTACAAAAATTAAACCATTTCCTAAATAAATCTGCCGGTGAAAAGTCTCTCCTCCAAGAAATTATGAGAAATAAGGAGTTTTAAAGAATTTTTTCCTTAAATGCACGATTCTAAGGAGTATTAAGCACCCTTATAACCTTAAGTTAAATCTAAGGAGTTTATGAGAAGTTTCAGGAGTACCATGAACCCTGTTTACGGGTAAGGGCTTTCATTTGACTTTCTAATATTTATGCACTAATTTCTATCAGCATAGACAAAAAAAACTCAAAATACATAAGCAAGTTTCAATACATTTTAAATAAGGAATGCTGCTAAATACAATACAATATTCAGCAAGAAACTGCTGCTCTTCCTGGCGACCATGCTTTAGGAATATTTGGTAGTATAGCAAGTACTCTTTCAGTTGTCTATTGAATGCAAAAATTATAGGGCTATTCCCTTACATGGATAGCTTGACCTACATTTCGAACGCGTGGAGTTTAATATGGAGTATGAAATGACCAATAGAAGCAAAAATACTCCTTGGCTAGCTAGGATGAGGATGCAAACGGATGATTAAATGTTGGAGAAATTTAAGTGTGCAATATTTAGGAGAGAGTAGGGGCAAAAGTAGGGTTGCCATAAGCATTTCAGAAAAACCTCCCTGATTTCCCATGACATTTTCAATGAACTGCTAAATTTTCCCTGATTTTCCTTGCTATTCTTATAACCCTCAATTAGGATTTTACCATCTCTTTGGACAGATTTGGGGTCTGGGAAACCTTGGCCTTACTTTTACCCATTCAAATTGCTGGCATCACAAAACAAAGAACTGTGTTTCATAACGACTGCAAAGTGCAAAATGATTTAGAAAAGGGTAAAATTTGGCGATTGTCATACTCAACTATATATGTGATAGAGGAAAATCGCTGCTCTGAAACAAAACTGTATGAAACTTAAAACTTCCCTCATTTTCCCTGAATTTTTCAAAAATCTTTCTTTTCCCCCTGATTTATCCTGATTAAACGTAAGCTTCCCCGATTTTCCCGGGCTTCCCTCATTTGGTGGCTACCCTGAAAAGAAATACTGAAAACGGATATACAAACCACTTGATGTTCCCAATGTGTGATCGACAGTTGGGCCTGTACCAAAAGACGGTGACACGCCCTTCTGCAAAATCCAATCGAAATCATCCCCTCTTGCGTTTGTGTATGTGCAAAAGCCACTTTCAAACGTGCATGACCCTAAGGAAAAATATAACAGTTGTGACTCAAACTCTTGAGAGAAAAAGAGAGAGAGAGAGAGAGAGAGAGAGAGAGAGAGAGAGAGAGAGAGAGAGAGAGAGAGAGNNNGAGAGAGAGAGAGGGAGAGAGAGGGAGAGAGAGAGGGGGGAGCGTCAATGAACTCTACTATTAATCCTGGGTCATTCACTCAGCTCCATTAAGCCTCAGAAAGGAGGGGGGGGACGGAGACTACATTGATTTGCTATGCTATTATTCTGTTATGTGGAGGGCTGCGCTACGAAGCGTTGCGAGAAAGGAGGATCTCAAAAACAGTGGTGTTACAAGCGGCTCTTTGAGTACTAGGCAGTTCCCGAGAATTCCCCACAGCAAGATCAAAACATCAGAATCCCTTGACTTTTTAATAATTAAAATAAAGTCCATGACCTATACAAGCTTCCATTGACTTTAGGCAAAAGCAAATAATTCTCCAGTATTTCCAGGTCACTGCAAATGCAATAGTTACGTGGATCAGTATGAAATAGCACAAGTAATAACCGAACCGAACCAAACTAACCTGGTGATGCACAGGCACCACTTGTGTACTTTACGTCATCAATAGCAATATCTCCTTGGTAACCAGCGCCTATAACACCCTCAAAGACGATCTAGAATTGATATAATGAAATTGGGAAGTAGCCATTAGACCATTGCAAATTATTCTGAAGTACAGAATAATGGGGGATCAATGGGGATGGGAAAATATCCTGAAAGGAAATAATCAGGGGACAGTACTAAATTGGGGGTTGGACAAATAGAAATCACGTATATTTTGAAGAGCTACTTTCACTCTCGCTTTTATCTGCTTAAAGGGAAATCTGAAGAACGTAAAGAATCAATGTAGGCTTGACTGAGTAAGGCTGCGAGGAAACTCGATATCACGCTTAACATTCTCGAAAGTAGCTAATAATTGGGTGGTTGGAATAAGCGTAGTGGGTGGATAAAAATTTGAATAACTAATGATCGGGTCGATTAGTCGGTACTAGAAATTACCTAGAATAGTGCTGGTGATAGTGCTTGATACGGGGTGAATTTAAATATGGTTTTGACGAGACACTGAATCATTTGGAGACAGAATGAGATAGAGGCAAACCTACCTCGAATGCTTGTGTGTTGGTGATAGTTGTCCTAGCAATTTTCCATACATTTCCTTGATTTCCATTCTCTGCCCATAATGGCCTGGTGGGTAGAGTATTCCCAACGCGGGCGTAGACATTCAGGGTGCCAATATCTGTGCCATACATATGGTACCAAAATTCAAGGCAAGATCCTGTTGTAGCAGGGTTAGTTGGAGATATCAGGCGGGCTTTGTCACCACGGGAACGCGGGGATGATGCTTCAGTGTACATATAAAACCCTAGAAGAAAATATAAACTTCTACGAAATGCATGCTCCCATCCTGAGTTCAGAAAAAGTCACGGCTCCACGACTGTGAGACAGGAAGATTTCTTAAATTTGTGCAAGTTTTGAGGAAGGCTCAGTAGTTGTACAAAAAATTTTGCTTGAGGAAAAATTCTGATGGGAAACTTCACATCGATGCTGTATAATGAGGAAGGTTATATATAAAGAAGTTACAGCCGGAGGAAGGTTCGAATTTTTTCTGGACTCTACTCCAATCATATCATCATACGATACTTTCGAATATAGAAAATTCATGAAATCCAAACGTAAATGCTCGGATAATCCCCCAGCTATATCATTTTAAATTAAGCTCCCATGGGGCTTTAATCGGTGGAAGTATAAGTGCAGAATAACATCTTATTTCAAGAAAGCCCCACAAGGCAATAGCTATACACAGTATTACTTTCGTTGACTGGAGACTAGAAACCAAGAATTCTTATCGACTAATAAATTTCGCTTGCAAAATAGCCTTTTCGTAATATTTTATTTAGTTGATGGAAACAATTTTGTCGTTTATAATGCCAACTTTTGAGGAAAACTGAAGTTTGAAATAAACCCCACATAAAAAATAATTCTTGCAAATAAGCCCCGGGGGTAACGTACTATAAAAAAGTAGATAATTGTAAAGAAAACAAGAGGAATGATCAAGGAGGAGCCAAATCCTAACAAAATAATCAGCACAAGGATATAGAACAGGATACTAAAGAGTCACCCTTCGGTACATCAAAACTTTGTGAAAATTCCTACGCAAGAGGTTGCAAACGTATGGCTCAAAGCCTGATGCCGCTCTTTTGGTAGCTGCATATGGCTCATGGGTAAATCCTAGCAGCGGCGGACATTAGTGAGGGCCAGGGGGCTGTCACCCTCCCAATAATTTCAGACTTGCAAAACATGGCGACGATTCGATGGTATACGCTTTGGCTTTCATGAAGGCTTTGCCCCTCCCCCAAATGTCAGTGTCCGCCACCGAATCTCAAATGAAAATTCTGAACACTAAAACCATTGAATAAGTGCGCCCAACACAAAACGTAGAAGTTAAAGAAAAAAGCACGGTGCTTAAAGCAGAACAGTACAGAAATCAAAATCGGACTTTGAACGGCCTTTGTGAAAAATGTTCCTTGACTTTTCCTATATTTCTTCAATTTTCTCTTATTCCTTCAATAATATTTCTTCACTTTTTTTTCTTTGATTTATCTAATAATGCGATGCCTTATGTTGATTTGGACACAAGAAGATTTCGTAACAAAATTGTACAAATCATATGTAACTGCTTTATTGCACATATTTCAGTCCCTTGGCAAGCTGGGTCCTGAAAATAGGCATCAAGCAGGGACGTAACTATCATATTTTGGGGGGAGGGGGGTTGTCAGAGGTTCTGCTCTGTGAAAATGAGATCTATAATCAGCAAAACCAATTAAAGTACTTTCTGTGGCCTCTGTAGAGGTATAGGGGGAGCACCCTCCCATACCCTGAATTGAAGGCTTGCCATGTGTTTCAAGGTATGGGAGGGTGACTCATCTCCCCACGCCACCCTTTAGTTTCGTTTCTGGCAACAAATGATTTACAGAGAATGCTAGTCTAACGAGTTGAGCCAGTACTTGGCATGGAAAATACTGGAGTTGCTAAAATCCTTGGGAAATCACAGAAATTCACGCACGTAGCTTTATTCAACGTAAAAATACTATCTGGTTCTCTTGAAAACATAAAAAAACTGTTATAGATCTCTCAATAAAAGGCTCCTGTTCCTGATCAAGACGGTTCTGCAAAGATAACACCTTTTAAAAACACCTTGGTGCTATAGACTCTTGAAGGTTCAGAACTGGCAGAACACGGCAACTACCAAGAAATTTTAGATCGTTATTTTGATCTCAAAAATAGAAAAATGGCATCGTTATCACTTCATATCAACTGCATGCCATTGCCAAGGGATAGAAAAACTGCTTTATTTGGCCTATCAAACTTTTGAGTTAGAATCATGTCCACATCGAGAAACGTCAAAAACAAATTCATGAGACGGGTTTCCTTTAAAAAATAATAAATGTATGCATAACCCATTCTTTCATTAATCAGCAGTTCGGTACAAATTAACGGAATGCGATTATGACAAAAAACGTGCATTGGCAATGAAACTGACAAGCGATGATATGAAGAACAACTGGGAAGTCATAGAAACTACCATGATGCAGGTAACATAAAGCAGTTGCATGTAGAAATGTGTGGGCGTGGCACCACGTGCTCATCGCAAAATTGCTGTGTTGTCAGTTGGATTTTTGACCTTTGTCTACAAACAAATAGCCTGCGCTCCGTTTGTCATATGACTTTTTATTAGGGAAATGATGAAATCGACATGTGACTTTTGGGAAGACACGCCTTTTAATTCAGCTTGAGCTGGTTTCCATCCTCAATTGAAAACGATCGCCCGGTTGGTATGATCTGCTTCTGAGTTTGCACTGGATATTTCAAGGGATATGGGCTTCCCGTACTAAACAAGGAAAGTCAGTATGTCGCTTGGGAAGTGAATGAAAAGAATTACAAGCCCTACTCCCTCAAGAGAACTACTAGTATAACGGCTACAGCAAAGGTACGAGGCACTTCACTGACTGAATTGCATGATATGACGAAGTCAAAGAAAACAGATGCCAACCAGTCCATCTGTCTTCAACATTGTGCCTAAAAGTGCGGTAACGAATAGGCCGGAAAAGAAAGATTCTAAGGACATTTGAAATTGGACAGATGCACCTTATCAAGTAAATTTACTGAAAATTCTGCTACTGAGGACGTGGACCGAATACTCCAACCTATACGCCAGCTAATAAATGCACTTACCAGAAGATGACCCGGTTGTGTGATCAAAGCCGGGTCCGGTTCCAACTGATGTAGTCTGTCCGCTTCCCCTTGCCCACTTGAATTCAACAGCACTGGTCTCTTCGTGCGTGTATCCACACAGCGATGAATCCTCAAACGTGCACGTGGCTAAAAGAAGAGAACCGCATGAAGTAAATACAGGGCGAAAAAATTAGAGGTTAGTCAATTTGTCTACAATCATACATTAGTAAACTTTTTGATTGTATCAAGAAACACGTGGATGAGCCTAAATCCAGCACGACACTAATAGTAAACGCCCTCGTCTTCTTCATGTCATGTATGGAAAATTAAGATATTAGATGCCATAGCAAAAATAGCTAACATGAATCAATTTCTCTCACACTAAGACGAATCCTTAGCAACTAATGTAGTAGGCTTACATGATGGCTGCGGACAAAGTCCATCTCTGAGAGATATGTCATCCAAAGCAATGTCGCCTTGATAGCTCGGACCCGCAAGTGCTTCAAATATGATCTAAATTGCAAAATCACACGAAAAAATCACACTTAGTAGAAGAAATGAAATTTTTGTACATTCGTAAATTATTTGGCAGACTCAAAATTTTAGGCATGACATGGTCAACTAAAACATGCACATGCATTAATCCTATGGGATCTAAAGAAAATTCTCGAGGGACATAAGAACACTATGAGATCCAAAGAAAAATTCATTAATCAGTATGAATAACCTACGTTAAAGAAATACGGCGATCTGACAGTCACAGAACCAAGGTGCCATTTGTCACCTCGTGTGCCATTTCTGTTCCATACGGCAGCACCAACATGGGAACCGACTTTGACATAGACATTCAATGCATTAACATGTGGGCCATACATGTGGTACCAAAACCTTAGGCACTTTCCACCTGTTGCAGTCGTAGCTGGTATACTTCCACTGATAAATCTGGCTGAAGCGTTTGGAGTGGCACCTGACACCTCCAGGTAGATATAGTAGCCATATGCTTCAAACGTAAAAGCACAGATATTACAGACCTTGAAAACCCATTCATAAAAATTACAAAATACAAGTAAGTCCAAGTGGATAGTTTTCATGCTCAGCTTTTGCAAGGAAATGCCGACATTGGGCTTTAAAAATCTCCAAAATAACGAACAATTCCGCTTACTGGATAGAAAATGGACAGAAACATCAAAAAACACGTTCCTGCTTCAAATTAAAAGCTTGTTCTAAACAAACCGTGCGATTACTTTTTGGAATGCTTTGCTTCATAGAATTGAAAATACTGACTTAAAGTTGCATCAACCATACTCTATACAGAATAAATACTCCAGAGAGATTAATTACTCTGTATGAGAATTAATACTATTTTGTTTTTATAAAACCAAACTGTACTATTGCATAACAAATTCAAAAACTACATTAGCAGAAATGAATTCTGACAAAAACCTTGTGTACTACACGCTTTTTTCATAAGGAGACTAGCCCAAGGCCTAGATACAAAAGCTACTTATTCCTGGACCTCTAATGATCAAATTGTAGCAGCAAACGTTCCTTAATAGTTTCTTAATCTTCACCGCATATTTAATGACATAAAGGCGGTACAGACAGAAGAAACCAACGACAATCTTAATTTTGCCTTCAATTATGGCTAGAACTCAATACTAAAAGCATAGAGAAGGTAGAAATGGAGCTTTATAAATGCATCTATGCTAGTTTTCACTGCAAATGAATGGAACCGTCTTCAAAATGTTTTATTCCTTGCAGTTACAAAAACTTTTCAAAGTGAAAAGATCCTTGGAGTGGTGTAGTGAATCTTATAGTGATATAAGTTCTTTAAATATTTAGCCCGTCTACATGTCGATTCCTTAAACAAACTTATATAAAAAAGCATGTCTACTGAAATCTTAGCTTAAGTAATTCTGTATACCAGTTCCTAATGTGTGATCAACTGATGGACCAGTTGCAACAGATGGTGTAGCCCCACGACTTCTAGTCCAGTTCATATTATCATTCGTGTCCTGCTTCCAATTGGGGAAACATATTCCTTGCTCGAAATTACAGTCAAACCCATTAGAACCTACAGCAAAAATAAAATAATATAAATCAGAAGAAGAATGGAAAAAATTTACACAAAAACACTGCAGGCTAATACACATTAGCTTTTCCTTTCACATTCCATATTGCAATTAATTACAATCAACATTTCCTACAGCATGCGCAATGGAAATTTCGTTAATTCAAGGAACTGATTGCCTTCTAAAAACGCTTTCCATCCAGGGACGCAGGAAGCATTCAAACATTGGGGGGACACGTGCTTTCAGGGGCACCCTTACAAGCTAAAAAGGGCGAATATATTAGCTATAGTGGAGCAATTTACATGCAAATTTGTGAAAAGAGGGGGGACAAATGCCTCCTGTTCCTATGTTTAATCAATATGAGAACCGGCGCATGGTGTGATGGTGCACATATTTAATGCTGCTGCAGTGAATTTGAAAGCAGCATAAAACCCCCTTCATATAACTATCAAAATCAAATTGCTGTCAAGCGATCCTAAAGCTCCCTATACCCCTCATGACATATCGCTTGAAAAATCTGCTTAGGGACCGGTCATTATTTACAACCGGGTTTGGATCGGAAGATAATGTGGTCGGGTAAAGAATATTTTTAAGTAGGCAAAGGTTGGACAATAAGAAGTTAGACAAGGCAAAGGGGTGGGTAAAAATGTCGAACTGGTCAAAAATATCTTTTGTCAGATTGCTCTTCTTTCAAGTCATGACGATTGTAATCGCCACAACATCAAAGAAAAACAATCCGATAAACTTTCTCAGAGGGTTGAGTAAGCTAAATTTCGACCCTGTAAGTGGTAGGGTATAAATTTTTTAATATTGTACAAAAATTAGTACGAAAAAATTTGTACTCATGACCTATCTTCCTTCGGTATCACCCCCTTTATAAATAATGACCGTCCTTATCATTTAAACCAGTAAAAATCAGAAACTAATGACCATTTACTAACCGATGGAAGGTGTAGGAGTGGGTGTTGTCGTCGGTAGAACAGTCGTCGGAACGCTACTAGGATCGGCGTTTGCCGGAACTGAGGAACACGATCCATCGCGAAATGAGACATCATCAACTGCAATATCACCATAGTAACCGTTACCACGGATACCTTCTATGATGATCTGTAAGAAATCCGCATACAAAATGCTCAAGATTTGAAACTACGACTGTGTGAGATTGAAGAAGTTGGGGAAAGAGGGGATTGGTGTCACGGTCTGAAAACAGAGAGGCGCCTTAAGGTTGACACCTGGCATACAAATACCACTATTTACAAACTTGGCATTAAGCTTGACCTGGCATAAAACACTCAATGAATTAAAACTGATAGCGCTAACAAGATGAACTCATATTTTTAAGAAACTGCTACAGAAAGACACCATCCTACGCAGGCATGTAGCAAGTAAATAGACACACCCACAAAATACAATTCGAGCTCAATACGTCCATGTGATTGACATGATTGCTATGATGTAAGATTGATAGAGCGAGTGATTTGCTGATTGAGTGAAATAACCGAAAGATGATATGCAACTAGCATACGATTGACTTAATTATCGATACGACATCATATGGCATGACATGACATGATATAGTATATGGATACAATGTATGATAAGGCTTGGTATGCTTGCTATGTTTTTACGAATATTCTATGATTGTAAGATATGATCAGACCTCCCAGTGTTCAGTTTCAGATTGCATTTAGGAATTTCACACACAATGTTGCCAAATTTAGGACTTTTACGACTATCGGTAAAATTGTGACTTTTAACGATATTTTCAGCTTTAAAATTCTTTTTAATTTTGTTAAGGTTGTTATGCATTTCAAAAATTTGCAATTTTCAAATATTTTTTCAGCTGTCTTGTTGATATACTACAGTGCTTCTTAATTTATATTCGAAAAATTCTTCATAATAGATAAAACATTTTGCGCCCCTCTCTCATGTGCTCCCCTGCATCACATTACGCCCCACTAAGGGAGGCATGCCCCATTATTTGAGGCACTGATATAATAGGGTTAAGCTCACATTTTCCATGTTCAAGAACTCTGTTTGATTTATGCTGCTATGTTATAAAATAACTTTACTACCTTCACAATATTCACCTCTCTACTTTCCTTGATATCATTAATACTACACCTAATGCTAGGCCTAAATTCCAGAGAAAAATTTATGAAATTTAGTTTTCTTGTTCAATTTAATGACTAGTTTAGGATTTTCAAGAAAATAGGTAAAATGTTAGGATTTTTAGGAATTTAGGACTGATTGGGAGACCTGTATGATTGATACGATAAAGGATGAGCGCAGATGTGTACATCTTAGCCCATGCATGGGCATCCTTTCTTCTCATAAGGACCACATTCTATTTATTATTCGAGGCTGCAGCCCATGAAGGGAAGTTGTGGGAATGGCGGCCTAGTTTTCGAAAAAAGTTTAATGGACATTGCTCAAACATTTTATCACAGTTTTTCCTGGTATGTAACAAAATTCAACCATATTGCTGGGAAAACTCTAGCAGATCTTGATAAAACACATTGCATAGTGTTCTATAGGCTTCGAATAATCTCTTAACACAAAAACCCAAAGTTCATCAGTTCACAGGTGTGGACATCAATCTTTGCAGGCCGGAGGAAAACTCTCTGTGGGCCGGATTTGGCCCGCAGGCCGTAGGTTGCCCACCAATATCTTAGCCAATAACGAAAACTTACACTATATCCTCCATTAGTACTTCCAACATCCATCTGTCCGTTAGACCATCTATTTCCCTGGTTACCAATCAGTCTCCATTTCAATTGTCGTCCACTGGTTGTATTAACATAAACATTAAGTCTTCCAATATTCGAGCCGTACATATGATACCAAAATGTGAAGCACCTTCCTCCTGTCTTGTTAAAAACTGTGCTTACCAAATGAGCCTTATCACCAGGGCTACGTGGAACTGAAGTTTCTATGAACATATATTTCGCTGAAAAGTAATAAAACAATATTAGTAAGGGGCCTAACAACAAAGTTGGGTACTCTGGAGTACTGAATAATAGGGGGGTGGGAATTAACGGTGGTGGGCGTTGAAACATTTGCTGAAAAATAACAACTACTGGGTTGCCACTACTATCTCAGAAACCAATTCCTTGATTTTCCCTAATATTTTCAGTCAAATGCTACTCCTGTTCCCCTGATTATTCCTGATATTTTCAGTGAAATGCTACTCATGTTCCCCTGATTTCCCCTGATATTCTTATAATCCTCAATTACTATTTTATCACTTCATTCGATAGACACGGGGTTTCGGAGAGCATTGAGTCTATCTTTGGTCGCTCAAATTGTTGGTTTCACAACACAATGGAACTGCATTTCATAAAGAATACGTAGATCATGATGATATGCAGAAGGATACAACTTGATAATTATCCCACAAATAACTATGTTGATTTGACCGAATACACTTACGAAGAAACTAAATACCATGCATGAAATTATCAAAAGTAATAATTGGGAGAGGTTGGAAAAATATTCAAAACTAACAAACAGGAGGAAAATTATTCGTTACTAAAGAGTAAATTCGGTAATGAAGTAACCACGTGCATTATTCTTCGCATCATAGAAGAAAGTTTTCTTATTTCTAAGAAATTTCCCTATCAGTTCACTTTTTACTTAGTCTTCACTGAAAACCATCACCTAACAAATGTAAATCCGCTGTATATGGCTGTGTCCAAAGGTTTTTGATGGACTCTTGCCTAACATTGTGGCTTAATCTTCCAAATCACATCTTTCAAGGGAAAAACTAAAGTGCTCCATAAATAGAGCTTCTCCCTTTCTGACTATCCACCAATTACATAAGCATTTGCACAGGGATATTGTTGATTACAGAACTTTCCTCCAAGCGCCTGGATTCTAATTAGGCCACAAAACGAGACTATGCTTAAGGAAAGAACATTCCCAGATTTCATGATAGAGAAAACAGAGGTGTAACATTTTTCTAAAAGAATTTTTAAGAATTTTAAGGAGTTGTGTGGGAACTCTGGAATAATTTGATAAATCGCTGAATACCAAATGTAAGTGTGCTATAAGCATCAGCATCAGCATCAGCATCATCATCATCATCATCATCATCATCATCGTCATCGTCATCGTCATCGTCATCGTCATCATCATCATCATCATCATCATCATCATCATCATCATCATCATCATCATCATCATCATCATCATCATCATCATCATCATCATCATCATCAATTTATAGTTGGCTATCTACTATTTAGCTGAAGAAAGCTAATTAGGGCCAACTAATGTTAAAACTAAAGAGATAGAAACGAAGAACGATATAAATACTGACAATTGCTAAATGCAAACTAATCTAAAAAGCCTAAATCTTTAATAAAAACTTTGCACAATCTACATTTGCAGCAACTTCCATCCGACTGTTTTATTCTTCATTTAAATTCTTGTAATGTCACTGTCTTCCAGACTATTGGGCAGTGAGGATCATAAGGAGTAGCCTCTAAACTAAATAATTTCTGTGCCATGTATTGTTGTTCTTACTTGCTAGCGATAAAGGACATCTCTATCAAATGGCTGCAAGCAACAACTAAGTAAAAACAAATTTCTTCCAACAAAACATCAAATCGTGATCAAATATACCTTGCCTATTCCCATTGCGATCAGAGGTTGGTCCGGTATAGAAACTTGGTGTTGATCCACTTCCAACGATCCAATCAAAATCATCACCAACTCTTGCGTTGTACCACGTACATAGATTTGCTTCAAAATTACATTCACCTGAAATGAGGTGGCGTTTATTTAAATTTTATATCAATGCGAGAGCTCTCCAATATGCTATAATCCCATCCCATGAAAAACTATGATTGAATATACTTTTCCAGGTTCCTCTATTGATTGCACACAATTACCCAAGTAGACCTTCAAAACACATTTTGCAAATTATATGCACTCATCAGACGAAGAATAGAAGTGGGAAGGAGACTAGTAACAACAATTTCATTCTGATAACCCTTGGGTGGTCAACCAGAGCACTGGCTGCCAGTGAGACGGTAGCTGACATAATGGTCTCTGAACAAAATTCTATACAATAATGCCAGGATTAACTGTTACGTAGTTTAGGTAAATTCCCGAGCTTTTCTCAATTCCCGGATTCGGAAAATCAGAAATTTTTTCGGGAATTCCTGGGAAATTTCCCTAGAAAATAGAACACTAGAAATTTACACATGTTTCACCATCTAATTAGCTTTTTGGCTTAATTCTTGATCTTTAAAGTGCTTTAAAGACGGGAGCTTATCTAAAACAGATTCTCCAATTCTACTACGAATCTTGGTGGTAAAAAGGCGAGTTGATCGGAAACTTCTCTCGCTTTCCATAGAAATATTATTAAAAATTTGTTTGTATACAGTTAGCAAATCCCAGGATTGGAAAGTCCACGAGCAAAATGGGCATTGACATTCCAATATTTTATATTTTTGATAAAATCTTAGAGATGAATAACTTTTATTGTGAACTTTTGAAGTGAAATTACAAAATATTGGTTTGGGGATTTCCCGGGAAAATAATTGCTATCCCTGGATTTCCCGACACTCGAAAAGTCGAGAAATCCCGGGAACCCAACCTAATGTTAAGTTATTGAACCTCCTATGGTTTATCATAGTCCCTCTACAATCAATGACTGGAAAAAAGAAATAAGCAAAATACTATACATGATATTGTGGTGAGCATATGGGGTGAGCATATGGGGTGAGCATGTGTGGTGAGCATGTGTGGTGAGCATATGGGGTGAGCATGTGTGGAGAGCATGAGTATGTGTGGTGAGCATGTGTGATAATGACGAGTGGAAAGCATACCAGAATCTGGACATATGCCATTCAACACCGAAATATCATCAACTGCAATATCGCCTCGGTAACCGCTTCCGATTACACCTTCATATACAACCTACGATAAATCACATACAACAAATTATCATTTGAGAACAAAATCCCAGCAACACACGTGTTTCTTCATACGAAAGTGGTTTATAAGTACTAGTGCTTAACTGCTCAAAAAGTAACTTTACATCAGATTTTGAGACTCAAGAAAGTCTGCAGGTTTATACGGATTTAAAATTAATATGCATTAATTGTAAATGTGACCTGTCTTCCATAACCAACAAACTAAACAAAAAGGAAGCTATTCCCTGTTATCAAGATATCAAGCATCCATACATATTTTATCCAGGTCGAACACATTATCAAAAGATTGACACCTAATGAAGCAGTCTATAACTGGCACTTTCTGTGAATACTAACAACTCATAGCCCATAAATTTAGAGATTGGTCCATAATTCTTCCTTGCGAAGACACCTGGAATGACGGACCAAACTTCATCTACCAACAAAGGGAGGGACATGAAAAACAAGCAACGTTCTAGAGAGATGGTCTGAATATATAATGCTGGTAGAATCTCGAAGGAGCGAATCATGCGCAACAAATCTGAGGACTTAATTTCATATTATTCAAATTATAATAAAAAGTATCTACACATGTATTTGTATATGTACACAGGTATATCGGTGCATGTTTTCACCTACTGGGTGGGGGGGGGGCTGCAATTATTTTCTGAAGTGTTGGAGGTAGGCTAAAATTTCTAGATAAACCTGAGACAGGGAAGAAAATTTAATCAAAGGTACCGAGAGTTTCTCAAGCCCCTTTACAGAATAGGTAAGGCATGACCCACCCATTACACACGTCTAGTTTTCATTGGAACTGTGTTCACAAAGTCAGGTCTGGAGAAAAAGGACCGGGGAGGAGGAGAGAAAGGTGAAGCAAATTGGCTATGTAACAGGAGTGGCGCCAGGCATTTTGTGGTAGAGGGCTGACTCTTCCAACAGGGAGGGGAGCTAAAATATGGTCAGCAAAACTAAGAACGATATAATTATATTTTGAAACATTTTGAAAACTTTAAGAAAAGAATGATTTACCATCCAATGGGGAGCTAATGTGTTCCAACTGGGGAACGGGGGCTATAGCCTCTTAAGCTTTATCTAGCTCCATACTTGCAATACAATTCTAGTACTTAAAAGGAAACTACTACAGATGTCGTCAACATCAAATCAGGCGAACCCCAGAAGCAGTAGTTCTGAAAACTTCAAAAAATAACACCATGCAAGAGAAGGATCTGTCAGGGACGTAACGTCAATACATTTTGGGGAGGTGTGTCAAAAGTGTCACCCTGCAAAAATTTTCTGTGACGTTTTTGTTCATACACAGTAGTTCGTGGGTCCAGTAAGCAGACATGCAAAAATACATTGCACTGCCGATTTTGCCCTGTGAAATGGCAAATTTTCAAGGTTAAAGAGTGACTCATCCCCATACCCCCTTTAATTTTCATCCCTGGGGCCCACTGACATGGAACGAGATGTCTCAGTAAAGCAAGCTGTCTCACCGAACAAGATCGTTTTACAATCAACCTTCAAAAGAGAATTCTGTAGTCAAACCAGCTCGCATATCTTACATACTTTGGCAATGTGCTACTTGCTCAAAACATAAGCAATGGAATGATGAATATACAAGTTCATAGATAAAATAAAAAGTGGTCCTTGACTTTTCCATTTCACTGCTTGCTTTGCAACATTTTCGGTTAATTTATTGGTCAAGAAGGTCAATTAAACTAACTTATACTTTATGGCAAAAACTAAGGAATGAAGATAAAAAGGATGCTTCTTTACCGTGGCTGATGTTCCAGATATTGTTACTTGTCCCTTGAGCCATTGATTGCCCTGCTGCCCAGTCATACTCCATGACGTAAATGTTCCTTGGCTAAGAATCCTTACATTTAACCGACCAGTATCTACGCCAAACATGTGGTACCAAAGCTGTAAACAACTGCCACCAGAAGCAAGATTGCTGTACTGCTTAGACATGACTGCTTTATCTCCATTCCTTCGTGGACTCGAAGCCTCAACGTACATGTAATAGCCTAGGATGTAACAATCAAATTGGACAACGCATAAAATTCCAAACCTACAATCTACGCAAAGTAGAATAAATTACGAGCATGATGTGATGGAAAGTTGTAAGATACGAGCTTCGAAGACGAGCCTTAAAAACATTGCAATGAAAAAACAGTCTATAAATAAATAAAACTCAACTGACCAGCTGCAGTTCCTTTTGTGTGATCTGCGCTTGGCCCAGTGGCAACACTTGATGTCGAGCCTTGGTGTCTGGTCCAGTTGAACCTTCCAGCTGGATCATGGATAAAGCCACATGTGTCTGTCTCAAATGTACAAACCCCTGTGAACGAACATTTCAGTAAATGAAAAGTGGTAGGCGCTTGTTGTATTCCTGCTCAAGTTCTATCATGAAACAGAAGCTGGCACATACCTATTCCATGAAAAATCCCTACTCCATTAGTTCTGAGCCAAATCTAAGATTCATAGCAACTCATTTTCCAGTCGATACTGGATTAACACCCCCGTTTTCCAATAATCCATTTTCCCAATATCAACTTGTCTTCCTACTGTAATGGGTTCATTTAACAAAATGTTGAGAAGAAAAACGAACCTACTCCCACCCCACACCTCTCCTTTTCCTACCCTTTTCAGTCACTCCAGAAAACTTCAAGAACATTTCTGCACTATAAAACAAGCAAGAAATTGAGAAATATTAATGAACAAGCGACACGGAATTTACCCTACTGTTTTTCCTCACTAAGTTAAAGAGCATCTGCTAGAAGCGACTTCTGTCCTGATTTTGACTCAACTTTCTTTTAGGGGGCCTGGGATGAACGATTTTAGTTTTTGTCACGAGACATTATGACGTAGAAGGTGACAACTTGGGATTAGGCATTCTTTGTTGCAATTAGTAGTTTGAGATAGTCATTTTTCAAAATATCGAATAACTCGGAAAAACGTGGCTGATTTTCAAATGGCCTTCGATACTACAACATATAACTCATTGCAAATTGTTTTGTACCAATACGGACCACTAGCACAAGCCAGTACCGCAGATATAATCACGGAAGCAATGAGCTCCGAGGATAATCCAGAGAATAGCGGTGCGGAAGTGTGATATGTCGAACTTGTGTTGCGACTAGATGTCTTAGAGTCATATATTCAATTTAGAATTATGTTTCGAATTGATATCACTTATCTTTGCATAGCTCTGTTAAGATAGTTAACCCTGCTGTTATGCTATTTCAATACTGGTTTCAATAGTGCTACTATACTGTAGGCCCAAGCATTCGTCCAAGCTTGATCAAAGCACAGGTGACCAACAAGAACCCCAAGACGTTACAGAAGAGGAATGCGCAAGTAAGCAAGTTGAAAATGCATACTGGCGAGTTGTTCTTTTTGATATCGAAGCATGCTTGAAGTGCCAGTTGTTACAGTTTGTGTTAGGGTAGACTTGTCGAACCTAAACTCGTTACTTGGGTGGACATCTGGAAAGTATGTTGGGGTGGACAATCCAATTCAGGCAAAATTTTGCAGGAAAATTGAAGTTACAGTCACGCTATTGCAATAACGGGGCTATAGAACATGCAGGCTTAGATAGCTGCTTTCATAACAGGTATTCGGTCTATTTACCTACTTTTGGTGTGTACCCGTAAGCGATACAATGAGGCATTTTATTACTTTTACTGGCTGTTTACAAGATTAGCTTGGTGTCTTGATATTATTGACAAAAGAAACGCTCTGATAAGTAACTTCACATTCGTTTAAAAACGTTTTATCTACTGCAAACTTGTGCAGCAGACAACCTGTAAGAATCAACGACAATCAACATCTACGTCATAGCGCCATGTGACACCTTTCCCGCCATTAATGCAATGAGATTTTGAGGGGGCAAAACGAAAGAAGAAATGAATAATATTTAGCCACTGTGTCTAGATAGCATTTTACTTCACGATTACGCAGAAAAAAATTTGGCGCCAAATCCCGTGTCACTTATCTTTTAAGCATAACTTTGACATCGTCAGAGCTTTCAATAAAAGGCGGCTACCGGCAATTTACCGCCGTTTACTTGTGCTTAACCGGCCGTCTAATTTTGACTTTAACTCATAACCTGACAGTGCTTTTACCTGATGTTGATGTGGCACAAGGACCATCTTTGAATGATACATCATCAATAGCAATATCTCCTTGATAAGAGGCACCTCGTGTGCCTTCAAATGCCACCTGGTATGGTGCTGATCCTCCAACTGTCAAAGTGCTATTCAACCAAGCGTTCCCTTGTGTTCCGTTCTTACCCCATAATGCTGTACCCAGCGTCCTATTGTCACTGGTGGAATAAACTCTAAGAGCTGATACATGAGGCCCATACATGTGGTAAAAGAATGTCATACATTTCTGACCACCTGAAATAACTGGTGTAAAAAGAACAGCTACATCACCAGCTCGACGAGGGCTTGATGTCTCAATGTACATATACCATCCTATAAAACAACAGAAATGTGCAATGAGGGAAATACTACAATAGGTGCCTTTTCTAATACAATTAATCAGAACTTCTTTGATTTTCCAAAGTGCTTCAAACAGGATAAAATATAAGGAGCTTTAAGGATCAAAGAATAACTGTTATGGAGCATTCCGTGTGCTTCCATGACAAAAATAAAATCAGTTCCTACATAAATTTGATGCTGAAAATTCTCTCCCCTAAGAATTGACTAGAAATAAGGAGTTTTTCTAAAATATATGAACTTAAGGAATTTTTACATGCCCTCAAAAATGTAAATTAGATTTAAAGAGTTTCTAAGAATTTTAAGGAAATGCATGAACCCTGTTCAAATCCAATTTACTCTACTCCAGTGTTTCTCACTTATTTTTTGCAAGGCCCCTTGTGGACAGAGAAAATATTTCATCCCCTCCAACTCACCATAAATGAGACCATTGTCTTTGAAAATTGCATATGCTGACTTGTTCCTAGGGGTCATATGCACCCCCT
>OLMO02000009.1:8792947-8805538 GCA_900291935.2 Cassiopea xamachana | reverse complement strand
CAAAAGTGTCATTTCTTGACTGAATGTAAGAACATGATCCTCTCTCAAAGTCACAATCTTGTGATTTTATTGGAACTAGAAGAGAAAGGAATGAGATAACAACAATCTTGCTAAAATAACAACATCAAACAAGATTTCTGTTAAACTCAACTTAGAATGCTGGTCAGATCTTAAGTTGATTACTTTTATGCAAAAATTTGTACTTAAGCTGCATAATAGTAGCTTCACGTTTCTATAAAAACTGCTGTGAGCACAAACCTTGACTGATCTAATCAATTCCTTCCACAACGCGATGATACATAGTACTTTAAACTTAAAAATGCCGCCATGAAACTTAGCCTCGATGTGCGAATGAGGCCACTCAACAAATGGTCATATTGTCATACTTGCTACTACATAAAAATTGCATATTTTCCATTTACATGTGACAACAGTTTTTCTATAACATGTCTATAAAGTTGTAGGTAGACATATGATAAATACATAAATAAAATATAAATTTATATAACTTTATATAAATTTATATAAATATAAATATAAATATATATATGTATATTTTATATATATATATATATATATATATATATATATATATATATATATATATATATATATATATATATATATATATATATATATATATATATATATATATATATATATATATATATATATATATATATATATATATATATATATATATATATATATATATATATATATGTCAGTTTTCAAATGTAAACTTTGCCATTGGTCTAATGTGAGTACGCAAAATATAGGAACTCAAAAACGCTTGCTGAGACAGTTCTGACGTTGCAATCGTGGAAATCTAAGAAAGTTCAACTACTGGGTCAAAAAGAACCTTCTTTAAAAAAAAGTGCAAATGTGTATTCAAGGTGAATGATGGGTCAGGCATAAAGAAACATAAAACAAGAATTATTTATCCAAAATTCAAATTACTTACTTGCAATAAATGTTGCGCATATTGCTGCCAAAACAAATATTCTATTTCCCGCCATGGCGGTACTGCGAATGATTGAATGTGACCCACTAGCTGTGGGGAAAGTTATACACTCACGCAGGTCTGCTTAAAGCCACATCAACAATTAAGATTGCCTGAAATTCATAAACACCAGCAATTAGATACTTATACAAATAAATACAGTCTGGGGTCAATCATGTACGAGTAAATTAATAGCTAGGGAGCCTCTGTCACAATACGTCTGTTTCTAACAACTATGGGTGTGATGTACACGTACATGTAGAATAAAGCCCGTATAAACGAGTCCCCCCTTAATTGGACCTAGGATAAAATTATGAGATCCAAGACATACTAAAAATAGTATTGCATTGGAAAGCTACTGTAACTTTCAAGCCTTTCGCCATATCTACTATAATGATATATTTTGTAACATAGCTTGACTGACATTGTTTGGGTCAAGAATGGGTCCTTCCTACCTTGCTTATTGTAGCTTCGCATCTACTTTTATAGATGCAAGCCTATTTGTTAAAGATAAGGGCTTTATCAATTGCAAAAATGCAAAGACTTCTGCAACCGTTTCGCTACTTCTGTGCGATGTTTTGTGCGATAATTCAAGAACTGCGAGAAGGCAAATTCCCACTGTGATCACCACCACCCATGCAACGGCTTGTCAAATATGCCTTCATACTTTCCTCGCTGATACATACCATCATTGAGACGACCCTCCTTCCCCCTCCCCCTAAACGCACAAATACTACATAAGAGATACCCATTAGTATCTATTTCTGCATCACACGCATGCGACTAGGAATTTTGCGAGGACAGGGGTCACACCCATGAGAAAGGGCACACTAAACCTAATTTAAAGGAAATATTGCCTAGAAAAACTGTTTTTCAGATTCATAAACTGAAGAACTGCTATAAGAGATTTACTGGTTTCGTTATTCTAAGTCCAATGAGCGTAGGTGCCGACTAAGTGGCGCTTGGGGGCTTCAGTCACCTCTGTTCAATGCTACGTGGGGGACTGAGCACTATGAAACATTATGAGAAGGAACACTCTTTGGTTCTCCATATCACAAAAACCAAAGACATGGTAATGATACTACAGTGATACTCTGTTACAAATCTATACATCTGCTTTGCTTGTTTGGATAGCTCTTCCTTTCGTCATCTTCAGTAAAACATGTTAACATATAACTACAAAGTGTATTCATGGTGGGCTATACGTTATTTTTTGAAGGTTTTTTTCGGGCTCAGTAGCGAATCATTTAGTAACGTTTTCACGATTCCAATATCAAAAATTTCTTAAGACTTTCTTAGTAAATCTGAACCCACTGCTTGATGAACCAACGCATGCACATTAGTGGTATGTGAAAAAGCTCAATGTAAACATGAAATGATGATAAATCGAATTTGAAGTACATAAACACTAAAACATTTTCTTAAGCCTCAAAAATCCAGTACTGAACTTTCTTAACTTTTTGAGCAGCTGAGTACTACTTTCCTACAAACCATTTTCTTATAAAAAAGCATATTCTAAATTTTTTGATATGAGATTTGAGAAAATGAAAAGCTGGCGCCTTTGCTAATGAGCCTCGGCCATGTTCACCCAACGAAGAAAAAAGGGGGAACAGGAAGCGAAGCTCGAGAAAACAATGTAACCCACCCTCCATACCCATTAAAGTTTCGTCCCAGGTGAGAGATCTAGTTTGGGGATATTCAAAGACAACTCAAGAGGCACAACTAATATAAATCATCAGAAAACTGACTCGTGGCTTTTAAGAAATAGATGCTGTGATTATCTTTTTATGACTGTTTCGAGTTTAACACAAGCCCTTTAAACTTTTGGGTCACCTCCTTTTTACTATAGAGGGCATTCCTGTTGTTTTTGTGAGTTTCTCATAAAATGCATTAGACTTTTCCGGGTGCTATCCCCCTCTTTAAAGTAAATTCATGCGGATAAAAGATAATTCCCTGACTTCTTTCTGAACCTACCAGATTCAAAGTTTACTATAATGTTTTTAATAATTTAAAAATACTCTAGGGACATTGGGTTTCTTATTTAAGTGATGTGATCTTTTATGCAGCTTTATACTCCGACCCATACCCCTTTCTAATATAACGAGGTGCTTAGGAGAACTGTAGTCCTCCAGCCCAAACAATTTCACTGAGTCCCTTCGTCGGCAACTACATTTGTTAGGACCGAACTGTACCGTCTAAACTTTCATGACTTGCACTTTCATATTTTCCGTCCCATTGGAGATCACTTGCCTCACAAACTGTCACATGAGGGCTGCCATTGCACATTTCCGTGACGTACTTTGCTTGAACTACATAAAACGCTTGAATTATTTCCCACAAAGGGCAGGGGTGCCGCTAGCCATCGCAGATTGGGAGGATTGTGGTCGCCACTCCCTAAAATTACAGCGCGATTTGATTACTACGTCCACTTCAAAATCTAGCTAGACGTCCCTCACCCCAAACTTAACATTTTCCCATCGAATGTGGATGAATTAGAAAATTGGTCTTGGTGAAAAGTGGGCGGGGACAAATCCCCCAAGGGCAGTGAAGACGCTTGGGCAGTGATGACGCTTGAGCAGAGATGCCCAGTAGCATGGTGAGCTGTGTCTCACTGGGGAGCGAGCCTGTTTAGCCACCCTCGTTTTAGGTAGAGAGAGGATTATTATTATTATCATTATTTTTACAAGATAACTATAAAAACCTTAACTTTCCGACAAAATTTTGCATGATCTGCAGACGCGAGAATTTCCATCCCAATTTTCTACTTTCCGTTTGAATTCAGAATGATTGCTGTAATCTTTGATCTCTGTTGGCAATGTGGACCATTGCCAACCACAAGCAACCTCTATATATAATATTTTCTCGTCCGTGTGTACTGATTATTACTCACAACAAAAGCGTTCCTCATAAACGTTGGATTCAAACAATGTTTCTTTTTATATACTTCAATCATTAGCAATTGCACATTATGCTGATGAGTGGTTACAGTTTTGTTCATCAGCTTTTCACACTGTTTCATTACCTTTGTACTCCAGTCAAAATGCTCTTTCTTGGACGATATTTAACTTTGAATTAAATACTCTATCATGGAACATCCATACAAATGGACAGTAATTATACTGTGACTTACTGAAAAAGCTCATTAAAATTTCCAGTTTGATAGAATAGATATAGGTGGACAAGCAAGCAAGCGCATGGGAGCTTGTGTTTGGTCTTTTTGCATAAACATTCAACATTCTTTCTGAAGCTTAATTTTTTATTAAAAGTTATGCCTAGCAGTTTTCTTACTCACTTTCATTGATTGTCGAATTTCTAATTGCTTTAGAGCATTTATCACCAAATACCATAAGGTGACACTTGTCATCATTCAGCTTCAAGTAATTGCTAGAAAACCATTTTGCAACCTAAGTACGATCTGTTTCTAATTGTCCAATAAACAAAAAAATAGCATTTACAAATACATTAAAAGGTAAAAGCCCTAGGATCGACCCCTGAGGCACTCTAAAGTTAATTTCTGTCAAATCACTAAAGGTATTATTCACCTTTACTCTTAGAGAGATAACTTCTTGAGTTGACTGCATCCAGCTTAATTTTTCAAGTGGAAGATCATGGTTCACACTATGAAATGCTTTTCAAATATCCATAAAAGTGACCTGGCAAGCCCCTTATAATCAATGCTATTCTTACAACATTTTAAGAAACTCAATAGGACATGTGTACTGTACCCTTGTCAAAACCCGTCTAAGAGCGGTGAGAAGAACTGTCTCA
Organism: Cassiopea xamachana; assembly: GCA_900291935.2. NCBI lineage: Eukaryota > Metazoa > Cnidaria > Scyphozoa > Rhizostomeae > Cassiopeidae > Cassiopea > Cassiopea xamachana. Next base: position 8,800,767 of record OLMO02000009.1, on the reverse strand, counting down.
TACAGTCATACAGTTGACTGTATATAAGCCGTTCAGACAATTTCAAAATTGAAGGTAGAAGGCTAATTGGTCTATACTTTCCCTTACACATAGGATCACCCTTCTTTAGGTCTTTAGACACTGGGGGCAGGAGGAATTGCCCAACAATAATTCACCGAGATTATATATAAGTGTTCTACACTGTACGCTTTACTCATTTTCAGTTGACTTCTACCAAATCTAGGGTCTATGAGCATTACAACACAGATATGTGACGTGCAGACATCCTAATATTGTTGTGTAACTGACTTTTTTCGATCCTGGCACAAGCGCTCAAGGAATGTCTGCAGCTTAGGCAGTAAAATGCTAGTGCTTCAATTCTTGGAATGGCTGGCCCACTGGAAAGATAATGAGTATGAAACAACATTTTTAGAGAATAGGGCACTTTTCCTTTCGAGTGTGCTCCATAAAGTAAATGCTTGAAATCTGGGGTAAGTTTTGTCTTTTCCTTGACCTACTGGCAATAGATTGTTTAGGTTCTAGCACTGGCATATATGCATGCAACCTGAGCCCCCAAGAGGGGAGCAGGGGTCAAATTTCCCCAGGGCCTATAGGTCCAAGGAGCCTCATAACACCCAATATTTCAAGATCTGGGGGCCTCATATAATAAACCAGCGGCACTTTTCCAAAGTTAATTTCTGTACCCTGAAGATTTTCTGCTTGCTTCCCTCGCACGGACCTCACCTTTCTCTTCCGCTTCGGGGCCTCTAATTCTCTGAATGCGCAGGGTTCTGTCATATTCACAAAATAATCATGCACAATCTCAGTGACTTTGCCTTTTTGATCCCCAACCCGCTATGTAACAGCCTGTCATATTTGAGCTGGACCACCTACAGCAGGCTATTTTTGTGCAAAACATAACTTGATGTAGTACACGGTTTTTTTATAAGGAACCTACAAGTAGACGGCCTAAATATTTAAGGAACTTAAACTACTAACGAAAAGAGAGCTAAGGAACTTTTTAATTTTAAAAATTTTTGTAACTGCACATAATCAAGAATTAGGAAACCGGCTCCATTCATTTACATACAAAAATCACATAGATACATTAATAAACTGCTTTCCTTCAGTATATGTTCTTCTTCTCTTAAGTTAGTCAGACTTAAGATAAAATTCCGAATTTTGATGTTTCCTTGTGTCTGTTCTGTACCTTTTTATGACGCTATATGTGCAGTGAAAACTAAGGAACTATTAAGGAACCTTTAATACTAGAATTTCATACAAAAGAGATGCAAAAATAAGGAACTTTCAGAACTAGGCCATTAGCTAGGTTCCTTATAAAAAAGCGTGTATAGCAAAAGACAATAGCTCAAATTCGCTGAAATTAAAGACGATTAAGGACGGTACAGGATTCAAGTTCGATAAGGTCTTAAAATATTTGTTATTTGCATAATCCTTGGAAATACTTATCAGAACGTGAAAAAGTAAACTATTGCACTATATTTTGGCGCTACGTAACAAAAGTTAAGTTTACACCCCTCCACCCCCCACCCCCTATATTTGCTGCAACAGTTTACCACAACAATGGTGCATATCCGTCTGTCCCCTACCGTTACGTACTTTTTGAATGACCCCCTAGTGAAATTGACTGAAGTCAGCTGGGATCAGTGGCATAATCCGAGGCTAGGGTTAGGACAATTCCTAACGGCCTCCAAGCTTTCGAGTTCTTGACCGGCCCCCCTCAGAAGCTTTCAGAAGACGAATGTTTTGCATCATTTTGGGGATGATATTACAAAAGTGCTCACGTGAGAAAATGTTTTCCCAGCTAGCCGAGATCTCCGCTGAGTGCTACCAGGGTACCACCTAGCCAAGGACACATTTTCCCGTATGAGCACATGTTTGCACAGGTCACGTGACCATAGTTTCCCCAGGAGAGCGGGAAAAAATCTCCATATGACAGGTTACACGCTTGACCACACGTCAGAATGACATACCACCAGCATAGGCGTCAACTCTTGATTGGCTAACAAAGGACTCACCATCGAAGGATTCCCGCCAATAAAGTTGTGAGAATTCGGTCGAGAAGCGTGTTTTGTCGGTAAAGAGTGTACTTTCCTTGCGAAAAAAACTGATAACACATAGTTTTGAATAATTGAAAAGTATTTTGCAAGCATGTTGAGAAGATTTCAATTCACATTACCAAAAGGGGCAAGCAAATATGAATGACTTTTAATGTCGATAACTTTTGATCTACATAAGACATAAAAATTGCTCCTACTGGAAATGAGAATTGAAGCCTTCTGAACATGCTCGCAAGCTATTTTTTAATTATTCGAAACTTTGTGATCGGTTTTTCGCGAAGAAAGTATACCATTTACCACCAAAACACGCTTCTCGAACGAATTCTCGCAAAATTACTGGCAGGAATCCTTCAATGGGGATTCCTTTGCTAAGCAAATCAAGATTGACGCCGATGAAAACCGTCGAGTATATTTGATAAGAACACGAGCGGAACTTAAACGGACAAGTCTAGGCACGTTTTCGTAGTGATGAAATCACTTAATCCTTCACTAGTCTGTTGAAGTCCAACTGTGCAATACTCATTCTAATTAAAGTCGAACACAATATTCTTCTATCAAATCCTGGCCTTCCACACAGATATGGTTTGGACGTGTGGAACTTGTTTGGGTGTAAGGTCTTGGAATGGCTTGGACGTGTGGATTTTGGAAAGGATAGAGTATGGGTTTACGCAAGGGCTAGAATTTGTGTTCCACAGTATATCCACCATTGTGAATTGTACATGCATGGTAAAACATACGTAATTTCTACCCTAAACAATACCTTTTCGGGTAAAACTTAGTAGCATATGGATGTAAGCTTCGAAAGTTATGCAAGATTTATTTATGGAATGCAGCCCGTTATCCACGAGAAAACTATCAATAAGCCTTGTATCCTTGATATTTCAAATTATCCTGGGAAAGGGAAGGGAGCTGAACCTACACGATAAATAGAAGGGGCTGAACCCCCTGGCACCCTCTTCCACAGCCCGATGCAACCATCGTCAGCTGTTGAATGATGTGTCTTGATGGAAAATCAGTGTTTGCAAGCAAATATGTGTCTTTAGAATGCGTCACGACAAACGCTTGAATATATGTTTGCTTTCCACTAACGACACAACGTTCCTAAAACAGTACTATAGCCAAAACTAAAGTTTCCCAAACTTTCATGTCGATGACGCAAATATAACTACTGCTTGAGATTTAAGGTGTAGGGTTACGCCGTTAGGTTATGTGCAAGGTTAGGTTAGGGTTAGTGTTAAGATAATGACGTAATCAGGTCGAGCAGTGTCTACCTGTTAATCATATCATGCTTTGACATGCCAAAAAGTGCACTCCAAGTGAGCCTGAGTCATTACAAAAAGCGCTGGTATTGACATACCGAATTTTTATATTGATTATGTCACTTAACACGAAATCTTTGTTAGCTATTAAATATAGCATGATAAATTTCTCCACTAACAATATGTGGAACATTCATAACACCGATTGATAAGCACCAAAATTCAGAATTGATCCTACGATCAATAGCCATATTTGAAAACTTTAATCCTTTGCTTGCCAAAGAGGGCAATGTTTACTGTAGCATCTGACGGACTAAACATTCATCCTTTTGCTGCAAACGAACAGTGGTATAAATAGGATTGCTTATGTGTGCAAGACACTCACGAGGGACTTTCTTTGCTTCAACTTTTTCTAACAACATGAATGCATGGTCTAAATTTCCATACCAAACTGTTTTCGTTCATCAGCAAGGCCAAAGGTAAAATGGCATAAAAGTTAATGGACTGAAAATACTGTATAACGTATAGGGAATCATACAACTCCATACACTCAACTTATACTCACTTTGATGTAAAACATCACATTCATTTTGGAGGTAACTTTCAGTCCTCACTAAACACCTTGACCCAGGCGATTTTGAAAGCAAGAAAATAGGGGTAAGTTGACACAAAACACTGTATACTATGGACAATCTGAAAGCTTGAATTTTTTCATAAATTCAAACCATGGGCGTAGTAATCAGAAGGGCCACAGGAGGCACACCCCAAATTCCAAGAAACAGCGTGTACGTACCCCTTTGCAGCTTACAGAGCTGGAAATGTTTGCTTGTGGGGCTGTCCCTTAATTCATGGCCCCCACCCCACTTCTTGAATGCTTCCTAGTTCCATGATTTAGATGCTTTATTGTCAACTTCTGATTGAACCAGGGGTCACCAACCTCTGGCCCCGATTGCCACCCAGTCTGGCCCCAGTGCTTGTGGGAAAGGTGCATACACTTAAAAAGTACTGGGTCCCTAACTTCACAAGATGGTGATATTTGTTTTACATTTTGCAGCTTGCCAAATTAACATTCCCTATAGTAGCCCTCCCCCCTAAAGAAACAGCACTATGTTTAAAAGGCTCTAAATTGCCAGCATCTAGCCCCGACAGAGTTAGTGCATGTTAGTTCTGGTCTTAAGACCCAAAAAGGTTGGCGACCACTGGATTAAACAAAAGAGACTAGAAGAATTTCACATAGAGGTGCTTGCAGCGAATTAGCTAATTCAAGTCATTTACATTTGGTGTTGAATTCTCAACACACAAAGCCACACACAAAGACAATAGGCACCTAAACAAAACGTTTTTGAGTAAACGTGTGATTGTTTGAAAAATTCCGACCGGATATAGGCAGAATAACCGTAGAACGTATTTAATGTTTCTTTATTTGCTACTTCCCGTCATTTTAATAATTCATTTATTTTACTGACAGGGTTGACGGTGGGGTTGCAAGCATCACTGGCACCGCTTGGCGCTGAAGGCGACTGCAGTTATTGGAACATACATAGACATGCTTACCACAGAAAGTCAAACCCAAGATGCTGTCACGAAAAGAAATCAAAATTGAAAGTTGCCGTAGTCACACAACCTGGTATTTTTATCAATTCCACCCTACCTTGTTCTCTTTCATTCGGATGGGTTAATCTTAATGGCTCACCCCTGCAACCTATATCGTATTCCCAGATTGACCAACGGGACATAACAATATGGAAGTGGAGGAAATTGCATTAAATTTCAAAATTTGATACACTGTCAGTTTAAACATCAACAGAGATTTGCCCACCCCCAAACCATTTTCAGCCATAGGGACACCCAAGGCTGAAACTGTTGAGTAGTGGTACCAATTAGTAGCTTGCAGTGCGCCAAGAAATTGCAGTGAAAGAGAAAACAACAGCATTGGGCTAGTCTCACTTTTCTAGAGCCTTCAAATGAACATACGCACTACAAAAATTCCAAAATAAGTGACGAAATCTTATCTAACCACAAGAACATTGAATCCCAAAAACTTGTCTGCTTATGCAAAGTCATTCATGTAATGTTCAAAGTCCACTTGAATATCTGGTGCTTAAGGAAAATCTGAAAACGTCCATGTTTAACCAAAATGCTGAAACTAAATTATGAATATATAATTTCCGTCCACTTGAGACCAGGACAGTTTATCGAATTCTACAGAATAAAAAGGATTCATGGCAGAGTTCGATCATTACGTAACAAAGAGCAATGCATTGCAAATGCTTCTGAGGAGGGATTTCATGCTGCGCAAGGACCACTGCAAGGTGTTGGAGCTCAGGAACCTAATTGCGTAATCTGCGAGTTATACAATAATGACACCCTTTTTCGTATTCTTCATTACCCCAAATCAAATGTCATTATTATTGCTGTTTTACGAAGAGATCGTATCTTTCAAGGCACATCGGTTAATGCAAGCCTTGACGCGTGCCAGAATATGCAGTCCTGCATATTGTAAAGTAATACCAAGACTAATATGACGTTCAGCTATAGATTTTAAATGGTGTGAAAATTGATGCAATTACAGGCACTAGAAAACGTCAAGCGTAGTACTTGACAAATGCAGAGATCGGCTATAATGAGAAATCGCAGATAATGAGACGACAAGACGTCTTCGTCGTGACACTTTCCATGCGCAAAATGTATACAGAACCACAACTATGCCTGCAATCAGACGTTTGTTGATAATTTCAAGTAGCTAAGTCTGCAAACATTATTGAATGAGTCGTTACACTACCCTCAAAGGGTGGTAGTGGGGCACCTGGTACTGTAGTCAGCCACAAATGGCATAGCGGCGATAGGTTGTTAGGGATTAATACACATATCCTGAGATAAATGGCACAAATCCATGCCATATATATGCTAAATGACGTCGAATCTTACAAGACTTTGAATGTGCCACTAACTGTGCTAAACTTACCGTGAAAGTCAGCAAATTCTTAGCATTCGTTGCTGCAACCCACACTGTCGCTTTCAAAGCTGCAGAAACGCCTCTCTTCTCCCAGGAACAAGCGTTGTGGCAATCTCCTAACTACCCAGCTGCGTGTGACACTAAAGGGCAATTTGACCAATCAAGACACAGTCTGTCACAATGGTAGCTAGCAAACTTGCGCAACGAAGAAACAGTTCCTGTTACTTCCCGTTGCGACAAAAAAGGTCAAAAGCCAGAAATGGCCAACTTTTGGTCTAGCCCTAATCCATCCGCTTCCATTGCGATAGCGAAGCTGCAAAGTAGCAGAGCTTCGGCGTATACAGTTTGTATACCAAATTCATTCACTAATTGGACATCATGTATAGTATGTACAGCTGTTGTAGCGAAAAACGCAGGCCTAGCTGATACTAGAAACCTGAAACACGATGTAACTAGGCTGTGGTGATTCAATCTCTATGACACTTTCAAGTCAACAAAGAAAGAGAACTTTAAAAAAACGACTCGTTTCTGTGCATGTGTCTAGCTTTGTTCTTTGTTGGTCGCTCAAAGCATTAGGACGGATGCCAATCCAAGATATCCTGCTAATCAGGGACGAAGCTAAAGACAATTGTTGGTGGGGTGCAGAACGCCAATTTGCCGACAAATAGGACTTTCCTTGAGTTTTATCAATAGTAGTATACAACGCTGACGAGCACTATTGATATTCAGCAAATGTGCCAAAAAATGCAATATATTGCTGGGTGCGGCATCCCTCCGAGCCCCCTATGGCTACGGCCTTGCTGCTAGTCATTCAATACAAAGACACCAGCAAACAAAGCTCATTGAAAGAGAACTGAGATGTCAGTGAATAGCTCTCGCATTTGCTATCTAATTGTAAAGTCATTCAGAAACTAACTATAGCCATAGCTGTATCGTGTTCTTATCGACATTGTAAGTCATTGATCATTGTAATCCCTTAGAAATCAGTGGTGGCACCAGCTACTCAGGCTGGGAGAGATCTTACCAGACCACGCCCTTAAATTACCACGCCCTTAGCTTGCCACAACCATTTGATTACGAGGAAGTGACCATCTCACTATTTCAAAAAAGGCTAGACGACTGCGTGATTGAGAGTCGGAGATAAAGAATAAAATCAAATATGGCTCACCCCCCCACCCCCAGACTGCATACTAGAACCTTTTTTGCACTACATCTGTCGCGAGTAGAAAACTGTATAGAATAGCTAATTGCAATTTGGAGACTTTCGACTAGCTTTGTGAACGTTCAGACCATGCTTACCCAAGTTTTACTAGCTCAAATGACGAACCCTTTTTCTAGAGAAGTTTTGGCTAGAATCTGTGGTGAGCAAATATCCCAAAATGCATGGTGGTCTCTCCCCAACCGCACTATTTTCTCCTTGAATTTGTACGAATTAGAAGGCTGATGCTGCAGAGAACTGGGGGAAATTTCCCCAGTCCCCCGTGGCCTCACCACTGTGTGCAGTGGACCGACCCCAAGCATTTTTCTCTTCCGGGGTGATTTAGG
>OLMO02000009.1:8778505-8792847 GCA_900291935.2 Cassiopea xamachana | reverse complement strand
CATTGATTATCGTTCCACTGCTTTAGTCAGTTTGTTTTATTCCATTGTATTCATTGTGTTCTTCCAGCAAACAATTTGTCTGAACTTAATTGTCTGTGGAAATGAGTTTTACTTCAACTTTAAGTGAGTAGACTATTGCATCATATGAGTCCTTGTGTTGCAAAGCAACATAGGAAGAATTGCATTTAAAATGTATTTGATGAGCTAAAAATGAATTATGCACGACGTTCTGGAAAATAAGCTTTTGCTTCATTGCAATTATTCTCTCCTACGTTGGGCTATATACATGTCTATTTATAAGAAACCTAGCTCGACACCTAGTAGTAGAGGTTTGATAATTTTGAGCCATATTCTAGCTCCAAAAGTTTCTTTAAAGTGCTTTATTTAATGAACAAAAGTGGTAGGGAAAACGTAAACAAATTGTTGACGTAGCAATCTACTACATTTATAAGAAACGAGATGCGTCAATGCGAGCTAAAATCCAAAGCAATGTCATGGGCACATTGATCTGGTTCAGCTTTACGTTGAACGAGGTAGCTGCTTTAAATTTTCAATTCTTCTTGAGTTTCTTAGCTCTTTCCTTGTAGTTCTAAAAGTTTGTTCAATTTTGGACTATCAAGTGCTAGTTTGTTATAAACCTGTCCATTTAAAAAAACGTGTATTAAGCTACCTTGGTGTAACTTTAGTAAATTTTTACTTAGCTGAAGAGTTTACGTAGTAAAAGTAAGTTGAATGAAACAGCATAACTCAATCAGCTTGCCCACCAGCAATTGAATATTCTTACCAGTTCTGCTGTTATTTCACATCAATATTTGTCTAATATGTGAAAGCAACACTTTCAATGGTTTGAAGTAGAAATGTGCTTATAAAAACTCTACTTTTGGAACTCCCAAACTACATCTAAGCAATAGCAAGTTTTGAGGTATTGCCCAAGTACAAAGTATACAAAATCTTGCTGTTTTCAAAATCTGGAAGCAGTGAATATCTTCATAACATTATCATTACATTCCACTTTTAAGAGAGTAGAGTTCATAAGACTATTAAGGCTCAGAATCGCTGAAATTTAAGAATAATTTAAGAATAAATCAAGGCTCTAGCTTCATTAGCACTTGGAATTTTGTATATTCGAGTTGTAATATTGCTTCATAATAATAATAGTATTATAACAATATATATCAAAAAAAATTCAAAGTCCTTTCCCGCGCCCAATGGCACATAGGGTGGTGCCTATCTCCGTTTCTATAGCCTTAGGCCACGCGTCTGCGAATGCAGTGAAAGCTAAAACGGGGGGGGGGCTGGTCCACTGGTAGCTCCGCGAGTTTAACTTTCCCACTCCATTCTCATATGTCGAGCGCCAGAGAAGTGAGTGCCATTTTTAAAGTCTTTGGTATGACTCGGCCGAGGCTCGAGCCCACGACCTACCGTTTGTGAGTAAGACGCTCTACCACTGGGCCATTACTCAGGTTTGTATACAATATGTATACAAGCTTGTAAATTAACATTCGTGCTATCGATAAAAAATTCATTATTCTTTCCACTTTGTTTTGCATTATGATGAAGTAAGACATCAACAAAGATCTGAATGTATTCCTTTGATTTTGAGGCGAAGTTACAGCTCTGATACTTTAGAATAATTTAAGAATAATCTAATGCTCAAAACCAAATAATTTAAGAATATTGAGCGAAGCAAAATATTAGGCATTCGTATGAAGGAAAGAGTGAATCATTCATAACTAGTAATGTATTTTTCATTACATTTCTAATCATATTAAGAATATAAAGCTTGACTGAAATATCAGGAAATCATATGAGAAGTCATTTGCAAACGATAGATGGTTTTTTAATGACTTATATCAAAATAATTTTGTGGTTAATATATCCATTCTTTTAATCGAAATTGAATCATCTTAGTTCTAACCTTTATCTACTTTTTGCAAGTATACTCGAAACAATTTTAACATGAATGTTTGGCATTCAGCAAACTATGCTAAATTCTTAGCTCCTAATTTATGATTTTTAAGTTAATAATTTAAGTCTGTAAAATTTAACTGTTTCTAATTGTAACATATTCTATGCTTAACTCTTGAATGTTGCACTGAAATTTCAGCGAACAATGCTTGTGCCGATAACCTTTCTCTCAATATTTCATTACGGACATGTTTCCTTCCTTTTATTGAGGAAACAAGCTCTTAAACTATTTTTGATGCCCTTCTCCCGGAGAATTTAGTAATGATTCACCCCTTACCATGGAATATGCATACATCTTCACAAACATTGCATAAATAGAGGATAGCTATGGGAAGGAGAATATTCACAAATTGTAGCTTTTATATAGCGTGGCTTCATGATTGTTCCATGCAAAGCGAAATTAACAGTGGGGCATACAGGGCACGTGCCCAGATGCCCACAAGCTCTAAGATGCCACAAACTTGCTAATGAGTTATAGAAAAAATTCGGTCCAAAAAGTGATTGTGAGACCACAAGGCAAAGCAGAGAAAGACATTAAATTGCATGTATGTACCATAACCAATATTTAAACGTCCGTACTGCATAGGATGGTCCCGTTAAAATAGTACGTGCTCTCGTGTACCCCAAATAGCTGATGTGACCTTGGCTACATGTATTGCAGGTTTTCCAGATTCGAATTATTGGAAAAAGCCAAACAGTTAAAAAAATAAGCCAGATTGAGTAATAAAAAGTCAAAATCTGCCTTCTTCTCCCAATGGCAGTTTAATTAATTATGCAGAGGAACAAAAGTGAACACAGTAGAAATGAGTCTAACTGCTTTTATAAAACAACTAAATCGAAGCAACATTGAAGCAGTGGCGTAAACGACGTAGGTTGGGGTTAGGACAACTCATAAGGGCCCCCAAGCTTTCACCCTCCTAAAGGAGCCCCTCAGAGGCTTTCAAGAACCAAATTTTCTTTGTATTATTTGGAATGTAAAAGAGATGGGGCCCCAATATTACTGAATTCCTAAGAGCATCCAGTCTCTCTGTTACACAACTGCATTGAAGAAGAGTAACATGCAAAGGTACTTCAGCATTTTCTATTATTTTCATTATACTAATTGTCGTCATATTTGATGTGGTAGAATACCTTATTTCTCTGCTTATATGAGCCCCCCGCACATTCTTGTTATCCTTGTTAAGCTAGCAAATTGACAGTCTTGGATCTTTTCCTCTCCAAACCTTTTTTACACATCATATTAGCTCCCCCTGCAGATAGGGAACCAAAACAGCCTTGCAACCACAGATAAGAACTGGGCTTATAGAAGTAGTATCGCCCTAATCTCATAAGAAGGGGGACTGTTCGTGAAGAAATATTCGACTACACACTTAATTATTACAACTGCTAGTGGCCACAACCTTTCGATAGTTGTCAGTACTTTCTCTATATATGAATGCTTCTGGTTGGTACTGTTTCAAAAAGTGGTAAGCAAATCTAAAATCGTAGGTGTGAGCTAGTTAAAAGATAATGGTACCTTCGATAAGAACAGTTATATTTGGTAAGATAAGAATAAGTAAAATGTGAAGAAAATGATGTGCATAGGAGTGCTCCTTTTGTAGTGATGTTTAGTCTTCCAATAAGAGGCAAGAGAGACAGATTCTTCAAAAGGGGGGGCTGAGCCCCCTGAAATATTCAAAATTTTAGAAATCTTTGAGAAAGCCCACCTGAGCCCCATTTCGACGATACACCTGGCTTACAGGTGAAGAAGCGTGGTATCTCATTCACATTCAATGAAATTAAACTCATTTACATTCGAGGGGAATTCATTGAAGTTCCTGGATCTCCTAAAAAATCATTCAAGGAAAAAGTTCCCGGATTGAATAGATCTCTTCTACACTCAGTGTATAATCAGTCAGAGAAGTTTCCTGAGTTGGTGAAAATATATTCCAGGAATTTACTTCAAATCCGCTCCATGAGCTCTAGAAATGATGTAGTCCACACAATGACATGCTTTCCAGTCCTGGCTACAACAGGATTTACACGAAAAGGCACAGATTTCAAAAAACCTAAAAATAAGCCAAATTTTGAGAATAGGCCAAACTAATAATTCTCAAGCCAAAGTGTTTGAAAAAAGCCGAAATCTCCAAATTTGGCTTTATAAAGCCAATCTGCCAACCCTGTTGTAGTATATTAACATGGTACTACACGCTTTTTTCATAAGAAACCTACATGCAGAAGGCCGAAATATTTAAAGAACTTATACTACTAAAAACGAAATCCCTAAGGAACTCTTCGATTTAAAAGATTTTTATAACTACAAGCATCAAGAACTAAAAAAGATTAGCATACAGGTGAAATAATGTGGTACAACACCAAGCTAGCTGAATATTGAGTTCGAGTTCTGTATGAAGATTCAAGCGAAGATTATATTACATTGGATGACATTAATGGAATAGACATGATATTCATTGATTAACATTTCACTTTTGAATCTGTAAAACGTTGTTCCTACCTTCTTTGTATTTTTGCTCCTCAGTTCTAGCCACAAGTAAAGGCAAAATTCAAAATTTTGTTTTTCCTGTTTCTGTACTATTTTTATGGCACTTGATGTGCAGTGAAAATTAAGGAACTATTAAGGAACTTTTGGTACTACAATTTGCTGACTTGATGTCTACAAATAAGAAACTTTTAGAACTAGGCCTTGAGGTTCCTTATAAAAAGCGTGTATTCACAACAGTCCTCACCTCTCTGAAGACATATTCCAATACTGCCTATTTCCAATGCATCTTTTGAGATTGTCGCTACTGGGGCTATTGGACCAGTGGCAATCTCCATGGCCCAGTAAAAAGCAAAATTTGAAGTTTTAGCCTAACAGGTTGGTCTGTGTGCAGCTTGCTTAATAATAATGACAAAAATGGCTCTTTTAGCTTATGTTTGATTCAAATGTGAACTTGGCTGTAACTTGAATGGGACCTTCACAAAGACTTGGCCGTGTAGTCAAATTCTCCTATAAGATGCCATGCCCAACTCTTCCTTATATCAATTCAGTTGGTACTTAATGCACTGCTGTGGTGATTAAAGAGCACCCTACATTTCTCTGTCATCAGCCTGCAACAGTCAAACTTCAACTAACGCTACAATGTCAATTGAGCACGATGCGAGTGAAACTGGCTATTGGATGAATGATCGGATGCACAAAAATAGCTACTGAACTTGGTAGCATTGGCGCAATAAGGCCAGAAACGTAATGCTACATCAGGGTTGACATCAATCAAGAAGCTGGGAGTATTGATCTGGAGGGGCAAACTTGCTTTTACCCTTGCATTGGAGAGTGGACAAAGTATTCATACAGTAGTCAAGCACCTAACAGATAATTGCGCCAGTAGTCCTACAGGGAACAAAACCAAGTCACTTTTTTATATTGATGGGACACTTTCTGGCCCACCCCTACAGCTATGTTCCTAGTTGATTTGCAGTAGAACAGAATCGTGCCCGTTTCTTAATAGCAAAGCCGTTGCAGACGTCGGCGTTGTAAACACGAGGCAATGCTTGTAAGTAAATCTTGGGGTCATTGTGTAACACAATATATATAAGATGTTTTGACTAGGATACGTAGAAATGAACCTGAATACACTCTTCTTTACTATAACACCTAATTTATCGCCGAGCCTCAGTGTGTCGTACATCGTTTGAAGTTCAAAGTAATATATTCAAACCTTTGTTAATGTCTTCATCATTCAAATCTTTGCTGATGGGTTCACAAAGCAAAAGTGGAACAGAATAATAAGTACAGCATCGAAAGTGAAATAGTTAATCGAAAAGCAGCGTTATAATACCTCAAACATACGAAAATTGTAAGTTTTGATGAGGCTGCGCCATGTAGTATTCTTATATTACTGTTAAATATCAGCGATTCTGGGCCTTGCTAATGCTATTAGCTTTATTGTGATAAAAAAACATGTAGTGTATAAACCGTGGAAATTAAGTGAAATGAAAACCAGGCACACAAAGACCACTTGTTCCGAATGCTGCTGCGCAGACTGCTCCATGAATAACGTTCAGCGGATGATCTGTACCAAGTGTGTGCTTAATGGTCAGTGAGCCTAACATGGAGTAATATGGCGTGTTGAGCAATTAATGGCGGAGCGAGCGTCATATTAGTGATTTCAAGTATGGCTGCTCACCTCTCGGGTAAAATGGCAGAAAGTAATCGAAAGAAAACTACATTACTGTATTACATTATCCTACAATTATACTCAAAGACAGTAGCATAGGCCCTGACCAACGGCTCGATTTTTCACTCGATTTTTTATTCGACAAAAATCGAGCATAAAATCGAGCCGTTTGGCCACCTTGTTGAGTGAGTCGAGTTGAATCGAGTGATGTTGAGTGAGGTTTGATCTTTGTCAAAAAAATCGAAAAAGAACTGTTGCTGAGTGAAAATCGAGCCGTTTGGCCACCTTGTCGAGGAAGTCGAGTGAAAGCATGCGCAGTAGCATCTCATTGGCTGGCACACATAAGTGATGGGAAATATTTTTAGCTGATACACGTTGTGGGAATATGATTAGTTGAAAAGTCGAGAGAAAAGTCGAGCGAAAAATCGAGTCATGTTGCTACACATGCTCGACTACGCTCAACTACCGCTCAACTTTGAGATCAAATGTTGAGAAAAAATCGAGTGAAAAATAGAGTCCTTTGGCAAGGGCCATATGCCAACATCAACAACTCATTTATCAATATAATATAATATAATATATAACAAATCTTGACTGTTATAATATTTGCATCTAATTTATATATTAAAAAGTTTTTATCTACTATACCATTGAAAAAATAAATTTAAGATAATTTGAAGGTCAAAAGGCAATCTTAACTGTTTCCAATCTCAATCGATAGACCTCAATGTCAAATATATTTGGGTATGTCACTAGCATAACAAAGATGAAGATTCCAGCTATTTGAAGTTCATTTTGCAGTTTCATTTGTAGCTATGCTATCTCCGAAACTGTCTCTCCTTCTGTGTTTTCAGAGGTATCTCTGATTGGAAATTCATTGTACTCGTGCTTCACCACGAAACATGGTTCATCGTATTGAGGAGGAGGAGTAATTACCTGAAGAACGAAAACAACGTTTACACTCTTTTTATAATATAAATGTATATAGGATATAAGAAATGTGAGGTTTAAACCAGAAAAAAATTAAGAAACATTGAAGAATCACAGCAGGTGCAGATTCAATGTTGAGTTTGAAAAAAACTATTTTTACAAGAATGGATTTTACGAAACTAAAACCAACAACTGTCTCTCAACTGTTTTTGCAAAAGCATGTTCTATTTCTCGTATCAAAGCAGCCTAATCTGTGCTGTTGCTCATTTTTCATTTCATTAAAAAATCCTTAAGGAGGGGAGCACTTCAGCGAAAATACTGGTTTTCAAAGCTCTTGAAAGCCAGTACAACATATTTGTATATTAGATTGAGGTGCGGGACTTCCATCTAAAATACAAATATATTGTAGAGAAAATGTGGTTAAAAATCTAATTCCAAATATTACCTTTAAAAACAAAACTTAAATCTTTACCAGTGGCGGCTCGTGTTATTGGGCATATGGGGCAATGAACCCCCAGAGAAAATCAAACCACACCCTTTATGCCATTTTCAGCCAAAAGTACATTATTGGTATTTTTCATTGCTGTAAATCCAACTATATATCCGCTTTACGTCCTTGATGTGGAAACCTTCTACATTGCACCTCTCTTCAGAGGTCTTTATGCTGGCGTGTGTTTGAGACTACATTCGATGATGTCATCTATGGGCAAAACTGAATCTGCCCTTGAAACAGCCTGACAGGCATACGCATCATCAAATTTCTTACACGAGCCTTGTAAAATGCTATCTCTGATTAGCTGTTTCCGATACTTTTTGGGCAAGAAGTATTTTGCCCTCTCATTGTCAACAACAACCACGTTGAATTTTAGGTCACAAACGAATAATTATATCAGTTTTCTCGAAACAGGCATTTGGTTATGGCTGCACTTTCTGACAATGAATAGTTAGAAATCTTCAAATCCTTCCCTTTAACGCCCTGTTCATATGGAGTGGGTAGTCCACCTGAGTGGGCTATTGCACTTGAGTAGGGTTGTTCTCAGCTTCTCTTCATATAGGATTTTCCATCTCACTTTGGTGGGCCAGCCTCCTGTTGAATATGAGATTCAATTTGGAGTGTTTCCCAAATTCCATGTTATCCATGATTTCCTTTCTGCGTTGGTGGCCCTTTTGAATTTGACCGTTCTCCATTTTCTTACGTTTCAAGTAAACGCATTTTCCATCGATAGACAACTCAGTAAGTGGTTTTTCGGAGGCGTGACGGTGACTGGACTGAACTCGCCATTTTCATATTTCTTGCCATTTCCATTCTAACTTCCTGTATCTTTTGGGGCCTATCAGCATCAAACTCTAGACTTTGGTATTCCATCTTAGCTTTATAATCAGCCAAACAGTTGATTAAATCTTCTATCACTCCCACTGTCCAACGGAAGTTCTTTTTCTTCACCTCTACTTCATGTGAAGACTTCTCATGTAGATTGGTGATGTCGTTGGCAGCCATTTTGAAACGAGAGACTTCCATGTGCCATTTTATACATGCGCAGTAATCACATAATTATCTCATTTCAGTGGGCTAGCCCACTGGATTGTGTTCATATAACAAATATTTACCTCACTTGAGTGGGATCTCATCCCAGTGGGCTGGCCCACACCTCTCATATGAAGGAAATCATTTTACTTTATAGGATTAGCATTGCAAGCGAGATCTCACGTGAGTGGGATAGCCCACTCAGGTGGGATATCCCACCTCATATAAAAAGCCCCTAATTGCTTGTCTCTTGAGGAAAAGCTAGAAGTGAAACGGTTAGGCCCCGATAGATCACATTTGGCTTCATCTATAACGTCAAAATCAACTCGTCGGTTTGCATCAACATGGTACTCAAGGTATGATTGGTTGACAGGATGCAATGAATCTGGAAAAGTAAACTGTTTCCCTTGCATCTTCTTTGGTGGGGCATTACGCGAAAAGGCGTGGACTCAAGCCGAAGTGAGTGATTGGAAACATTTATCTGAAAAGGTAAAGCGCCATCATAAGCCATCAATGGCGATGTTGAAAATTATTTGAAACTGGCATTTTTTGGTCAAAGCAATAAAAAGGAACAATTAAGCCACGCATCATGTTTTTGAATTCAAGAGCAATTCAACTTGAATTCAATTGAAGTAAAAATAACTGCCATGTGCTTTCAAAGATAATAGAATACATTAAGTTCTGTCGGGCTTTTGAGCTGGCATTAAGGGGTCATGATGAGACAGAAGATTCTGACACCCTGGTGTGTTCCGTAGAATGGTAAAATTTTTCTGCAGCCTTAAGACTCTGTTTTAAGCCAGCACTTAGAATCAGCAACCGTATTTAAAGGTACATCAAAAACTATTCAAAATGAACTACTTGACATCATGCATAAAACAGCCAAAAATGAGATTAAAAAAGAAATACATAAGGGCAAGTTTGTTGCAGTTATATCAGATGATACGACAGATGTTTCAAGTTATCAACAAAATGTTGTTGTCTTCAGATATATTGGTGATGGAAAAATTGTGTAGAGATTTTAGTCATTTGGAAAATTGCCCCAAGGTGATGCTGAGACAATATCAACCAAAGTGCCTAGCTACATAAGTGATGTACTCCCAATTGAAGATAAGCACTAACTCATTTCCCAGAGTTATGATGGTGTGCCAGTCATGAGTGGTAGCCAGAGAAGTGTTCAGAGCATTTTGAAGGAGGCCTTCCCTAATGCACACTATGTGCACTGCTATGCACAGTAACATAACCCTGTTATCCATCAGGCTGCATCACAAATTCTGAGTATCAAAATATTCTTTGCTAATCTGAATGGGTTTTCAGAACTTTTTTATCGGTCTACCAAAAGGATTGTATGCCTTGGTCAATGTGCTGCTAAGAGGATTCCATAACTCTCACTTGGAAGGAAGATGATGTGTCAGTTCGCAAGGCAAATGGACTTCTTCGGTGGCTCAAGGATAAAGAGTTTTTTTTATTGTTTCTAAAATTTTTCAGCCAACTGATGCTACACGTTCACATTTTGCATGCACAGTTGCAAAAACGGCAAATATGTCCAACAATAACCAAGGAGGACATACAAAAGTTTATCCAGGTCAACGATAATGTTAAGGACAAGGTTCCTGACATTCTCACAAACAACCAATCAGCTCCGTTTTCTGCAAAATGGCCACACCTAAGCACTTCTGACGAAGAAAATTTGAGGAATTTGAGGATTTTCAGTGAAGTATATGACATCATTATCTCACACTGCTGCAAGAAACTTGCAGTCACTGAGCATCTTGTTGCTGCTACCCTTTTTGAAAACAAATCACTTGCAAAGTATGATGAGTGCTTCCCAACTGAAGTTGTGAGAAATGCAGTAAAATCATTTCCTTTCCTTGCAGGAATAAAGCAGCAATCAGAATTGAAAGCTATATATTACCGACAAGAGTTTTGCAGCTGCTGTGGATCAATGGCATTGCTTCAGTTGCTAATGGAGAGCAATCCTGCAGATACTGTCTCAGAAACTGTGGAACTTTTGAAGGTACTGAACACTTTTCCATTGACTTCATGAGAAACAGAGTGGTGCTTCTCAACCCTTAAAAGCATCAAGACGTTTCTAAGAGACACAATGGCAAAGGAAAGGCCCAATGCTCTGGTAATGCTATCAATTGAAAAGAACCTCTTAATAGCTTCTATTGATTTCAACAGGAATGTGATTGATTGCTTTGCTAATCTTAAGAATAGGAGAGCTAAATTCTTCTACCAGAAGTAATAGTGATGAGTATGAATCCCAAGCCTTGCTATGAATCTAGATAGCTTCCTGCTTTCAATTTTAACGGCACCACTTGAAATGGTATCATAAATAGCTGTGTTCTATTGATTGCCTCTTTGATCCATCGAGTAACAGAGTTTACAAAGCAAAACAGCATGAGACAAAATTAGTTAGTGTGCTAAATAATTTTGTTGTGAATTTTGTGAATTTTGAAATGACAGCTATACATCAACCAACCTTTTGGGGGAGTTCCCCCTTTCACTAAACCTTTCTGCAAAAATACTGATACTTTTGCAGAGTCTCCATCTTTTCTGTTTGTTAAGATGATATATTGTCATTTGTTCATAAATATTCTGCTCTCTAATTGTTTGTTTGTCGTGTTGCAAAGTTGTGCTACTTCTATAACTGTTGATTTTGATGCAAGGATACTTCTAACTACAAACTTCAACTTGCCCTTCTTGTCATTGAGCAAAGCACTGTGACTGCCCGGAAGTACTTAATGATCTAAGTCAGTGGTTTTCAACCTTTTCCCACGTACCGCCCATTTTTGTAAGTTCTGGAAAAGTATAATTTCTCACCGCCCACTAACATTTGATCAAAAAAGCCCCCCATCGTTGATACACCTTGATCCCGAAATTAAATGCATTACATAAGACAGGTAAAACAATGTAATCGATTGAAATTCCCTTTTTTTAAACTGCACGAACAGAAAAACTGCGGATAGTGATATTTCATTTCATCGGTTTCCAGTAAAGGATTCGGTGCGTTATGCTAAAGATACATATTTTGGATGTTTTTGATATAAAATGAAATTATTCTACCGCCCACCCGAAATCTGAAATCGCCCACTAGTGGGCGGTATCGCCAAGGTTGAAGACCACTGATCTAAGTGAATGACCCTATAAATAGCCTCGTTTTAATGCAACATACTTTTGCGCCCCTCCCAACTACAACACCTTGGGTCTCCACTGATATGCACTGCAATAGAAGTCTATTTGCTTTAATGGAAGTATGATAACTGATAATATAAATTTTGGGCGTTGGTCCTAAAGGTGAACCGAGCCACGCCCAAATTTTATTACTTCCCCCCCCCCCCCCCCNNCCCCCCCCCCCCATCTGAGAAACTCACCAGCCGCCACAGATCTTTATTGCAGTAAGAAAATGAAAATAAATAAGAATTAAAAGAGCAACTTTCATTTCATTAATAAATGTGTTGTTTAAAAGTGCTCATGAAGGCTGCTTGCTTACAGAAAGGCTGTTCCAAAGTTTCGCACCTCTAAACGACAAAGACTTCTTGCCATTTTCTGTACTTTGTTTGGCAATCTGGGATCTGTTGATTTATTGCGTAGTCCATATGTTGTTACTGGAAACGTCAAGAATTATAAGAGACATTTAAGGGGCATCTGAGGGTCGATTTGACAAAAAAATTCTTTGCCATCTATGGCGGTCACATTTGATTTACATCTGCTTATGTAGCAATTTTATTTTTGTGATATATAAAAAGCTGTTTACGCTGCGCTTCAATGTTAACTATAAGAGACAGTCAATATTTCTACTTACTTCAATACCATTATCGTCACTATCTCTTCGATTGGATAACTTTCTGCAAAAGCGAATATATTAGCAATTATACCATACTGAATGATGAAATATTCGAATAAGTCCATAATTCCCGCTCTTCATATGGTATTCACACGTTAATAAGCCGCCCTTGTGCATAAGCCACAGCAGATAGGACTCAGAAAAAATATAGCTGCCCTCAACTATAACCTTGCAGCAAAACGGGCCAACATGTAATTTCAATTTTGTTTCATTTCAATAGGATAAAAGAAGGACTAATACGAGAACATTAGAAGTGTCGATTATACACGGGTTGAAGCCAACCGTGGGACAAAAAGTCCAGGGAAAGCAATATGATCAACAGGATGCTAAGTCTGCTTCAACATGACTAATTTTCAATTTATTACATGTCGGGAGGACATGACCCCCCCAATTATCATAGCCAGGCACCTCCCGGAACCGCCCTTCGATCAAAGCAATGCACCAAATGCACAACAGGACTAGAGTACGGTCTCCTCTAATAACCTATAAACTATTTCAGTTATATGATGTTTGCGTAAGCTTAAAAATCGAAAGCTTGTTGTACATAAGTAAAATTTGATAGCAGTTGACAGTGCATTAAACAGTAGCGTGTGATCAAACAAAATTATGCAAAGATTTAAGAACTTAAATAACAGTTTGCAAGACGATCATGGATATAAGCCTTCGGAAATCTAACAGAAAAAGATTTCGTCATGATTGCAGGACCCAACAAGCTTATTGCAAGGATCACGAAGTGGGATTATATCGATAAGCCCTGGAAGCGAGATATCGAATTCAAAAAGTATAACAAATGAGGTAAAAATGACTGCAACTAGATCATCTCGTACAAATAATCCACTTGAATGTTGGTACTCATAAATCACTTTCATCAATATGGTGTTAAATAACGAGGAAGAATAATGCCAATGTAGATAATAGCAATGACAAACATTGACAGTAGCAAATATTTATGAATATGATGATGTCATCATCATGATAGATAATGGCAATAAAAAATAGCGATAGTAAACAATGATGATAAAAAATGATGCTGCAAATAATGAATATAACTTGCAACGACAAAAATGGTTTTTTGAAGACGATAAACAATACTATAATTTTTGTTTAGTTTACCACTTTCTGTATTGAACTGTATAGTAACCAATACTGTACTGTATTGCCTATAGTAATCCAATACATAGCATCATAAAACAGTAACTATACTATGATACTATTGCAACTTTTGCCTAACAGAATCGTGTAATAATATAATGCCTAACACCAAATAGAGCTGTATTTGTTAAATATTTCCAGAGATAGTGCAAGCCTCAATTTTTGTAGTCTCGCCTATGTTGACAGGCATAATAACTGATGATGATGATGATGATGATGATGATGATGACGATTGATGATGATGATGATGATGATGATGACGATGATGATGATGATGATGATGATGATGATGATGATGAGCAGAATTTTAGCGAGAATTTTGGCGACAAGGCTCCGAAATTGGGCAGAAGCTACTGGAGCACTAGACGAGAATCAAGCAGGTTTTAGACAAGGAAGATCGACTGCTGATGCAACACAAATCTTTGTAAGAATCCAAGAAGATGTGAAAGTAGTTAGAAATATGGAAGTCATAAACAATGAGAGCAATGAAAGGGAGGAAAGAAAAGAGATGGCTATACTTCTAGATCTTAAAAAAGCATACCCACGAGTAAGTCGACCAATATTATGGGCCATACTGGAGAAATATAGACTACCAAGCAAAGTAATTGACAAGCTGAAGGACCTACACGAATTTACATCATACAGAGTCAGGGGGGAAGAAAGAGACAGTACGGAGCTCATTCCACAGAGAGGATTACGAGAGGGATGTGCGACGTCCCCGGTGATTTTTAACATATTCCATCAGGCGGTTATTCGAGTCGCA
>OLMO02000009.1:8752429-8765695 GCA_900291935.2 Cassiopea xamachana | reverse complement strand
CTTATCGTGTGGAAGCCAGTGACCTGAAGTTGTTTGCCGTTGTGGATTTGAACATTTCGAACTGGAACATTTATATGTATAAAAAAGTTTACCCTTAATTGTTATTAATTTGCGTTGTAGTTTTTCATTGTTATTTTGATGTTCCATATTGATTTGACTTTACTGTAAAGCTTCGAATTGTTTTACACATTGTACATAACAGAGCTGCCATGAATACTACGAAATATTCAAATGATATTCTGACTAGCAGTAAAGCAAGGTATGAAATTGATATCTTATAGGAAAAACCAAAGCCTGCTGTTATCTTGGAATAGATTTTAAGCTCTTGGCAAGAATCATTCAAAGTAACGACGCAAAAGGTTGAACATGATACCAATGGGACGTATCAAGAATGCGGACGTAAAACTGCCAACACAGCAATTGATTAGAATGAGGAAAAACTGAAGAAGTAGGAAAAGTAATAAAATACACCTATAGACTTAAGGACCGTTTCCGTCTCCCTTGGATTTCTAATGCGGTTTCACTCCTTTCAGGCCGTATTTTGAAATCGTAATGCAACTTAGAGTAATGAAACTGAATCAGGCATCCAAAATCCGAACTACGTGGACTGGTGGAACAGAACTTTAAATCTGTGCTTATGAATTAAATTTTCCGAAGCCCCCCTCATTGGAAAAGAAAACATTTTGCACCCTCCACTCACTATAAATACGATCAATATCCATTGAACTTGTATAACTACTCACCAAGATCATACGCGCTAACCACAGCATCGCATCACGCACCCCTTGGGGGGCGCGTCCCACAATATGAGAAACGCTACTTCAAATGATGGCTAGACTCAGCTGAATATCGACCTTCCTGACGAAAGACATACGTGCTATACAGTGGTAAGGTGTTATGTTCTAAACATGGGGGCTCAAAGCAGGATTTTTAAGACTTTTGAATCACGCAATATCACTCAACTCATTCCTCGATAGTGCATTGGCTATAGCACTCCAAATTTGTGCCAGCTTCTCGCATTACTTAGTACTTGGACAAAAGCAACCAAATGAGCTTGCAAATATTGAATAAAGCAAAAAAACCGAAGAAATATTGCCAAACAATTTCACATTCAACGGAGGCTGCGCGAGCCCCGAGTCCCCTAGAACTACAACCCATAGTAATCATAAATGTTAGATTATAACTACAGATGGAAAATTTGGAAAGATACTTCGTAGCTTATGAAAGTACTTGTATCTTTAATTTTGACGTTTCACATTTCGTGTTAAATAGTTAGACACTTAGTGCTTGTGACAGACTTCAAAGGGCTGCTTCGTATTGTGTTGGTATATCTTAGACTCTCAGTGCTTGCGAAATTTCATTTAATTTCATTTTAAAATTCTTTAAGGAGGGGAACCCTTCAGCGTAAATCCTGGTTCTCAAGGGCCCCTCCAACTAAAATACAAATACATTGTAGAGAAAAAAATTGTTTAAGACTAGAGAAGGCCGTTTCATAAAAGTTGTTCATGAGGTATGTTGGCTCGATTGGAATTGAACCAGCAGAATCACTGTAGTTTACACAGGGATGTCGAAATCAGGGGCCGGGGCACTGCCTCCACTTTTTCATGATTTTAGTGACCAGGCCCAACATAAATCGTTTATTTATATTCTTTACACTGTTAGACGTACGTATATGTTCAAAAGTATTTATACTAGTAGCTAAGAAATAGGTTAGGTCACATATGAGTAATTCAAACGAAGTAATTTTGTAAAGCTAGGTACGCCATGGAAAACCCCCATAATAGTGACTGTGCATTACACAGCATTCTATCCATTGTTGAGGATACCAAGGACTCCCCATGCTACGACGTTGAAGTTCAAACCCAAGCGTTGGCAGGGAATCTAAAAATATGCCATCTACGTATGCTCTTAGGGGCTGATTACGTGGGGTGGGTTGACCCCATAGGCTGACCCATGTCTGGCTGACCTAGCTCGACTCCTTGGTCAAATCCTTAATCCTTAATGACAGCTATGCCTGAAGTGAGGCAACCCGGCAAGGCGGGTTACTCGCTTTCTGAAAGTGGGTCAACCCGCATTACCGGGTTGACCCTTCTCATGTAATATCGCAAATGTGCCAGCTTCGGGTTGACCCAACTGATTGCGGAGGTGCTTTGACCATTTCTATGGCTTTAATCATGAATAATGTAGGAGGTATGGTTGCTTTATGTTCAAAGAAACTAACTGGGACTTCGAAAATGGTGGAAACTTTGATAAATTCATTGAGTGACTTCGAGTTTAGGATGGAGCCCTTGCAAATGGTATTTTGGCGGTGATAACACGAAGAGATACAAGGGAAAAATGGCATGAATCTACACAATATCAATGTGTCCTAGGAATATTCAAGCTCAAAAACTAAGTGAAAATGGCTTTGGATAGTAAAAAACAAGCATTGGAATGGTCCTCTATTTGATTCAGCCGGGTTGGCTGAGGGTCACAGCCAAGGTAAAAGCGGGTCAAGCACCCCACGGAATCCCGAAAATTTGGCGAGTCAGAGCTGAGTTACCAGCGGGTCAACTCGCCCACGTATTCCGTTTGGGGAATGACCATTAGCTACTGAACGATTCGTATACCAAACAATTACATTGTTTAAGGATTAAGAATAATCTACCCTTGCGTCATACACGACTGATTTGGCAGGCATTCAGGAAGGAACTAGTATTGGCCCATATCGTATTTATGCTGAGTAACGCTTACACTATGCCCGCAAAAATGCTGATGCATCCTAAATCAGCATTCCTGCACTATTTCTATGATATAAGTGCAACGGCCTCAAAACTTTTCCGCCCGAGGGCTGTATCAGGTATTGAACAGCAGGTGGGCGGAAGGGGGGTCGAGCACACAATTAAGGTCCAAATAAGAAACAAGTAAAAATAGCAATATTGCTTTTAATTAATTATTTAATATTATTTTATTCAGTTACTATCTATACTAGCAAGGAGTTGATATAGGCAGCATACAAGCAAATCTCCCAACTTTTCCTTTTCTTATAAAATAAAAAATATATAATCTAGAAAGCAGAAGGGATTCTAGCAACAAGTTCAATACACGCTTCCATAAACACTAGTTAGGGGCTATTCATCCGTTGAGCAACGCCTTTACCTGGCGGGAGGATATGTAGATATGTTACGAGAGAGCAAAGGAGCGTCACAACAACGGCAGAAATAGTGTTATGTAACGTGTGTATGACCCCTACGCTTAAGATGAGACTCATTCAAAATCACATCCAAACTTTCCTTACACCAGTAAGCAAGTAACCGACTGCTCTTCCAGCAGGGATGTGCAGACTGGGGGAGTGGGGGCGTAGCGCTCCCCCAATATTTTCAAATTTTTAAGAAAGTTGGTCAAAGGCAGCCATGTCGCAAGAGAGTTGGCAACAGTAGTTTCTGTGACTTTTCCCCCTTTTTTTATTAACAATAGTTGGTCAATTGGTCAAAACGCCCCCCCCCCCAACAGACTGTGTCTCGGCACATCATTGTCTTCCAGCATGGTGATCTAAAGTAGCCATAAACCATAACTTTCTACGCTCAGTTGTGCAAAGTTTTGCAATAACTTATAAACGGAAATACGTATATTGCTACTTTTCACACCAACGGCTGCATGCCACGGCCTGCCACGCGGGAAAATGACAAAGTTAGCTACTATTCAAGGTACAAGCATAAAGAAATATGATCCGCAACAGATGCAAAGCGGACTTTCGACATTGTGCCGGGCTAAATAAGGTTCATACTACTTTTCAATTACTGGTTGAAATTAGCAAAGTCATAAAGCATTACTTTCTCTCCAGGGGCTGATCCAGGGAGGTGGCGGGGTCATGCCCCTAAACGGTGATATTCCTATAGGCAACAACTGTGTTAAGAAACTTTCCAGCTTATGGAGAATGATCGCAGTGTAAATGTAGGTTCAGCTTTAATAAAAGAAAATAATGAAAAGAAGTTGCTCTGAGTTACTCTTTATACAAGACTCTCTTTTTAAACCTATACCCAGCAGTTTTGTATTTAGGATAATCAAAAACTAAACTTGCAAGAATATCATCTTTATGGACTCAAAAAAGCTTGTAGCAATAATGAATGCATTCATGACGTCACAATTTAGCTAATGCCCTCTTATATGGGTATTTCATAGTCGCAAAACTGATCAAAAGATTAATAGAATTCATGAAAGAGTTCGTTGACTTGCGTATAAAGAGAATGTATCAATCTTTGAACAATTACTGGCAAAAAACAACTCTGTAACCACCCACCAGAGGAATTTGCAGTTAATTATGACGAAATCTTCAAGGCAAAATGAAAGCTAAACTCTTATTTTATGACTGATATTTTCAAGGAAGGGAGCCTATCATATAACCTTCAGAAAGAATCTGATACACTTTTACCTGTTGCCAGAACAACTACATATGACATTGAGACGGTCAGTTTCATTTGAAATAAACTCAGGCAAATCCTGCTTTCATCATTAAAAAGCATCCCTAATCCTGAAAATTTTGAGAAAGGTATAAGATCTTGGAAATCAAAGTCGTGCGGCTGCAGAATCTGTAAAAATTTTATTGATAATTTAGGTTTTGTTTAATTATGCAATAGTTGGCATTAATTAGTTTTCATTCTAACTATGTACATGTTAGCCAAATATAAATAAAGTATATATTCATTATTATTTTCATAATTATGCCCCCCCCAAATATGCGGCTATTACACTCATATTACAGAGTGTGTTTCTTATATATGCTTACTTAACTTGATTTCGATTATGATACTCATGTATCTCCATTAGTTTGTTGTGGCTCATCACAGTATCACAGTAAAAAATGGGGCTCTTAGCTTCTCACTGGTTGGCCACCCCTGGTCTAAATCGAAATATCAAGAACACGCTCAGTCAAATAAAAATGAAGTACCTGCAGGATTTCCAGATGCGTTGGAGCTGCTATATAGGCAAAGGAGAGTGGAGCTACTGCTGCATCCAGCCTCGTTACAAAGAAAAATCGTCACATACACGTCTGAACGAGGCCTCTCTTGCAAGAGAAATGAACCTTGAGTTCCTGGACGTTGAGAAACTTCATGAAAAAGTTGGACAGCAGCATATTCTATTGTGAGTCTCACCTTCAGTAGTTTGCCAACATTCCTCTTGCTCATAGGAGCCTGGAGAATCACAGCAAAGATATTAAATGTGATAGCTAGCAATCACGGAAAAATGATGCTGAACGGAATGTCAAATGACCAAAGCAGCATACCGTAATAATTCGATTAAGCCCCTCCTCTCGAATAAGCCCCCCAATCTTAGTTTCAGTCAGAAAGTCTACTTAGTTGTTACGAGAACATGTTTTTTTTGTTATCAAACCAACTGCTAACTTCATATGGCTTAATTTAGAAGCTTTTTGTCTAATTCATTCTTTGATGATGAAAGCATCGCCTGCATCAAGTATAGGCCATGCCAGGATTTACTACAGCGTCTTAAAAACTATGATTTGAGTGACGACCAGGTAAATCCTTTTGAAGATATTCAGGACGAAGACGTCGAAATGGAGGACCTAACTGAGTTGCAAATTGACGAAGACGAAGATGTTTTAATAGATATATAGATTGTAATAGAGATTGGTTATCTTTATAAAGTTTTGAAAAAACAAGATTTTGTTCTCAATTACCTCAGTTTTGAATAAGCCCCCCTCACGAATAAGCCCCCCTCTCGAATAAGCCCTCCCTCTTGAGCATCGAATTTTGAATAAGCCCCCCGGGGCTTAATCGAATTATTACGGTATGAAATCAAAATGTTACGGAGGAGTTCTACAATCTACTCTTTCCCAGTGGAGGTTGCGATCCTGTGGAGATGGAGGAGCTTAGAGGGCCTAGCCCCCCAGTTACTATTCTTTTTGTTGTGGGGGGCTTGAGCCTCCATCCCTGGTTATTCTAAACAAACGTTGATTCAGAGCAAAAATGACAAGGTTATTGCTGAAGAGATGCTGATTTCATGTTCCTAGAATAGACAACATCACCATATGACACTTTTTCTAGAGAGGTCTTCCAACAACTTCCTTTTTTTTAACTTTGTCATAACATTAAATTATTTTCTTTCCAGAGTAGCCGCTATTCTTTCATTCGCTTTCATTAACATTTGTATTGCCCATGTAAGTTTCCTTAACGACGTCATTGTCGTTGAGCAACGCCTATGCTGTCTATTGCTAAATAACCTCGTTTTGGAATAAAATACATATCCTCGTTTTCACATACATTAATTTATACATTAGCCCCATGGTTATTGATTTAGCTCTACACCACTGCTCTGTCTTCATCAAAACATATATCAGTTAAGATAAAAGGTCATATTTTAGCATCTTCTGCGAAACTCACCAGCCAGGTAATATAAAGAGATTGAACTGTGCCATTGGAGACTTCCTCACAGCTCTGGTTGGCCGCTGGCTTGCTTAAAGTAACTGAAAACAGAAATCAATTTCAAGTTACTCACAACAGCAACAACAATCGTTCAACGTTCAAACTTGACATGGAATTGTGCAAAGGATTTCAAAAAACATACTGAGGACTTATGTAGAAAGGCAAATCAAAAGATGCATGCACTTGCTCGCTGAAAATTAGGAATTTTAATGAATTCTTTCGTCAGTTCAAAATTTAAATATTACCCACTAGTATGGATGTTTAACGATAGGGCAACTAAAACAAAACTAGATCGTACTTTTGAAAAAGTACTACGGCTAGTATGCAAAGGCAGTGAATCAAAGTTAGAAAAACTGACAGAAAAACATATGAACATTCATCAACACAATCTGCAGTTTCAAGTGATTGACATTTTTAAAGCAAAAAATTATCTAAATCCAGCATTTGTGAAAAACATATTTACTGAGAGAGATATCCAGTACAACTTGAGAAGTAAAAAACGTTTGCAACAGTCGAATGTCAAGACAGCAAAATATGAAATTGAAAGTATTCAGTAAATAGGTCGCCATTTATGGGCCTTATTACTGGAGGAAATCAAGGACTCTGACAAACGAACTAATTTCAAACATAACTTAAAATCATGGAAAGGACGTATTTGCATCCGTAGACTGTGCAAAGTTTTTAGGAATGGTCTAGAGTTTTTGTAGTTTTTTCCTGTTAAAGAAAACTGTGTAATAACTTACTCTTCTACTTGGTCAGCATTAATTAGCTTCTTAGCTAAATTTCTATTTGTTTAACAACATTAAAGAAATTGTAAGTAAATTAATATCTTACGAAGAATTTTCTCATTTTCATACATAGTCAAATAGCACATTATTCATGGTAGCTTCTAATCATCAAACAAAATAAATTCAAAAGATAACATTTAATTATAATATGAAAATCCATACATTTATTTCACTAAACTTTAGCTAATTCTACTATAAAGCCTCTTCGTGCACAGCACCTTGATAGTTAAGATGACAGTGCCCAAATGAGACGGAATTATATATCTATTGTTAGAATATTTCAATTTCAGATCAAAATTCTGAAAAAGCATTTTGAAATTGCTAAAATCAGTAATTTTCCACCATGCCAAGTTAGTTTGTATGAGATTACAAATTTGCAGTCTGGTTCAAAAATGTATGAACTTGGTGCAAAAGAAGTAGCTCCTATGACACGTCTCTTCTCGTCAAATGCCGGCGCAAGTTTTGTTTTATAAGAACCGCTGTATAAACAACCTAGTACTAGACAGCCTAAAATCCAAGAAACTTTTAAAACTACAAGGAAAGAGTTAAGAAACTTTAGACAAATAGCAAATAAAACTATACCAAAGCAATGTGATTATGGCATTAGCTTTTTCAGCCGATTTAGGGCTACTGTGCATGCAGAAGCCAGGCTTGGGACTCCTAGTTTAACGTCCCTTCCAGAGGTTGGCGGAATGAGCGGTTTTATTCGTTCATCTGGAAGGTCGCCCATCCTGTTTCTGACCATACACAGCCATGCTTGACTTCAGTTACGCTAACGGAACTGGTTGGGCCGCTTTGCCATTCACCCGGTGCGTCAGCTAGATAATTTCGACTGAAATCTACAAGAAACTTAGAGTGGCACCTTGCGCTAAAAGACTCCAGATTTGACAAGCATATTTTGGGAATTCACTGCTAAAAGTTTCTTAATTAGTTTCCAATTCTCGATACCTAAAATTATTTTATAGAGTAAAAAGCCTCACATAAGAGCCAATAATTTTGACATGACCATGCTCATGTTCTTAAGTAATTCAGGTTGATGCTCAAAACACAGGGTCGAAAAAATGCCAGAAAAAAGGACAATTAACTGATAAACTTTGTGGACAAAAACTTAAGTATGAACTTGCCCACCACAAGTATGCACGTACTATTTTTGGAGCATTCATGAAAGGGGCATTGGCAAACAGGCTAAGATTATTCCATTAATAAGAACTTGAAATCGCAAGCTAAAAAGGTTTTAATTATCTGAAATAAATGTATACAATGTCTGGCTGTAGATTGTTAATAAATGAAGGTTCTTATATGTAGGCCTTTTTATAGTTTGGAAGATGAGCATTTCCGGATGGGTATAAACGCTGAACGGAATGTGTGGCAGGAAAACCTCTTTCACAAAGAGAATGTTCATCATAAAAGAAACTGAAGAGGGTCTTTCAAAAATGAAAATTTTACAGCTCTGGAAATACACGTTTTTCTGTATAAGAACCGCGTCTACAAGAAATATAAGGCTGAATTTAGGCGAAAATTATAAAACATCTAAGATACAAGCAGGCTGAGTTTCAAATTACAACTTTAAGAAACTGTCCTTACAAGAAAATTTTTGATGAAACTAGAAAGAAAATAGAAGCAACATCCATTAAATGACTCACAAAACCTGAACATCTTTTTTCTTGCATCACAGTTGCCTAATCTGGGTTGTTAGTTATTAAAAGTCTTAAGAATTTACATTTGAGAAACATTTAAGGCTCTATTTAACGAAATATTGAGAAATATGCAGAAACATGCTGGTGCCAGCAAGTTGGTCTCATATAAAACAGTTGATAGCTATTAAAATGTGTACTCTCTCCACTACGACTCTAAAGACCCCTCGTGCATGAAGGAATCCTGACCGAGTATAAAGTTGCCCACCGAAGAAATGCATAAAGAATTCCATTATGATAATTATGATGAAGAACGAATTAAATTTCGCAAGCACATGTTCATACACATTTTTTTTAATTCCACAATAGAGTTTCTTCAATTTCTAGCCAGCCTGGCACAGTTTCTTATCGAGAAAACGTGTAATCTTTGGTATCGAATAGTAGGGAGGCCCCCGACTGCAGATTTTTGAAATTTTCACCACCCATTTTCATTTATTAAGCACCCCCAGCTAAGCAATTTTGAAAAAATCCAACCCCCAGTTTACTTACCTAAGGAAGTCAAAGTTTTAAAAAGATAAGTAAATAGAATACAGTGGCTTTATGAACGAAAATCAATATTAACAGCCAAGGGAATTATACTTATACAATGTTAACAACTAACTGCAATAATTGTGAAATACTTGGATCCCCACACTGTCTATTGAATATTGACCCCCTAACTATTAACGACCCCCAATCATGATTATTAGCAAAAATACTAACCCCCTCCTTATTATACCCCCAACTACTCGGTGGGAAAGAGTAGTAGAAGAAAAATTCATAAGGAAGCACTTTCTTTTCTCTTTAACGTAAAGAAATTAGCTGTTCCCAAAAATGCAAAAACGTTTTGAGGACAAGGTCTCAGGGGCTCTTAATTTAATTGGAAGAAACTCTGAAACTGCAATACCATATTTCCTCTTTAAACACCGCGACGCTTATAAACTTTCCAAGGTTTCCGGAATAGCATTCATTGGATGTATATAACCACAAGAGTTATACAGATGCTTTATGATTGCTCAGAAAGCAAGAAGGTGAAATTCCAAGAAAAATGATGTGCCTATTACTTCATAACCCACCTCGTGTATGCGGCGTTTAATGAAGGGCAGTGTATAATAGAGGTCGGTATTAAGAAGTGTAAATACAGTATTTAAACTCAAACAAGCATTTTAGTGTCAAAAATGTTCAGGTGCAAAGAGTACAAGTCGATTACCTTTCTCTGGAATCCAAACAGTAATTGGGCCGGTGGTATCTGACCAGGGTAGCACTAATTTGGAGACGATAAAATGATACGAGGCTATAAGTGAATAATTTCTTGAGGATTTAAAACCGCGCAGTTTGGTTGAAACCGAGTCTGGCTTCAAGTGCAACATCTAAAATATAAAAATTAAAACTTTAAAGGCACTAGGAAAACTCTCAATTTCAAAATATAGGACACTTCACGTTTGCAATCTAATACGTTCTCAGAGCCATTCAGAAAATACGTCACGTTTCTATGGGGAGAGGGGTAAACAAGTTATGACAGCTTTCAGGATGGAGGGAGCTTGTTGGAGAATGGTGACGTCATTCTATCAACCTATCAAACATCCTACTTTTTCTAAAAACTTAGCTCAAAAATGAAACTTTTGTGACGTCTCACAGGGGTTGGAAGGAGACAATTCTTATTGGCATTGTGATACTGCATGACAATAGGGGAAGGAGGAGTAAAATCTGTCAGACATCTTGGGACGTATTTTTGAATCGCTCCTTACATTGCTAGTAACCTAGTAAATTTTTTATTTTTCGAGATTCAAGTACCGAAACTTTCTTAAAGACATTTATAGCAAAAGAAGCTTGAGTTCCAAAATTTTGCACATACAAATCAACGGAATATAAAAAAGCTGCATGTCCACTTGAAATACTGATAAATGTCTACATATAATAGAAGTTGAACTGGTAGAGAGCAGCCAAAATAATGTGTATAACATTTCATGGAAAAACAATTCAAGCTCAAAATATAATGAATTGAAAAAATTTATTAGGTCTCAAAAATCCTGCATTGAGTATTCTTAAATTCCTCAACAGCCAATTACAATTTCCATAACTATTGTCAAAGACAGGTCTTTTCGAGTTATCAGTCCCCCACAGTCCCAAATATGCGCATCAGTATAAAGATCTCTTAATCACAATAGAAAAGCTAGATGTTTTTTTTATAAGAAATATGTCTATAAGAAACACAAGGCTGAATTTAGGCAAAAATTAAGAAACATTTAAGAAACATAGGCTGGCTGAGTTCCAAATAATAACTTGCAAAAACTGTTTTTACTAGTAAATTTTTGATCAAACAAGCAAGAAAATAGAAATCCATTGCATACCTCACAAAATCTTAACATCCTTTTTCTTGCATCACAGTTGCCTAATCTGGGTTGATACTGTCATTGGAGGTGTTAAGAACTTAAGAAAAATTTAAGGCTGGATTTGACGAAATATTAAGAAATATCCAGGATGAACCCAGAGAGTTTGTTTTTTATTAAGAAAAAACGTCTATTTCCTGAGCAAACTAATGCTATCAATATTTGAAGACTACTACAGCTAATCTCTGAAAACTTTCCCTGCATTTGAGGTGACATTAAACTTTTTGCGTCAGGGTTCTGGCATTAGTTTTAACAGCTACACGTTTTTATTTTATGAGAAAGTTTTTTGTCTCAGTGCTGAGACTTTCTTAACTTTTTCACGATTCCAGTATAAAAACTTTCTAAACACTTTCTTAGCAAAAATGTTTTGAGTTATGATGTTTGCGCCTGCACATTAGAAGAAAGTGAAAAGCTCCGTATACACCTGAAATGATGACAAATCTTAGCATATTTACTTTAGGAGGAAAGCCAATATAACATCATTGGGCGCAGGAGGTTGTCAAATTTAGGGGGCTGTAAACTTTCTGCCTGAAACATCAAATAGAGCTGAAGAGCAGGCAGATAAATTGCCCGAATTTCCTATTCTTTCAGAAAATTTGCCCCGAGTGAAACGGACCTCTACCCAATTTGGGAGGGGGCTATAGTCCCCATGCCCCCGCCTCCTACACTTATGATAATATCCATAGCATTTCGTACACAAATAGATCACATTTTGAATACTTAAACATTTACTCCTTTGTACTTAATTGTAGGGGGGTCGTATTGCACTTTTTGAAATTTTTCACCCCTCATAGCATTTTATAGTGACCCCCCATTCCAGCAAAATGTGGGGGCATCATCACTATCAGAATCACTTTCACTGTCATTTTCATTCCATTAAGCAAGAGTCAACTCTCCATCAAGCACTTCACAACCTTTGTCCGGTGGAACACTGTCTACTACTCCATGCAATTTTCGCTTAACACCATCTGGAGGGATTATCAACTCTTCTACTTCTTTCAGGGTTATTGCGATTTTCCCGATAGGTCACTTTATTATCACCCCTCCACTTTATGAAAATCTAGAAAATATCCACCCGCTCCTTATTCGACCCCCTACAAATAAGCACAAAAGAGTATAGGCGTTCTTATGTCTCAAAAATCCATTACTGAACGTTCTTCTGGAGCAATCGAGTACTACTTTCTCATTAATTACTTTATTACAATAAAAAATGTGTATTTATCCTACGATTATCTCACTACTTGAACTTCAGAACTTCACCTAAATAATACTGATAAGCTGAAGCGGCGAGTGGCTCATTCTTGGCTTTTACGTATTATTTCATTTTTCAATCCTATCAAAACTGTAATTGTACTACTGATCTAAAACAAAGCTAGAACAAGAAGGATACACAAAAGTGCTAAAAGTAGAAATAAGTGCTTAATTTTCTACTTTCTCCTTTTTCACATCACTTTCCACTAGTTTAACTTAATGGTTACAAACTTTTTTCTGAGAAACTAAGCAAACACACAACAAATACCTCGGATGTTGACGTATTCTCAAATGTTCTTACAACTTTCATTACCAAATGGATGTTTGCAGCTTGAAAATTCTGCAGGTCATGCATAAGTCTAACGCGCTTCCAAGATAACCGCACTGTTTCATAGTCCAAAGCGACTGCAGTCAGCTCTTCAAGAGGTTCACTTATTCCTGCACAAAAAGAGAAAAATAAAGACTATGGCGTGCCGAAGGATCTTTGAATGGGGGGTGAAGGTGAACAAAAAGTGGGGGAATGGTACCCCACACCATTTTTTCGGCACATTTTTGAATAAGAAGGTGGACTTCATTAAAAAAGTATATAAAAGTAAGAGGATGGGATATGCATCATTTTAATGACAAGCTTTTATGAGAACTATAGGGGGTATGTGTTAGCCTTCTTTATATACGAGACATCAAAGGCAATACCTACGATCAATGCGAATCACACCATTACAGAATATTATAAAATGGGGGGGGG
>OLMO02000009.1:8697802-8730077 GCA_900291935.2 Cassiopea xamachana | reverse complement strand
GCATTTAAGAATAACATAAGAATAATAGAATGCTCAAAACCAATGAAATTTGTGAATAATGATGCTCAGCAAACGTTAGGCAGAAAACCTGTGAAGTCAGTCCCCATCAGAAAATGTTCTGGTACCGATAAAATCATCTGTAGTGCAGGGAAATCAATTAGAACCTGAAATGTCAAATGTACAAAATTACATTTTGACTTTCTGTCAAAGTCATTACTCACTTCAAAATTTCCTTCTTATTTCCTTCCAATTTTCATTTCCTTCTTTTTTCCTTCAAATGGCCAAATTTTTCTTACAGTAAGAAAATTTGCTTACAAGTGGAGGCACTGCCGAGATTATTAATTTAGTCAAATTTGGCCTTTTCAAAAAACGAACACTAAGATACTGTTTTACAGGGACTAATGATACCTAGCCAATGATTTTGACTTATGGTGAAGATGAAGAATCGACTAGACTTTGATTTTTTAGCATTGATATATTCAGTCACAGCTTTGCGCTAACTTTTTGAAATTCCTTTACGTATTTCTCCATTTCAAACCCAGTATGCATTATTGCTCAAACTGACATCATTGTCTGGAGCAGTGGTCTTCAACCTGGGTTCCTCGGAATACTGGGGTTCCGCCAGTGCACTCCTTGGGTTACGCCAGAAGTTGTACAATTGCTATAATCGACAGTAGTTTTTAATGCTCCTGTGCAGTTATCTCAGGAGTTCCTCGAGACACTGGAGTGTTGTCTTGGGGCTCCGCTCCGGCAAAAAGGCTGAAAACCACTGGTCTGAAGGCTAAAACAAACCAGTTACTATTGGAGGAATTAAGGAATAGTCCCTTAATTTTCACTGTACATATAGTGCCAATAAATCGGTACAAACATATAGAAAAATCAATATTATAAATTTTACTTTTTATTTTGGCTAAAACTCAAGATGAAAAACACAAATAACGTAGGAAAGAAGTTTCATAAATATATCTATTTAAGTTTCCAATGGAACCGGCTTCCTAATTCTTGATTATTTACAATTAAAAACATTTTTGAAATTGAAAAGTTCCTTGGATTTTTCCCCATTAGTAGTTTAAGTTCCTTAAATATTTCAGCCGTCTACATGTAGGTTCCTTATAAAGTGGTTTCTTATAAAATAAAAAGCGTGCACGTTGTGTTGGCTGTCCTCTAGCAGTTTGTCTGTTGCTTACTGATATTGATAATCATCTCAAGTATGCATTGCACTTTGTCATTTTCCACTAATGTGCATGTGCCAACATTGGGACCCACAAAGTTTTGCTAAGTATGTAGGTAGAAAGTTTTAACATTGGAATTGTGAGTATGTTAAGAAAGTTTCAGTGCTGAGCCAAGCAAAATTTTTTAAGCTATTCTTGGTTGAAGCTGTAACTTCACCTGAACATCAAAGAAACGTATTCAAATCTTTGCTGAAGTCTTCATCATAGAACAAAATAAGAGCTCAGCATGGCAAGTAATTCTGCGTCGATTGAGGAAAAGCTAATTTAAAAGGAATAGTATGATAACTTTTTCATTTATAAGAAAGTTGTTTCAGTACTTGATTTTTAAGACCTAAGAAAGTTTATAAGAGTATAAAGGATTTAAAATTTGATTTACATGTGTACAAAATGTTATATATGTTACGTTGGCTGCCCTCTAATAGTCAAGCTTCAGTTATTTGCAAGACTCATTATCATTTCAAGTGTATTGGAACTACAAGAAGATTTTGCTAAGGAAGTGTTAAGAACGTTTTGATACTGGAATAGTGAAAAAGTTAGTAAAGTTTCAATGCTCGACCAAACACCTTCTTGTAAACTAAAAAACGTCAACACGAAAATTCCAAGTCTTGATGAGGTTTGAGCCTTGCAATTTTCATAAATTACTCTTAAATCTCAGCAATCTTGGGACTTAACATTCATGTAAACGTTATTGTTCACTAAGATGAAAAACTTCAATAAGTTTTAAAATAATGTCCAAAAGTCCACTATGAAGAATATTATGAACATTGAGGTAAGGTGCAGGTACAACATATTTTGTTGCAGAAACAAGATGTGAACAGGCTAAGATTTATTGTACTTAAAGAGTTCAATCGAATCTTGTCTTTCGACGGTTGATTGATCACTTTAGTTAATTATTGTATACAAGCCACGTAAACATTGCCCTCTGGGGGGGGGGGGCTAAAATTAGCGATAAGTGCAATATGTCAGCTATTAACACAAACTATTAATTGATAAATTTTACAGCCAATCCATCAAGCTATGAAGAAGAGAGAAAAGCACTTTGTGTGAAACGAGTAATAAGCAGGCCGCTGAATGTAGGAATGCTCCTTTCCCTGAAAGATGATCAGCAAGTTAGCATTCGAAAAAGGGTAGCTCTTCCTTGCTGGTGGAAAATCTACACAGCATTCCACTGAAGCAGGGGGGAGGGGGAGGGGTGAGAGTATAGTGCTCCTTCAAAGAGACAAACATATAGGCTCGATCCAGTCTTTTTTTAAGATCGAAGGTGAGTCCCCTCTACATGATCCTTACAGATGAATAAGGAAGTAAGCTGCAGACTGATCTCGTGTTATTTGAGATCTGAAAGGAGTTGCATTAATTAAATTATCAACAAGATCAAGTGAATGTAATTTGATAACATTCAAGGTTTTGCATTTTCCCCAAAAGGTTGACATAAAAAACAACATTTCTTCCCATCAACTAAGCTAAAAAATCATAAAAAGGCTATTTCGCAAACGAAAGTTAATAGTCAATAACGATTTTTTTCATTATCATCACATAAGTCACGTTTCTTTCTGCTTTTGTCTTAAGTGAATGGAAGTAATACTGTATAGCTGTTATTCAGAAACTATGCATCCCTCGCATAAGGCCCCCATGGGAGCTTATTCGAAGGGGGGCGCTTAGTTGCAAAACTGAGTTTCTAGGTGGGACTTATTCGAGCATTTACGGTAACCCTGTCCAAAAATTCTCAACGTTCCTGAAAAGTCGCTCAAAACATATCAAAAAGTTGCTCAAAAGATGTCAAGTTTTGTTAAAAAGTGTTTCTAAAATCGAAGTAGGTGGCAGGAAGGTGTTACATCATTACCAAGCCATTTCAAGTCTACTTTTCCATCTATGTATTCAGCTCAGGGAGACACTCAGCATCATAACATACGGGGACATCAGTCCAGCAAAATTCATACGTGACCCAAAAAAATCAGCCTATTTCAACAAAACTCTAAAACAGGCGCCCGCAAGTAAAATTTGTTGCATGCCACTATCGAAATTTCAATACCTACTTCTAGATATGCCTCCATCTAATAAATCTTACAATTAAACTAAGCAGAGTGCATAATACCTTTGTTGGCAGTTTTTTCATTAGCAAAAGGCAGGAATTTGACACTGACTTTTCATATTCCCTAATATTCAGTTATTCCTTCAAGATTCACTTCACTCAAAAAATTTCTGCTTATAAAGTCTTAATCAAGAAAGGTTTGATACTGGAATCGTGAAAAAGTTAAGAAAGTTTCGGTACTATGCCAAAAAAAGTTCCTTACAAAAAACTTGTAGTGGTACATCACAAAATATCATTCAATGAAACATCCGACAAGTTCCTTTAACTTTCACGTATAGTTTTTGATAAACCTTTTACTGCAAGCCGTCAATATAAGGAACCACTTTTAATGGTTACCACTACATGTAGGCGTATGGAAAAGTTAAAAAACTTAAAATACGAAAGAAAAATTCTCCAAGGGACTTTCAATTTGATAGATTTTTGTAAATGCAAAAAATCAAGCATTATGAAGCAGTTTCCATTCATTTACAATAAAAAACTGGCATAATATATTTGCTATGCCTGTGTCAAGTGCTTCATTGAGTAGTTTCCTCGAAACACAGGTGGCGTTTAGGTTTAGCACTGCAATGTGAGCAATACCAGATAAATTCCCTCGCATTGTGGGGACAAATTTTCCGGAGAACGGTTAAGAATGCCCCACCCAATAGGGAAATTTGACTACCCTGAAATAATTGAGAAAACAATGGTTGCCATCTTGGATTTCCAACTAACAATCCCCAACTAAAACCCCACATTGCTCAGTGGAAATGTCAATATTTATATAGTTATAAATGTTATATAGTGCCCATATCTACCAAATATCAAGTGTAAGGGTTTAGGGTTGCAAAAATCATTAGCGAAAAGGATAGGCATGCACTCATAGGCAACAGCTACAAAGTGCATGCTAAGCATAACGCCAAAAATTTACAGTAAGAATAGAAATATATAAAAACAGCACCTACTTACAGATAAATATTGATAGAAAAGACTGATAGGCGATAACTGATGAGAAAAACTGACCATGTATTTTAGCCTATATAAATGGAATCATACATAATATCAAATGGAGTTGTTAATTACAATATAATGAAAGGATACGATATTTACTATGAAAAGTGGCATGTTACTTGTGTTCCACTTGTTCATGTAGATGTGAGTGTCACACAAACAGGTGAGATGCACTGATTGTCATGATCCCATAATACATCTCAGATCTTGTATGTATGGATATGAGAATATGACATCCAGCTCATGAAATAATGCATGGAAGAGCTGGATGATGAAAAGAGCTCGTTGATAAAGCATCATTGTATCCCCCAACCATTATGAAGGAATGGCCAGATTTGGTTCCTCTTGCCCGGCATTTGCGGTGCAATGAAATGATGTCCATGTAGGACTGATAATGCACCTTAATGAATACATGCTCAATAAAGAGCATGTATGAGTAGATCCAATGGCTCATGGTAACACTTTATATAGGCTAAGCACTCACTTCTGTCCTAAACAACTGCTCAACATGTAAGTCCCTTGGGTGTATATTAGAGCTAGGGAACTCCCTTCTTGGAGCCTATATACTTCACAGTCCTTACACCCACACTTAAGTAGTGTAATATATTGCTTATATATATATATATATATATATTTATATATTTATATATATGTATATATATATATATATATATATATATATATATATATATATATATATATATATATATATATATATATATATATATATATATATATATATATATATATATATATATATATATATATATATATATATGTTTCAAAGTTCATATAATATAATAGACACCTATAAAATGTACAGTTACAGCAGTGTTGTATAAACCTCAATGGAAAACATCTGTTCCTTGATATCCTTTAAGAAAATTACTTAGGAAGTTTTGCAAGTAATTAGTGTTGAAGAATTACATGTGTCTATACGTGTCTCTTGAGTAGACCTGCTCTCCTTTATACACAATTTGGCCACCTCTACCCTTCAGAAATGAGTGTAAACCTGAATGCGTTAGCTGGTAAAGAGCCAGTGGTAAATTGTTGAGGAGGATGAGGACACAAGATGCATGGAGAGCTCATGAGCCGGGACTTATTATGGATGAAGCTTCTGTCTGTGAATCATCACTGTTAAAGTGTTCTGATGTTGACTTGTGTTCATGAGAGAATTTACGGTAAGGGACAATACGCTCTGCTGTGGGGGGGGGAGGGTGCAAATAACCCAGGCTGTAAGGAAATATGCTGTATAATGCATTGATAATAGTGTGTTGTCAGTATTGAGAGAATGAAAGTGATTGATTGTGAAATTTAATGTCTGTGATTGTTGATTGAAGGAGATATTGTGCTTACCACACAAAGAGCACTGACCTGCTGCGAGCAGATAGCACCATATGAATGAATGAAGGAACACAAAGAGCACTGGCAAGGTGGGAATACAGAGAGCTATTAGCACGAGTCGTTATTGAAACAAAGGGAGGTGAGGCCGCAAACATAAGCAATAAGTGTTGGCATACAGTGAGTGTATAAAATAGTCACTAATACGGTGGTCTTAGTTGTTACGGTTATTCGTGGAAAGGAGATAGTGGATAACAGAGAATTAAAATGGATCAAAAACTAAGAGCTAAGGTTATGCTGAAGAAAATCGGGGCGGAAATTAGAAGAACTGACATGAAGTTGAAAGGAATGAGGGAAAGCATGGAAGTGGCTATGAGGGGTACATCAACAAATTGTTGGAGGAAGTAGAGACCATGAGGGAAGACGTGGCAGCTTTAGAAAGGACAGGTAAAGACGTAGAAAAAGTCATGCACGATATGGAAGAACAGGCAATGCTAGAAGAAAGTTTTCGGGAGGAGTTTTCATTTGAGGAGGCGGAGGAGTTAGAGGGAAAAGGAGCAACGGAGGTAAAGGAGGACGCTAGTATTGAGGAAGAGGAGTTAGTGCTAAATAAAGAGATAAAGGAGAAAAGTGAAGCGCTAATGGAGGTGAATGATGACTAATTGTAGAGATTAATAAATAAATAAATTTTAAGTTTGGGAGGCCCATGACAAGTGAAAAGTGCACACGGCTACAATGTTGTAAAGTTGTTTCAACT
Organism: Cassiopea xamachana; assembly: GCA_900291935.2. Lineage (NCBI taxonomy): Eukaryota > Metazoa > Cnidaria > Scyphozoa > Rhizostomeae > Cassiopeidae > Cassiopea > Cassiopea xamachana. Next base: position 8,723,671 of record OLMO02000009.1, on the reverse strand, counting down.
GTGAAAGCGAGTATTATTGTCCCAGCAATGTCTGGCTGTTAAGATTATCTATAATAAGGAATTTCCAAGATTTTTCAGATCTATTAGATATGCTTTGCCACCGTTAGATGATGCTAGCACGTCATAAGAAGAGCCATGTCTACACCACATGTAAACCATCCACTCCCACCCTATTATTATTACGAAAACATGTAATGCTGCAGAATGGGCGACAAAAGTGGAGGGTGTTGCGCCCTGTCCCTACCCCCCTCGGCAATTCTGTGTATATGTAGTTGAAAGTTAACGTAGAAACACAGGGGAAAAATCCGTGGTATAGTATTAATATTAACGTAGCAATTTCGCTGCACTTAGAAATTACATATCAAATGGTGTAAGAGGACTAGTGTATATTTGGCAAGATAACAGTAAAACACATTATTTAATTCCCCCTCTAAGATAGCTGAAATGTTACTGATTGCCATGTAGAAGAATTATTTTGTGACCTGCCCCTCCAATAAAAATTGTAGAGTGCTTCATCCATAGCAAGTTCAGCCACTTTCTGAAGATGCATAGATATTAACGCTATCTTATTGGCCTGTGTCCTGCTGGTCATCATTTAACACCAACCCTAATAATGCCAGGGACGAAATGTGGTTTACCGCCACTTTGGGCCTCAGTTAGCGCCATTCACAAAGTATAATACAGTAGTACCCCACCATGTAGAAACTCATTGTGTAAAACCAGGCCACTTCGGCAAAAACAGTAAGACAGGCCAAGGAATGTCTAATGCTTGCTGCAAGAAACTCATAAAATGTGCAAGGAAGTTGCTGTTATATGTTTTATATTATATGTATAGTATAACTGTATTTTTGTTTGTGAGACATAAGAATTATGCATTATGAAGTGATTGAAAACACAATTATCCACTCAACATTGTTGTTATGACACCTGATTTAAAATTTCAGTCTGATTGGTTTCTTATATGAGTGTCCCTGCTATCAAGCAGTGCAGTCTGAAATTTTTGCTGTCTTCCTCTAGCACCTTAATACTGTAGCAAAAAGTATTAACGCCTATAAAATAAAAATCATGGAATGGCCCCCATGCCAGATACTCACCCTAAGCTAATCATATATTCAATACACCCCAGAACATACCATTACCCCTGACCATTAGGGTTACCTATGAAAATGCCGTACATTAAAAGCACATAATTCACATATATGTTTCCTATTTTTATCTACACAATAAATTTCAAAAAAGACAATTATAAAATAAGAATGATGAAATGACCCCCATGATAATCACTCACCCTAATGAAATAACACATCCACTAAATCGATGCAAACACCGCTACACCTGATAGTTTACATTGCCAATGAAAATGCTGTCACCTCCTTGTTAGGGACATAGTGGGGGTGCCACACCTCCACCTTTTGGTAAGAAAGTAGAACAAATGACTCCAAGTCATGAAAATTATTATGGACAATAAAAAGCACTTGACAGCCAAAAGAGATATGACACCTCCACCCTTTGGTAAGAAAGTAGAACAAATGACTCTAAGTCATGAAAATTATTATGGAAAATAAAAAGCACTGGACAGCCAAAAGAGATATGATATATTATATACTCCAATATAAATTTCTTAATACTTCAACAATTCACTAACTTAAATACAAATCTAATGTGATGCTAAGAGAGTCTAATATGCACCCAGGTAAGAGGTATACTTCAAAAATCTTTATAGTTAATAATAGTAGTTACAGTGAGTATGAGCTCACAAAATAGTTTATCTACTCTGCAAAAAATAATTGAGGAGCACTGACTAAGACATAAATGATAAAATATACAGTTTCCAATATAACTCAGCAAGAAAATACAATATCCAGTGTTCTGCCCATTATGTTTTGCAGTATAGTCCAATAAGTAATGATTCTAAAATGGATTTCTTTACTGTTCATTCAAATAACAGTCAGTAGCATTGGAGGCATTAAATTGTCCTTATAACATCCACAGCTCCAACTGTCCTACTGTGCTGTGCAGATCAGTATGCATTGATATGAGAATACAGTTCTGTTGTGATCTTTATCTCATTATCTGTTGTGATCTTTATCTCATTATAACAATAGGCACAAAAACCAGTTGTTGGCTATGAAAATATCCTGCTCTGCCATCCTGTTCAAAAATAAATAACAGGCTCAACATTGTCCATAGTATCAAACCATTAAGTATATATGAGTCCCAACTTGGTGCACTTTGGGTCGATTAACTAAAGTGTAAATAATGGCTCCATGGAATTTTCATAGACAATCTATTCAATACTACATCACATAGTAAACGCCTGTACTTGTGCAACAACATTCACTCCTAATTACACCTTGGAACATCACTTGACTATAAATAATGGCTTCATGGAAGTGTCAGTCATAATCTAATCATTATTACAGCATCAGTCCTTAGAATATAAGAGTAGGACCTCCAAACTCACGTGATCTGCATATCCACATATTAGTATAGAGTGAAGAGCAAATAAAGAGCAATTCAGCCTCAAAATTTGAGGAAAACTATGAACAGCTAGACTGAACCTCAATTTGACTGGTTCATGTTAAAAAATGCATTACAGGGCACATGTCTTCAAAGGGCACTCTCACAAGGAAAAATACCAACTCTGTAAGCTGCACTGGGGCACATTACATAAAATTGTTCCAGATTCTGTGTTTAAGTAACATTAAAGTTTCTTTCCGTATGAAAAGGTTAAACACTGCATATCAGTTGCAGCTAATTTTTCAATAAATGAGCCCAGGGCCTTCTTTATGAAAACTTGGCTACACGCTTTTTATTTTATAAGAAACACAGCTCAAGGCCTAATTCTTAAAGTTCTTTATTTTTGGATCTCTTTGCATCGAATTCTAGTACTAAATGTTTCTTAATTATAATTAAAGGAAGTTCCTTAAAAGTTCCTTAAAATTCCCTACCTTATTTGTGCTTTTCATCCTGAGTTCTAGCCAAAATAAAAAGTAAAATTCATAATATTGATTTTTCCTTATGTTTGTACCGGTTTTATGGCACTATATGTGCAGTGAAAATTAAGGAATAGTTCTTTAATTTTCACTGCACATATAGTGCCATAAAACCGGTACAAACATAAGGAAAAGTCAATATTATGAATTTTACTTTTTATTTTGGCTAGAACTCAAGATGAAAAGCACAAATAAGGTAGGAAAGAAGTTTCATAAATGCATGTATGTAAGTTGCGGCTGTAAATGAATGGAACTGACATCTTAATTTTTGATTATTTGCAGTTATAAAAATTTTTGGAGCTGATAAGTTCGGTAGGTTCTTCTCCATTATGAGTATAAGTTCCTTAAATACTGTAGTCGTCTACATGTACGCTCCTTATAAAGTGCTTCCTTATAAAATAAAAAGCGTGTGGTGGGGCAAAACACGAGAAGGAGCTACGCTAGCAATAAAAGGAAGAAAATGTGCAATCGTGTAGCCTAGCGCAGGTTTGCGATCATTTTTTCACAATAATTTCTCGCAAATTTGTTTAAAAATTTTGCTTTGCAATCCAACCACACCCCCTAGGGGGTCACGTGGCCCTTTACAGGAACATGTGATGTCATCAATCCATGCCCAAAAGTGGGGGAATTTTTTATAATCTTCACCCTTGTGAAGTGTTTTGAAGTTTTCCAATTGCAGTCGAATGAAGTTTTAGCAAATCTCCTGTCTTGCAAAGGGACACTTCCCAACGTACCCGACAGTGTAAGTGTAAAGCTATTTCCTGGGGCAAACCCCCAGACACCCATCTTTCTACTGCTTCAAGCTCTTACTACACACAAGAAGGGCTCTAACTGGTGGAGCACATTATTGGTATATTAGCTAGGGTAAATACCCCACAAGTGATAATGTTAAAAGAGGCCCTGATTGAGTGTGGTCAGTGACTTTACTTCACTGCTTACTTTTGGCCCACTGTGCATTTGAGTTTGACACCCCTGCTCCAAGCTCTGTTTCAAAGGTTAGAATATTGTTGCTTTACGCCCACAAATTGATATTGGCAGATAACACTTTGCCCTCATCAGCCAAAAGAAACGTTGTGACCAGAAAATCCACACTGAATTACAACTACAAGTAACACAATTTCTGACAAGTCTACAGGATTCCTTAAAATTTCCTTAGAGTCCAAAATTCCTTAGAAAGGCGAAAAATTCCTTAGTTTAAGGACATTTCTTTACAAATGAGAATGCTATGCTTTTAGCACTACAATGTCGCAATTTGAGGACCAAGAATATTGTTTATACTGGTACACTTGTAAATTAGCTGTTCTGTGGTGTATTCGATCAACAATGGTAATTAAACACTGTCGGGATTAGAGAAGGAAAATTTCAAAAAGGAAGCCTTTTCCTGTTTGTGTTGAAAGGCATGTTTATTCATTCGTCGGAAGTGCGAGTCAAGTAATAGCAATATTTGGTAATCACAATTGGGATTAGATATTAGTTGTATGCCAACAACAGCACAACAGTAAACCATATATCTGAAAAGGACTCTTGTATCTGCACTTTGGATGGCAGTATAGATAAAATCAGTCCGTGACGCCCCCCTTTATCAAGCACAACGCCACTGGGGAACTGGGGGCTTCAGCCACCTCATTTTTTCCCAACCAGTGACGTCAAAAGGCAAATGTTCTCAAGAAAACAATGCTATAGCTTCCCAGTCCCCCACTTTTTCTTCAGCCCCCCTCAAAGAAAGTTGCATGTTTTGAACAGGCCAATTAATTTTCATCGCATAAGTATCAGTAACTAAGGGGAGATACTGCAGGGGTCCTGAGGGTCTAGACCCACGCCCTTTCATAGTGCCCCTCTTTAGCGTCCAGCAAAGGAACAAAAGTGCCCTTTCATAGTACCCCCTCTATAGCAAAAGACCGTTTCCCTAAGATCTAAAAGGTGTGGTCCAAAAAAATTTTCTAGGGCTTTGCTCCTTTGACCCTCATTCTCTTTCTTGGGTAGAAATGGCAGCTTTTACCTGATTATATTCTACGGGGAAAGAAACAGCCGGAGGGGGAAGAGAAACAATAATGCTAGATACATTTACAGCTGGTTTTCTATTTGTAGTCATCTCTTTGACATGGTTGTTTCCAACCAGGTTTCCCTGGAACCCTAGGGTTCCGCCAGCACACTCCAGGGGCTCCGCCAGAAGTTATAAAAATGCTACGATCGACAGTACATTTCAACTCTCTTGTGCAGATATGCGAAAAGGGGTTCCTCGAGCCACTGGAATACATTCATGGTACTCCGCTCCACCAAAAAGATTGACAACCACTACTCCAACAATAAGAGTAACTAATTTTTTGAGCAAAATCTTGGAATTGTTCACACATGCTGCGATTGCAATCTGCTCCCTACCAATCAGATATTTCTCATTGCCCCCGACCATTTTATAATCTTTTTCTTGAACAAGGCAGTAGTTTGGTTGCTCATTATTGCAACAGGAATTGCTCACATGATTTTCATTTGATGTAATATTGTCAACATGAGAACCCTTTCAAAAAGATAAAAAATATATAATTACAGTACAAGGAGAATGGAAATGCTGCTCTACCAAGGGTAGTGCTTAGAACTTGTAGTTTCAGCTGGTACTTTCAAAAACCTTCTTTGAAACGAGGAAATGTTGCTCTCTAATGTTGTCAGGAACATCATTCCTATTTTTTTATACTAGAGAAGTAACAACTTCTCTTTGCACTCTAACCCAACTTTCGGAATTTGCAAATGTCTACGATTTCTCGCTCCATATTAAAAAATCATAGATCTTTCAAAAGCTTGTAGCGAAGGTTATAAGGAAAGAGGCCATGCAGAAATTTATATGCAGTGACTCCTTGATCAGTGGAAAATAGAGACTTTACATCCAGCCATTTACAATTCCACCCCATTCGAATGCATTCTTATACCTTGGCACCTTCTATTAGCTTCCTTACCTCTGTTTGTAATCGCTGCAATTGGGGTAGTTTGGTGCTGGACAGGGGGTTTTTAAAGAAAAACTCAAAACTGCACATACAATTAAAAGATGTTGTATTAGAGAATTAAACCCTGCTTGCAAATGGGATTGAACTGTCGGCTTTTGGTGAAAAGGGGTAGATAAATGCTACAATCTCTCACAATTCCATCTCTAGTCGTGTTTCGCCTTTCACTTCATACATAAGTTGACCGTTTTTACTGCTATTTACTTTCCTAAATGCTTGGGTTATTACATAAGGATTTTGTTTCCTGCAGAATTTTGGCTTGGAACTGCACAAATTTGAAGTGCAAAGCTTGTTAGAACTGCACGTAAAAAACCTTAGTGCTGGACAGAGTGTTCCAAGCGATAACACCGTAGCGAAGACGACTTGTAAAAAGGGCATTGTAGACCTGTTCATGTTTTTGTTTTTCAACTCCTTTGTGCCCAAAGGACGCACAATCCTACAACCCAAATGCAATCGCATCACGGGTAGAAATTAACCAAATAAGTTGGCTAGTATTCAATCAAATCCTTACACTCAGCCACTCCTTTTGCACTAGATATCCAATTGAAACGTTCAAAGTTCGTGCTTTGGTGAGTAATTTAAGGACTTTCGAAGTAGCTTCTAATCAAATAATAATTGTTAAGGAGTATGTTTTGTGTGTTTCCATGACAAAAACCAAGTCAGTTCCTAACTAAATCTGCCACTGAAAACTCTTTCCTCCAAGAATTGATAAGAATTAAATCTAAGAAGTTTTCAAGGAGCTGAAGGAGTACCACGAACCCTCATATTGTATTTACATCCATTCCGAGTACTGATGGGTCTGCAAATTAACTTAAACTTCAGAATCTAAGCCATTCACGATGCTCAATTTCAAGTGCCTGATTGGCGGGAACACTAGTGAGATTTGAAAATATAGCATCTTATATCTTACAGGGAAACATCGGAAATTGAAACCAACTCTAGCACGGTGTCTAGCCTAGGTATTTACACCCAGAGTGGGTTGCATGTGTGATGAGTCTGGTAAGGAGAGAAGAAAGAAGGAATTAAAAGAGAGTGATATGAAGGACTGGCAAGAAAAAGACGGTAAATAGGACAGAAGTAGAATTTGTTAGAGAACGTTGAAGTTGTAGTAAAGGATTGCGACTAGAGATCGATTGTGTGAATTTATCTGTAAATAGCTGTGTATTGCGTGATTAGTAGTTACTGCTCGGATCGATAGTTTTACGTGGCTTCGTCACATATGGCGGGACACAAGGCTCACACCGATAAATTCACAAAAGTTGCTGCAAATAAAACCGTTAATGCAAATGAAAAAAAAACAAAAATCAAAAGAGATTGACGCAAGAAAACTAAATTGATGCAAATAACAGCTTGATGCTCACACAACTGTTGACGCACATAAAGAATTTGCTGCACAGTAAAAATAAAAAATGCTGCAAATTAAAATAAACTAGAAGGAAACAAAAAAGCTTGGTAAAAATGAAAAAATTTGATGCTAATAAGATAATTTTGCCTCAAATAAATAGTTGCTGCAAAAAAGAAATACTTCATGGAAATCAAAAGTTGCTGCTGCATATGAACATGATTTCACGGTTGCATTGGGTAAGGCTAAACATTAATAGGTCCATCAGATATATGACGTAATTTACGATTTCCCAACAGTACATAAATATTCAGTCAGTATAATACATGACCAGAGGCAGGCTCAATCAAATTATCTAATTCAGGGGCGGGAACTTTTTGGGATAAGAGAGCGATTAGAGAAAAAAACAAAACCTCATATCTTAAAAAGTATTTCCATGAAAGCCAGATAATATTTTGTAACAGTAAATACAACTAAATGCATGTAGTATTTTAGCATAGCAGGTTTTTGTAGTGAATGCCGTCGACTTTGAAGAAATTTTAGCTAAGGCTTTTCTGTTAGCCACAGAGCCAGATGCAGTCGTAAAAAGAGCCATATCTGGCTCGCGAGCCATAGGTTCCTGACACCTGTTTTAATTTATTGTGGAATCAAATGTAGCCAGGTAGCGTTTCTCTCTAAAAATTTTTACGAGTAATTTGTATACCTTAAATCAGGAAACTAAAGTAAGTCCTAAATGTCTTGCTTTGAATTGAAAGAAATTCATATTAGTAGAATACTCGTTCTTTAACTAAGCTCTCATAAACATACACGTTTTTTCATAGGAAAACTATTCTTTTGGCTGAGTCTCAATTTTCTTAACGTTTCCTTAATTGAGTCTGAGATTTTCTTAAAATTTTCTTAGCTTTTAATAATATCAACTGGCAAAAATGGGCTACATCTTCTTTGTTTATCTCCTATCCTCGAATTTGAATTCCATTTTTAACAATTTGAATGCAATAATGACGTAATATCGAGTTTTGGCTAACAAAAGCACTTAATTTGGACACTGAGCTTTGTGACATTGTTAAGATTTCCTTGAGATTTTGGCCATTTGAACCTCATTTTCTTATAAACTTTTTTCTTATAAAAAAACCTGCATCATAATGCCCATAGCAATTTGCACAAAAGTTACATTTGATAGTTCCTGTATTTTGTCTAATGGAAGAGCTCGCTCTTGCATAGCTTAGACGCTCAGAGATTGGCTTTTTCAAAATAAAAGTCAAGAAGAATTTCCAAGCCATTCTAAGATCGAAGTAAGATAATATGAAGAATTCTCACTACTTCTAAATTATTATGAGAAAAGGAGCGAACAAGGCTACAGCTTAAAGCTAAAGAAGGCAGTCATAATTTAATTTACATCTCAAAACATACTGTTTTAATATTAAATATGCTAAAAAATTGGCTAAAGCTTCTTCCTACAAATACATTTGTACGACAGTAAATTCTAAAGAGAATTACATTACAATTACTATTGTTACAAAACTTGCGGACTTTCTCCTGTCTCTTCGAAGTGCATTCAAAACATATCACGTGAGGCTTGGATTCATAACTTTTCCACTGATTGGTTATGAGAATGAATGCCAAAAGAACAGCACATTCCATACCTTTGATACGGAATGTGTAGTACGCAAGAAACTTCCCCTAAAGGTGTCATGATAAAAGTCATAAGTTGGAGGTGGAAAATCGTGCTTCCATTCTGAATGATGTGAGATAAACCAGTATTATTGGTAAGGTTCTATCTCATGCCTAAATAACAAAATACATAAATTGGTTGTAAATATAATTTTCAGATTCACCCTTGCTTATTTCTTTCAAGAAGACTTGCAAACAATGCTTTCAGATGGGATAGTATAAATGAGAAGAAGCAAAAATGCCAGGAGGACTCCAAAGTTGAGAATTGTGGATGAGAGGAGAAATTGAAAAGGAACTTCTAGGTACGTAATGCAACAGGTTGTCATCACATGCCTACTAACAAGTCTGAAATACAGAATTATGTAACAAAGGCTAATGTGGCATTTTCCTAAAAACATGCATAAAATTAACTTAATCGTATGCTTGTCATATTTACAATGTTTCTGATGTTCTAAATCATAAAGAGTTGGGGGATGAATAATATTGTGAAACTTCTGGTCTCAGAGGCTCAATCCCTTTCTCTTCTACTTGGATGATTTGAAATGAAAAGGATAGAAAACCTATCAAAGGTCCTCATATTCATAAAAACTAGTCCTACTATCGGCTATTTGGGACACTCTATTTTTTATAAGAAGCAGTAAAATTGAGGTTTCGACTGGCTGTTTTTAATCTTTTCCACATTTTGTGGTTGAATTGTTCTTAATTTGTACTTAAAATAGTAGCGCGTAGGCCATTTAGAAATGCATAGAAAGACACTATACAAGACAGCATTGGATGTTTTGGTTGATTGAGAGCCAAATGTTACAACCAAGATGAGCTCTCTTGCATATTAATGTTTTTTTATTGAAAAAGTTTATAAACAAGTATAAATAGACAATTTTACTACATTATCTAGGAGCAACTAATCTGCGAGAATCAAAGATGTGCGATTGATTTGCGAAAATCAGAGGCGCTAGGAGCAACTAATTTGCGAAAATCAAAGACAAAAAGTGTCAAGACTGTCAATTCTCCTCAGGTCAACAAGGTAAGGTTTTTTATATCCATTTGTTAGTGGAAAGCTCTACGTCGTTTTCCAAAAATACATTTTACGACAAGGCTTCAGGCTCAGCCTTGTCCTTAATCTGCTCTTTCCCACCAAATTTCAGTCTCATGTTCTTATAAAATCGTTCTTATAAAAAAGGGGTGTACTTAATTGGGCTCCACAGTCCTGCTTCAGCCCTAATAACAAATATCTCCTATGCTTCTGTCCAATGATGCATCAAAGAGGTCAGTTTTTCTCACAAAATAGGGAACAGTGCAAAAGTACTAGAAAAAACGGGGACAACTTTGTTGGCAAGTCGATGGGATAGCTTACACAGAATCGCAAAAACTTACATCTTACTACTAATTTTGCAAAAAAAACTGCTAACAGTGCTCAGCATTGAATAGTTAGTTACAAAATGAAGCATGGCGTTCGTCACCAATTCAATTGCTAAGTAGTCAGGCAATAAACTCGTGCTTCATCATATGAGTAGCTCCACTAGCCTTTTTCAAGTAAGTGGTCATACAGAAAATCATTCTATGCAACTAACTTTGGAAGAAGCTACCTCAAAGAATGGGATTCTTATCACATCCTACAGGCGAAAAATTTGCTATTTATTTGTACAAACATTACACCATATTGCTGTATGGAAGTGAAAGCTGGGCCTTAACCAAGACAGACATCAGGAAGATTAAAGCAGCTAAAATGTGGTTTCTGAGGAGAATGGAAAAAGTGAAATGGACAGAAAAGACCACCAATGAGGAAGTACTGAATAAGACAATTCAGAAAGCAACAACATGTCAGACATTTCGAAAAGGCAAATTTTTTTCGGGCACATAATGAGGAAAGATAAACTAAGATACCTTATAGTTACCGGCAAAATAGTAGGAAAGAGGACATGTAATAGAAGAAGAACACTGTTCACTCACAGACCAACGTGTAAAGTGGACAAATTGTGACAGGACGATAACTTTTTAGAAAAGCATCAAAAAGAGAACTCATTGCTGTCAAAGTCTTTTGACACGGCACTCGAGCAAGAAGATTTGCGCAAAAATAATTTTTCAAATATTTGCGACAACATAATTTTATAGAAACAAAGGAAAGAATGAGATATGAGGCGGTCAAAAGCATGACAATTCACTGAAAATGTTAATAAATGGTGCACTAGCTATTCCTAATTGAGAAAGAACTACGAAAATAAATCAAAATTTTGCTCAAATGTAAATTTATGTCACTGGCTTACCCTTAAAAGTGGAAACGGCGAATACTGATTAGTATGTTGTGGCCAGGTCAACTTTATTTCATTTCCCATCTCTTCCAAATGATATGATTATCGGTTTGCCATTCAGAATATAACCATTTGCAAACTTCAAAGCTTCTGCTGCTTTCAATTCATCTATCAAATAAGAATAATTACAAAAACGCGTGACTGGAAAGCAAAGAAGCACAGTGAATGCTGAAATAAATTATTTTTGAAGTCTAGAAATAGGGAAAATCAAGCAAGATGCTTTGAATCGGTAAAATTGGAACACTGACCTGAACAAGCATCTTACAAAAAGCCAGAATTGTCAGACATGCAGATTAGGTGTGACAAATAATTTTCAACGCATATCAAAGCTCTTGATGTCAACTTCAAAGCTCTCAGTGACAAAAATGTCCGGCTCTCAATTATCAATTATTTATGAAATTCGCATGAGGTTCTTAAACGAAATCCCGAAGAAAGTCTCATAGAGAATTCATTTAATCTTGTTGAGCCCTAAGAAACACTGATAGAGATTCTTAAGTTGCCACTGGAAAAAACTAATAATTGACAAAGAGGATATTCTTTCAGAGGAGCAAAATAGTGGAATGGTCTCTCAGCTGGTGCGAAGTGTGCACCATCTCTGGCATCTTTTAAGTCTTACTTTTATATAGTTGTTTTACATATCTAGTTATGTACACTTTTTAATTCAGACTTTTCAAAACTATGTACTTTTTGTAAGATTTTAGCTTTTACTTTGTAAATAGAGGGCCCCTTGCAAACCAGCTCAGCTGAATGGGCCACCGTCTGTAAATAATTGAAATAATAATAAAAAAAAGTCTGCACCAGAAGTAGTCAAAAGTAAGAGGAAAGTAATAAAATCAACTATCTATAACTTCAGACAAAGTATTGAGGTGGTATTTGTTTCAGGCAAACTATGCATAGTCACTGCTTCCATAAAAATGGCATTTATCCAATTTTCAACAAATACACCACTAAACCACTATATCATTTCAATTGCATTTCACAATAAATTTTTGATATGCTCCTTTAATCTACAAGCCATGACTCTTCCTGGATTGAGCCAAGCTTTGCTCTGCAACTTTGCAATTCCAAAGAGAACATTGAATATAAAAGTCCCATTGTGAATTGCTCTAAAGTACTAGGCACTAAGCACTGGAAGGCTGGTTCTGTTCTCATGAGACAATTCTATCACTTTAGTAGAAATCAATGGCATAGCCCAGCAACAGCCTTTCCAACTATTGACAATAAAAAACAGCACCTAAATTTCTCAGAATATCAGTCAAGTGAGCCATCTCAAGGCCTGGTAGATACGCTAACTTCCTGATACAGGGCTGGTGTAGAAATTTGATGAGGAAATTCAAGAAGTTTTCAAGGACTATTCAAGGACTAAAATAAACATTATCCAAGGATGAAATCCAATATGGAGATTGTTACATTCAAATTGCATGTGTGAATACACAGGGAACCCAAAATACTGAAAACGAGACATATATTAGCATATCACGAGTCTACTTGTTCGATCTTCTTCAACCTATTTTTTGATATTTCTGCTAATTACTCTTGCAATGTTTATTGCTGTGAACGCAGTAAATAGTAAACATTCACAAATTTCTAGAAGTATGATCAATTTTTTGAAGGAAAACTCCTCATTTTCAAGGAGTTTCAAGTTCCCCTGAAGAAACACTTCGAACTCAAGCACTTTTCAAGGAGTTCAAAGACTCGCACTAGCTTTGCTGATATCACTTACAATTACAGAAGTCGCTATGATTATGGTGTAGATATACCTGGAAAAGTAATGAATGCCTGGCCTCGCATTCGACCTTCCATAACTCTGTATTCCATACGAGGCATATTCATTGTCTCATATCGAACGAATACAGACGCCAAATCTTCTTTTGTGGTATCTCGAGGCAAGTTTTTCAAATACAGTTTCTGAGAAAAATAATTTAAAATCTTAATTGGATAAATTTCAATCGGCCAAAGAAGACAATTTCAACAAAACAAGCATGTGATCAATAATTACTATACGTAGCTATGCACATATTATATAAACAGCTATGTGAGAAAAAGTACTTAGCTCGATTTTAATGACTATAAAGGAAATCATTAATTCAGAAACTAAAGTATAAATACTAACTCTCCTATGATTTAATTCGCTGTACCAAGAACACTTTGATGAATAGAAAGATGGTAATTTTAAATAAAAGGACGCCACATCCTGAAACTCCATCACATTTTTGCTTCTATAGCCCATTGAAACATCCACAACTCAGCGGCTGGACTTAAAATAACAGATAAGAGGTGTTTTTTATTCATAGACTAATCTGATATTTCAATATCAGTACACAGTGAAACTCCTTGAGTCTTGATCTTTTATTCTCAATTATTGTCTCGTGCATTTTTCTTTCTCTATCACTTTCTAGGTCATGTTTTTCAGACTAATAAACATCATTTCAATGGAATTGGCATGGACAGAAAACACGTAATAAAACGTCATAACAAAAGTGCTCTCCTATGTACGAATGACATCTAGCTTTTATGCTTGAAACTCTACAAGCCCCAAGTGGCTGCTCTCTTTCGGTCGCGAAAACTTTCCTAATTCTCGTGAGAACATGCTATTTTAGTCTATCAGCCAATCTTTGTGAGGTGCATCCTGCGCACTGGGCCTTATGTCTACACCGAAAGTCGTAAATGAAGGGGTTTTTGCGAGCCAGGAGCGCAATATTTTCTGATTTGATGGTGGCGGCAGACCATGCCGGGAGACACGTGCGATCACACGTGCACGTGTCCACACTCGTGCAAAAATCCCCAGGACAACCGAAATATCACCCGTGCCATCATCACTATCAACCGTGCAATCGCGCATGATAAGTAGGAGCCTCTTTGTTGCAACTGGAGGCAACTGGAGCACTAGTGACTGTCACATTTTGCTTTCATAACCTGATTTGTGCTGCTTTGTCCAAAATGCGACATGTGAAATCCTTCAGCAACAAGAAAGTCTGTATTTTGGATGCAAAAGTCTTGGATCGCACGTGCAATTCCAAATAACTAAGAACAATCACTCGTGGAGACAAGGGTGCACATGCGAATTGCCGCTCTTGCACTAATTTCTTCCGGGCATGGACTGTAGCAGCCTTGCTAGATTTCAAAGAAACCAAATCGCTCTTCAGCAGTGGTGTAGAAGTAAACCAATAGCTAGGGGGTTTTTTCTTGTATATTTCTTTATAAGAAACTTTGAGGTTAATTCACGCAGTTATATAAGAAAACGATAATGTCATCCAACAAACAACGTATTTTAAATACCCCATATCTTGTAAGCAAGCAATTTCTCGACAGCTCTTTGAATCTAAAATAGCTTTTTACAGCAGAATATTGATTCTTTTATGGTTCTACTTCGAAAAAATTTACAGAGCTAGGGGGGCTGAGCCCCTCTCAAGTCACAGCTAGGGGGCTGCGTCCCCCTCTTCTGCACCACTGCTCTTCAGTGAAAAAGATTGTAAGCTTATTTTTTAAAACAAGAGAAAATAATGAATTCAGAGTATCTGTTTCCAATAAGGTTTTGCTCCACATTGTCGAGGCCAAAGCCTAACTTCTAGCTTCAAAACAAAACACCAGGGGGGAAATAAGAAAGATATAAGGTGTGTCTTCTGAATTATTGAATATCTTCATCAGTTTCTTTACTTCAACAGAAGTTAGTACGTTTTGGATATGTTTACATGCATAAAAAGTTCAACAAGAAAGTTGAACCCAATCAGAGAGAATGATATGCAAGGCAGGAAATCATTTTGAGGGGAAACTGCAACTCGAAAGAAATGAAGGCATAATCCTATATTTCCATACTAAGTCCGTAATATACAAAAATTTCCTACATTTCCAATTGGATAAATAGCATATAAAAGTGCTTACTTCTTAAGATTCTTGTATGACATCTTGATATAAAATTTAATATTTTACCTTGCTCGGATTCCCAGGTTCATAATTACAAAATTTCTTAATGCTCTTGATCTCTTCAACTGTCAATCTATTACGCTGCACGTCTATCTCAGGAATTGGTTTTACTCTAATATGGAGTGGAGCAAGAATTGGTCCAATCAGCTCTCCACCATGATCTTCTTCCTCATTATTGCTTTCCTCATCTGATGAAGGTAATTTACGTGTTGAGTTTTTTCTGGCATTTTTTCTCTTCCTTGCTTCCCTCTCCTCATATTCTTGAAGTGTTTTCATTACAGGATCATCTGCAGCATATTCTGAAAAATGTGATGAATGATTTCAAAAATCTTCAACTCTTTCCTTAGTCTCAATGTCGGAAACTTGGCACTGCCCCCTCCTAATAACTTCAGATTTTAAGAATTGCAGCATTATTACAATAGCAATGTTGAAAACGGGTGGGTAACGTCACAAATCTATGGTACAGGCTTATGTGGAATAAGGGTGGACCACGTCACAGATATGCAACTTCGCGAAATCTTGATTTAGCTGTACGCCAGCGCATTTAAACTTCTGTTTTTCTTTCTACAACATATTCAACCTACAAGGTGCTCGACTTTGATTAAACAATAATGAAAAGATGATGATCCAGCTGCAAAGTACGGCATTATTGTTCAGGTCTCGGTAGGGCAGCGGAAAACTTCCATGTATGCTTTGCGCAAAATCGCAAAATATGGTGGGCAAAAAAGTGAATTGACCAATCACGATAAAGATGATGTAATGGTCTGTCACGTGTTCTAGAGTCTTATTGAGCACTCTGAATGTTGATCATTGTCACCTTATCATTGTCTTTTCTACAGAGTATCATACTTCAACTGGGAAGCGATCTGATGAGGTTGTATTATATCTCACATCTTGCAAAGGGGAATTTTCAGGTGTTGCAGATAGTATAAATCCAAAAATTGCCTCAGGCGGCAAATCACTAGATCCCAATTTTCTTGCACTTTATGTATGGAAAGAATATAATCGTGCATAATTTTTGACGTCTTGATAAGGATCTGTGGCAAACCAAAGTTTCTGATTTCACACTGGTTCATAGGTAGTAGCAGCTGCATCCTAATAAATTGTTTAGTCTCCATCACTGATTATTCTATTCTTGATTAATCTAGTCTTGATTAATCTATTCTTGATTATTCTATTCCTGAAGGCTTAAAACAAAGTTTAGTTAAATAGCAGACAGAGCAAATAAGCTTTTCATACTCTTAAACTTATGAAAATCACTACCAAATGCTAGAATAGATTAATCAAGAATATATGTATATTACGTTCTGGAGTCACCTGTGTACTTTGAACTATTTTATGGAATCCTACTTCATTTACTAGAGAGTACCACTCAAAATCATATAGAAAACTGAGATTTAGTAATCTCCTCTGTGTTCACATCCAATTTTTAAATTTGACTCAGTTGATAAAAAACGCAGCTTGGAAACACTCTAAAACCCACAATAAAAGGGGGTCACAATAAATGGGGGTCTAGTAAATTGCTAAGATTAATTATCGGGGTGTTAAAATAAGCGGGGGCGAGGGATTTAACATTCCAGCATATAGAAAGCAGTGTTTAGATATGTCTGTTCTTATGAAGTGCTTAACATCAATCTAAAATGGCAATCTATAAGACAGGACGAGCAACTGAGTTTCCGTGCAGTCCCTGCATTCACATCTGAAAAATGATCTACGCACATTTGAAGCAACTCCAAAATTACTAAAATCAATAAATGGGGGGAGGGTCGAAATACGAAGCGGGGTCTTCGAATCTGCCAAAACTAATAATTGTCCCCCCGTTTATTATGGGTTTTAGAGTAACTCTTAGAATGAAGATGATGACGAAGAAACCAAAAGTTGTTGTTTGAGACAGTCTTATATCTCCGACAAGTCCATTAACTAATTACTTATGACAAGTCCGATAAACGAATTAATTTTTCACTGCTAAAATTAATTCGTCTATTGGACTTTTCATACTTAATTAGCTAGAGATTTAAAGCTTTTCAAAAAATTATGGGTTTTGTGTCATCATCATTGTTCTACCATTTTAAAAACTACAATGCTATAAAACTAGGTAGGAATTCATTGTTCTACCATTTTAAAAACTACAATGCTATAAAACTAGGTAGGAATTCTAACTTTGGAAGGAGTGTTGGATGATGTAGTAATCAAGGAAATGAATACCTTGGGCTTTTGCTTTTATAAGGTGCTTCAGTTCATCAGCTTTTTTAGTTCCTCTATACAATGACTGTTCTATCTCTATCTCATGCCTTGTCATCTCCTTTGCATTACTAAAAGAGTTGTCAAATACAAGACTATCTTCTTGCAATTTGCTTGCTCTAGTTACTTGTGGCTCTGATGAAGATAGTACTGATGACCCAGATCCAAGCCTTTCCTTGAGATAAAACAACCATTGTCAGAATCAATTATCAATATGAAAGATTTTTGAAAAATTGAAAAGATCATTGTTAGAGATGTCAGGAATCTTGACTGATTTGACACATAACGACTCCTAAATAAACCACCATAAAACACTGGGATATTTTAGGTTGACCAAAACCAATAGCTAGCTAATAATTGCCAATGATGCAATTCACCTCATATCAGATATTGAATAGAAGTGAAGGAAAGAGCATCAAACCAAAATTTAAAGACAAGCAAGATGTCTTAATAAGAGACTCTTTAAGAAGCAAGGGCGAGGTAGCATAGTTGTTAGAGTTCATGTCTCCTGTGGAGAAGGTCTATGGTTTGAGTCCAGCTTGATACCCTGACTGAATGCTCACTCACTGTTCACCCAGAAGAAAATGGGTACCTGGTGGCAATACTGGGGAGATAAAGGTGGTGATACCTCACATGCTGATGGCTCAAGATAAGCGTTCCCTCTAAAAGAAATTCCCCTATGTATGAAAACATATGGAACTACCATTTATAAGAAGCAAACAGAATAGTGGAATTGAGAAAAAACTATATACAAAACTAAAGAAATTTTGTTAACCTTAGACTAGTGTCATAAACAATTAACATATTATGAAATTTCTTTATGATTTATCTCACAATTAGGGACATGAGGAAGATTACAGTTTTGGGGACATAAGGTAATACCTTGCAAATACAGAGTAGGCATGGAGCCCAAGAACAGGGAATAGTTTCTCAAAACAGTACCAACAGCACTCTAAAAACCTAATTTGGCACACTACACAATGCCAGAAAAGTTGTAATAACTGCCAATGAGTTGCATGATTTCCTAAAATCATAAGACTTGCAGATAGAATGCAAGATTTGTTGGCAATGTATATTTTCTAGAGGTCTCTTTCTTATGGATGGCAGACAATGAACAACTGCAGTACCTGAGAAGTCAAAATAACTTTTGAAGCTGTAGCTTTACTACTTCCCATTCTTTCTGGCTCTCTTTGTAGGACTGATTGCTTAAACGATTCAAGAGTGTGTGCACCAGATCTCTTTTCTTGATCATCTTGGAACACAGATGATTGAAGAAACTGTTTTTTCTTGCCAAGCTCACTGATGAAGAATTCATAAAAACTTAAATGAATTGTAGAGAAATTGTAATGACTAATTGGCTAGGGTATCATTTTATAAAATATGAATCAGCTATGAAAATATGTGCTTACTATTTATACTTTTAATAATCAATAAACTTTATACAAAATGTAGCATTATAATCAAGATGAAGTGCAAAGAGAAATAAGAAAGAGCGTAGATTAAACTAGAAAACACATTTTCCTGCTATGCAAGCATTATCAACTCTTTCAGAGTTATAGCTGCTGTTCTAATGCTCTACTAGCCATAAAATATTATGGCCATTAGGATAGTCAACTCCCTGGTATATCATTTTCCAGTGCTTTTATATATTGTTAGGAAAATTAACTTCAATGCTCAATACTACATCAAAAATTGCAACATCTCCTTGAAAAAATGTGCTTTAATTCATATAATTCTTCAAGTTCTATATTATCTTGTCACTGAATAGTAGCAAGATATTATGTAATTTGTGTATCAAATATTAGATGCTATTGGCTTCCACTGAAAACTTGTATTTGATGCCCTTTCTCTATCAGCAATATGGTGTCACTAATCATAAAAAGGTCAATGGTCCTCTAAGCAAAGTAAATCATATTAAATTATTTCTAATAAAATGTACCAGTCAGACAAATGTAAATTTCAACCTATCAAGTGTAATATTTGTGTCCAATTGCTTCTGCAGCATATTCTTCAATTGAAGCTCTGCCTCAGATATTTGCTTCTCTTTTGGTGGCTCTTCTTCATTCTGCTTCCAAAATGGAGCTTTTGGCTGCTTTCTAACAAATGAAGTCTTATCTCTAACATCTTGATGCTTCACTATTTTGGCAACAGGACTGCAGAATGAAAAATGATGAACAATCAATGATTGAAGTGATAGTTGCAATGGTTCACTTGTAAACTACTATGCACTATCTGAAAGGACTTAGCAGAAGCATTTCAAGCCAGACAAAATCTCAGGGGGAATGCCTCCTTGGTTGGGGAAAGTGGGACAGGGGTCTTTGGGCTAGGGCCCCATAGAATTTCTTTAACCACACTCTTTTTACTGATAGTACATAATATACATTTTTGACCACGCCCTTTTATAGATGCAAAACCTGTGCAAATGAAATTCCAATAATGAAGTAGAGCAGAATGACAAAGAAATAAAATAACACAACAATGACATAATGAAAAGTAGCACAAACACAAGGAATGCATTAAAATTTAGAAATGTACTATAAGCTCTAGCCTACATGCAAAGTCAAATGATACAAAGAAAGCTACAGAGATGCTTTGTATAAGTCAAACTATGGTGTCAGTCTAAAAGCATCATGCTTATTACGTGTACATCTTCCTAATTCTTAACTATTTACAGTGAACTTTTTTGAAATTCAAATTTTCTACCTTCCTAGAAAATTGGGGGGCCAAAAGGGGCCAAGAATATTCTGGTTTACAACTATTTCCTAACAAGGCACCAGTGGCATCACATGACTTCTTTTTTTGGGGAGGGGTATAAAGCAATGAGTTACTGACAGAAACTGATAGAGTTGTAAATTTACTGACAGAGATCTGCAAGGAAATACCCATATAGGATGCACTTATCATTGCCATTGACAATTCATTCTTTCATCATTCAGCTGCTCAAAACATGATTCAATACAAATGGAATCTTGAAACAACAATTGTGTAAATGCCATTGATCAAGAAAGGATAATATTTGAAGTTGTGGAGACTAATACCCTTCAGTACATGATTCACAAAAATTTTCTTTAATGCAAGCTCAAAAAATATATTAGCTGGTTAAAGTAATATGTACTTGGATTGATAGCTAGGTTATATAGTGCTAAAAACTTCAATAGTCAAGCAGGGTGGGTGTAACTAATGGGACAGTCCTACTACACATCCAGACTTTGCATAAATCTTAGGGATAGCAAACTATGCCAAGGTACATTCCAAGTAAATAGCTTTGGTTTACATTACACTCTATTTTTGAAGTTTGGCATGGACACTATTGGAATAAATTTTGGTGTGGGTAACATCTTAGGGGGGTTTAGATTGACGATGAGGACAAGGACAAGTTAGTGTACTGCACAAGCTAACTACACACATTTGCTGGGAATAACTAGAGGAGAACAAAGTTTTTTGAAAAGTTCTTTGTGTCGATGACAAAGTTTCTGTGCATCAATATTTAAAGAATTATACCAAATGTAAGATGGGAAAAGCACAATAAGAGAACAAAGAAATGTGTTTGTGTTGAAAGAAGTACATGACAGCCACATTATCAGAGAAATTTAAAGTTATGGAGCCTTTCAATCACAAGCCTAGGCTGAAGGAAAAGGGTCTAGCATGTAAACATGTCTGACAAAACCTAAACTTGTTTCCTGACCTAACCTTCAGTTTTTAGGCTGTGTACACAGGATACAGATACGAAAAAGTTATTGCAAGAATCCATTTCACTGATTGCAAGATCAGGTGATGTCTTCATCTTCTGAGCAAGGAACAGACACAACAAATTATGCATTATTCTTTGGAATAACAGTAGCTTACATTAGCTATATCAATGTTAATTGTCTTGCTGTAATGTCTTGTTTTTGAATTAATGAAAAAATATGGTGCTGAAATACAGTTGTGGCTTTTCAAGAAAAATCTGTAGGGGCACCAGTGCTGAATTTGCCTGGCATTTCAGAATTTGCAGAGTAGGGGTTTTTCTATAAAAGGGTACAAGAAAATTAAAGGGAGGCAAACAAGTAGTTTTCTTCCAAAAAAGTTGTACATTTAGCCTTTCTTCAACTAATCTTGACAAGAATTTGGTGAGATAATGGCTCCTGGGATAGGGATGTGCTGATAGGGAGAGTGGGGGCGTCACACCCACCCCCTGATAGTTTTAAATTGTAAGAAAGTGGTCAAAAGTCAGCCATGCTGCAAGAGAAACGGTCACAGGATTGTCCGTGACCTTTCTTTTTTAGTAACAATAGTTGATCAAATAATCAAAACGCTTCCCCCAATGGAAAGAGCTTCGGCACATCTCTGACCTGGGGGCAGTTGCCACCCGAATAACCACTACTATTGGAAAAAGTATATGATAACAATAACAAGCCTTATTGCCTTATTGGGGCAAATCAGGCATTTGTATTTACGCCTTTTTGTATTCATCTTTTCGCTTCGATCATCTTCATTTTGGTATCTAGAAGTTGAAAACATTGGAGAAGAGAACAAGTATGTCCCAGTATCTCTTGCCATCAAACTTCATCTTTAATCTAAACCTGTCTTTAGAAACGAGATGATGAAGTTCTATAAATATGTCCTTTTCAAGATGCCCTCACCCTATGAATATGTCCTTTTCAGTTTCTTGTCCTTTCTCTGTCATTGCTATACGCTTCTACTTTGCCTTGTACCTATGCTTGTACCAACCATATTGCAATATAGTCCATATCCGAGGCCAGATCGCGAAGGAATTGACCTCGTTTTACTATCATTGATGAAGCTGCAAAGCTGGATCAGCTGAGAACTATGGGTCACGTGATATTTACAACTGTGAAATGTCAGTGATGGACGATCGTTGATGTATTTTGAATCCTCACACGTGGGATGTTGCTACAACCATTCGATAAATACACATGTGGACACCAGAATTCGAGTGGTAAGGTAAATTCATTCATATTGCCTTTATTAGAGAACTATGATAGAGCGACCGCCTTGTGAGAAGCGACTTTCTAAACTTGTGTTATTGCATGCTTGATAAGTTAATACTACAATGACACACCTCTCAATAAGCATGGATTTGTTGGTGGTCAAGATTTACAAAATCCCATCTTTTGAATTGTATGTAGTATTTGCCTCTTGGTTAGTTTTTATCTCAATTTCTTTTCAGATTCTCAGAATACTTTTGAAAGATGTTCTTTCCGAAGGACATTCTTGTAAGGAAAGGGAAATTTGGTATAATCTGGTGAGTTGAAATTTCAGTTTAAAATTTGTCAATGCAAACTAAAAATCTTTGGGAAACCAATACGTATAAGCAATTAAAGCAATGCAGTCATCACAACTTTGGATAGTAGTTCTATGGATCCATAGTACGTTTGCATTTTTCGATATGATTTAACCAGTACTCATATCAATTCCAGGATAGCGGCAACTCATTCTAGTGGCCGAAAATGCGATTTTCTCACAAAGCGAGATTATTTCACTGTCAACATCCCAAAAGCCTGGTAAGAAGAACTTAGTATCATGATATTTTTTGGCATTCAAAGTGGCCATTGAATCTTAACAGAAACCAACCTTACTTAGATTGTTACAGCAAAAGTTTAACCAAGATACAGCAAATATTTTAACTCTTAATTGTTCATTGATTTGTCCTGTTACTTTGTGTATCTCATCAAAATTAATTTCTAAAGACTAGCCACAAATTAGCTTTGTGGTCACAGATGCCACTTTGGTGTAGTGTAGTTATTTTGTACTTTGTTTGGGTATTTTATCCAACTATTCTGAGCATTCCTTCCAACCAGTCATATAATTCTAATGGTCTTTTCTCTACATTGTCTTCCAATTGGTTTTTATGGTAGTAATCAAGAATAGTAATTCAAACCAACTATGCATAGCAACAAAACGAAAAACATCTACTCACAATAAAAAATAATTTAGATCCAAGTCCTGAAAATGCACTCTTCCAGATCAATGCTTGCTTTTGTTTTTACTATGAAAAGAGTTGGTTCATTTTTGATACTAGCATCCAAGGTGTTCTGGAGAAAAACTCCCCCAGAAGACTATGATATTAGCCAAAACATTTTGTCTTTATTATGTCTAGTTTGCAAAGGTTTCTATCTTTAGAATATATGTTCAAGAAACAGTAATATCAAAATAATATTTTCTTTATTTTGTTTCATAAGGGGCTGCTTACAGTCATTGATTTCCTATGATTACCATTTATTTAACCCACGAGTTCCATCATAATGCTTTGTATTCTTTTCAAACTTTTATTGCTCAGTTATGATATTCTGCATCCAAGAATACCATTTGCTTTGCGCCTGTCCTCACATCTAATGTTTGGGATCTCAAGAATTTACCAGAAGCAAACAAAGATCACTTTGGGTAAGACAATTCAGCTTGAAGGCCTTGCAAACCTTAATTGTTAGTGCTTCTCATCATTCAAAGAGTTGTGTGATATTTGAAAAGCTACATTCAGGGGTGTGGCCAGTGCTATAAGAGTGGGGAGCATAAATGAAAATTTTTTGGCCCCACCCTCTACTTTCCATTTGAATGCATCTGCCAGCATCATAGACAATATAAAAACTTTAATGATTTAAGATAGTTAAAAGAGCATATGCTATATAGCATTTCAGGGGTGTATTGCAGGTGAATTTTTTGGTAAACAAGCCATCTTGGCAAAAAGTGGGGGGGGGGACAATTTCCCCATACCTGTGTGGCCACACCACTAGCTGCATTGCATTTGCTTTTGCGTTTCCATTGTATGCATACTTTTCGTGAGGAGCTTTGATTATAAAATGTTTGCTTAGCTTTTTGTATCTAGACATTCATTGAGGAATAAGTTTATACTTCAAGCTAGATGCATGAAGGCCATAGATTCATGAAGTTATCTGATGAAATCATGATTTCTATGATGGAACATTGTATCATAAAAACAAGCATTTCCCCAATGGAAATTAGCTGTTTTCTATTTAAATTTGGATTCAGCACCCAATAATTTGTCTAATGTCAAAGTTTAACTTTGAGTAAGCAATTGGATTAAAAAATATAGCTAATTTTGTTGTCTTTGAAAATCCATAATGGCAGCTTTGGGGTGAAAACATGATAAAATGGATCAAGTTTTAAGTTCTCATATCTTCTGAAGCACTTGGAGTTTGGGGCTAATGCTTTCCAGTTTTTCATACTTTTCATATGGGTACATTTGATCCAAATTTCATTGAACTCTGAGCTGGTGGGTTTCAAAACTTAATTTTTTGTCACTCTTTTATCTGGGATCACCCATGTGAATTTGTGTCTGAGTCACATTTGTAATAAATTTGTAGAGTGAATGTAGTTCATAATTCTTTTGTTGTTATTTAGGTGTTTTCTTGGGTTAGTTCCATAGCTTCATTGATAGGCAATCCAAAATTGGTTTCTTTTATGCCAAGGGGTAATACTTTTATATTTTGTCTCATTTTCTTAGATGAAACACAACAAATGTGGATCAGAGTAAATGAGGCATTTGACAAGCGACATTCCCTAGAACTGTTTACAGTATGTGCAAGGTAAATGAACTAGCACTCTACTTTTCAGGATAAAATTTTAGTTTATAGTAGTTTACTATGTTTCAAACAAACTTTTGAGCAATTCTTATTCTAGAAATTTCAATCAGAGTATTTCAAATGAGAAGAATTTCTAAATGTTATTTAGTAAATGCACATACTGAACATACTAAAAAAACTCACAAATTGGCAGTTATAACTGCTAGTTTTTTGAGTCTGTCTTTTTAGTATGATTATAGTGTTTTCATAGTGTGGCTATGTTGCAAATTTCCTGTTTCTTAACATCAAAGAGTTGGAGTTGCAAAGATTGAGATCATGACATTAGACATAAACAGCAGGGTCCTTTTTCTACACCTTTATGTTTGTGTTTTCTCAACCAGGGCCATTTCTCTCTTGATAAAATTTGATATCCCTCTTCAAATGATGTTTTTTTATCTCAAAGTCAGGAGTGCTGAACATGCAGCCCACCAAGGCCTTCAGTGTGGCTTGCAAATATATTTTGAGCAAATTGAGACCTAGGAATATTTTTCTCTCCTATACTAGCTGACATATTACCTAGTGTGACACCCTCTCAGACCTCATCAATGTACAGGGCCTGTATGACATCATATTATGCCCTATGTGGCCCTTGGGCCAAATGAATTGTTGATGCACCTGTTTTAACTAATTCATTTTTCAACTGATTGGTAAGTGATGTATGTTTTAAATTTAATTTGACAAAGGCTATAATTTAAAGTTCTATAATTGATACTTCTGCCTTCTTTTTCTCAGGTTGGACTCTATAACTTTTGGTGATCCTATTAAAAGTGCAACTATGGGCTATTTGTTGGAACCATTTAGAGAAGATATTGT
>OLMO02000009.1:8662723-8673311 GCA_900291935.2 Cassiopea xamachana | reverse complement strand
GTATTGTAGAACTCGCACCAAAGAATACTATACACCAGGAATCACCAGCCTTTTTCGGCTTCGGGGCCAACTCCACTATAAACTAACCTTGCCGTGGCCAGATTTTGGCAAGATAGAACCCAGCTTTAGGTACTCCTGTTCAGTTTGGGGCTGCTACGGAAAATGACCACAAAAACTGTATAATTTAGAGCAAACATCATCACTTTGCAAAAGCATCGTATTTCTTTCAATTACATGCAAGCTTTCAGCAAGCACTGGGGCCAGATCTGGCCCCGGGGCCGAAGGTTGGGGAGCCCTGCTATATATTAACTACTTCGCCATTATTCATAGTCTACCGGAAAACATATGAAACTGAAAGGGAAGAAATATGTCCCGTGCTCACTTGATGCACCTGAAAGAAGTATTAATGAATATGCGAATTTCTTAGGGTCACTACAATTAAGCTTGTTAGCTCATCATATCACAATTTGAGTATCAAAAGAATGAAACTGCATTGGACAATTTTGCTTCTAGTTGGCGTCGTTCAATCAGAAAATCGTTGTAACAGTGAGTTTAAATAAATTTATATTTCATTTATTTTATTCCAATTTCTCTTTTTGAGTTTACATGACAGTTAAAGTGTGTTGCCATTTCAACAAGGCTTACAAAGCACCTCGGGCTAAGGCTTCGTCCTCCAGTTCCTCAATTTTGGAGTCTTTTACGCACAGAAATACGTTAATATTCTGGATTTTGCAATAAGATGCCAAAAAAGTTTTAAGCTGAAATGAAGACAACGAATTCTACTTATATGAAAATGCGATACCAATCTAGAAGTATATGGGGATTTCGTTTCTATCGTCATAATTTTTAATTATTTGCTATACACGTCTACTTTTTATAAGAGCCATCATTTTGGATGAGCTTCAATTTTCTTAGCTTTTCCCGAAATTGAGCTTGAGATTTTCTTAAATTTTTCTCAACTTTTGCTGAAATAAACTGGCTAAAATGGTTTACACCTTTGAGATGAATATTGTATACTTGAATTTGAACCCCATCTTTAACATTTTGAATGCAATAACAACGAAATATCGATTTTTGGCCAATAAAGACACTAAATGTTGGTAATTGAGCCTCGTGATTTTCTTAAGATTTTATTAATATCTTGACCATTTGAACCTCATTTTCCTATGAAATTTTTCTTATAAATATACGTGTACAAAAGGATTTTCATTTTATTAGTATGTACAAGCTCCTTCTGAATGTAAGTTCTTACAAAGAGGATGGAAATCAATAGATGGCAAAGCCCTGAAAAGTCTATCCACAATACCTCAAATTCTTGATTTAACGCTGCGGTGCTTGTTCAAACGATATGACGTGCATAATGGTCTCAATAAATACTGAGCAATCGAAAATAGCATTTATACTTGGCTAATGGTAAGGCTTCAAGTGCCTGATCGAGTGTTGCGCTCAAGGATGTAGGAAGCATTCAAAAATTGGGGACACATGCGTTCAGAGGGCACCCTCTCAAATAAAAAGAGCACCTATGTAACCTACTTTATGTAAAAATTTCTGAGAAGTGGGAGAGTAAGTGCCCCCTTTGCTCCCCGGTTCCTACATCCATGGTTGCGCTTGTTTTAACCAAAGATTTACGATAGCTTGAAATCTTGGGATATGATTTGGGGCTGTTCAATAATTACGTCACGCCCTAGAGGTGGATAGTTCTCATAGAGACGGACCTGTCTCTTTAGTAGTTCTACATGTTTTCGTGATTCAGAGCGTGATGATCAGGGGTGTGTGGTTCAAAAATGGCAATTTCAGCGTGACGTGGTTATTGAGCATCCCCTTTGGTATCACGCTATGACCCTGTTTCTATGAAAGAACATTTAACGGTTCCGTTTGGAACGGTTCCACTTAGAACGGAACCGTTCCATACCTCTTCTGTAGAGGCGCAACACTTCCAAATGGTTCCAGAAGTAATTACATTGGAGGAAGAATCTGTAATCAATCACAAAATCAGCTATCTTCTGTATTTGGCCTGTAGAATAATAAAGGAGGCCAAGAAATTATCTGTCATTAGTATCTGTACCATAGCAAAAATAGCATCTTCCTATCNCTGTTCTCGTTTGGTTCCGTTCCATTTGATTCTGCCCGTTTATACGGGAACAAAATGGAACCGTTCCTTTAGCGAGGCCAAAAGAGTACGGATTGTGGGTTCCAATGAAACTGTTCCAACCGTTCTAGTGTAAACGCAAGATCTATACGTACCAGTTTTGGAACAGTTCCATTTTGAGCCGTGCCATTTCATCCCCGTGTAAACAGAGTCTATGTGCCCCAGAAGCCAACAGCTTCTTATCCAAAGTTGACCCTGGAGGAATGGAAGATCTTAGCCACTTGTGAATACTGGCATGCATGCTATTGCTAAATTTTAAGATAACGCTTAGAAAGACGCCTAGCGATTATGCACGTTCTTTATAAGAAACTAACTTCCTCATTTCAGCCTGGATGTTTCTCAATAGGGAGGTCTAGATCCAGTACGAGTACGAGTATGAGTTTTCAACTGCGCAACCGATCTACGCATATTGAGAGGGAATCACCGTCAGAACTCGTACTCAAGTGTTGAGTGTGAGTTCGAGTATTGAGCTACGCGGGGGGTAAACTCGTACTCGTACTGTATCTAGACCTCCTTAATATTTCGTCAAATCTAACCTTAAATGTTTCTTAAATTGAAAGACTTGAAAGACAATAACAACCATAGGTGTAGGAGAGAGGGTGTCAGGAGGGCTGAAGCGAATCTGCTACATTCGTGTAATTTTCCTGAAAGAATAATGGGAAATTCGGGCAACTTTTCTGACTGCCCTCCAAATCGCCCTACTCAATCGGACAGAAATTTTACAGCCCCCCCAAATTTGAAGTCCTCCTACACTTGTGATAACAACCCAAATAAGCAACTGTGATGCCAGAAAAAGGATGCTCAGGTCTTGTGAAGCATGTAATTGATGACTTTTCTATTTTGCTTCTAGTTTTATCAAAAATCTTCTTGGAAATAGTTTTTTAAGTATATTAATGTACATAATAGTACATTAATGTTCACATTAACAGTAGCAGTAAAAAGTACATCACTGTTTGAAACTCAGCCTGCCTATGTTTCTTGAGTTTTGCCTAATTCCAGCCTCATGCTTGTTTAAGAAAAGGTGTTCATATGGCTTTAATAGCTGAAAGGAGATTGCAATGGAAGAACAGAAGGTCAGGCAGTTGAAGAAAACAAATCCTTCTTCCACTTTCTGTATGCTTAAAGAACATTGTTCTCAATGTTTTCATGAATGAGTTGACTCTTTGTTACATTAATACAAAGCTGTTTTGAATAACTCGTACTAGCACGAAGGGGAACTCCTATTTATAGCATCAGAAGTTATCCTACCCCAGCACAAATGCTGTCTTAATGTATATTTAAAACTAGAGGATGGTTTTTGAAAGTCAAAAGGATCTGCAAAGTAATTCCTAGGATGAAACCATGAGCTTAACAAGCATTTCTTCATTTATTATTGATAATTGACAACGTTCTTTGCTAGAGCGAAAGTGAAGGCATTTAGTGAAAGTAGAAGGTTCCATTAAGGTATTATTGTCGCTGTTTCAGTGATACTGCATCTGGAAAACATCAGCAAGTACTGTGTTGCTGGTGGCCCTAATAGCTATCCAAACGCAAAGACAATCAAACTATGAGATGCAGAACATGACAGTCAATCTGCTTTTTGCATTCAGTTAAATACAAGGACGTAACTTCAGTACATTTTTTGGGGTGTCAAAGCTTTGCCCTGTGAAAATTTTGTCTTTAACCATTTCTTAGTAACAATAGTCGATCAAATGATCTTGGATCCAGCAAGTTGCCCTGCAGAAGTACATTGTACTGCCGTTTTTGTCCTGCGAAATAGCAAATTCTCAAGGTTGGGGGTCGGATAACTCAGGGGCGGCGCTACGGAGGTTTTGGGGGTGTGACACCCCTCTCCCACGGACTGAAAATCATGAATTTAGTCGGAAGATTTTAGATTTTCAGCTGTTCACTCGGCAGACAAAGTGTGGATGGTTTAGATGAGATGTGCCTAAAGTATGGCACACCAGTCATATTGTGTGTTTTGTTCGCCTACTTCGAAGCCACAGTTGCTAGAGAAGGGCACTATATTTGTTTAGGTTATAAAGAAGTTATGAATTTACGTTAATCGTGAGGTGTATTAATCTCCAGCAGGCACATTTAATAGATACACTAAAATGCTACCTTTCCTCTTCGAAACACACACACACGTTAGCAGTTCTGTTGACAAATTGATAAGAAAAAAACATGCTGCAGCTGAAAGCAAATGACTATGGGGTTGGGGACAAAGCTTTCTAGAGTATCAGAATTTGGCTCAGAACATTTTTTCCATCATTTTAGCATTTACCTGACCACGCTCACTCACTATAGGATTTCTTCTTTAAAGATCAGAGTTTTGAGTTTCTTTAAATCTTTGCAATACAGATTGGAGAGTGGGGTCATATTTTCCAGACCAGAATAAAGATCAATGAAATAAATGTTTTTTCCCACTACGCAACAGGGCATCTTCTGACATTCAAGAGAGAGTTGTTTAAGGAAATTTTTCTGGGGGCAAACCCCCAGACCCCAAGTGTCTCTCTAAGAATTTGATACCTTCGTAAGTAAGTGAAGAGTGCTTCCTATTGATGAACTACCTCTGAAAAGCATTTGGTTTATAGCATTTGAAGAGGTTAAACAACTTTAGTTTGTAACGTTTGAGTTCATATTTAGTACTTGGCAGCTCGAGACCTGACAGCCCCATGAATTTTTTCTAGCGCCGCTCCTGGAATCAGCCCTTCCATACTCCCCTTGAGTTTCGTCCCTGCTGGAATTGGCAGTTGCATCCCATCTGCAGCACAATTTTAGACCATAACAAAGAGGGTGTTTGTACTTTATATGGACTAGCACATCATTATCAAAATCGGCATTACTTTTTTAGGTAGAGGTAAACCACATAGCCATAACGAGCTGCAATGCAACGCTCACTGTTGTCTTAGAGTCTAGAGAAGCAGCAAGTGCTGCAGTGCTGCTCGTTGTGAAGAACATTAAATTGCTGATGTAACAGGTGTCGTAAAAGTTTCTCATGACCACTTGCCGATAGGAAAGATTAATACATCTCAAATTACCCATCATCGTTATAGTTTTTGAGAAAATCTACCAGTAAAGATAATATATTCCCAATTTCCCACTTCAGCAAAGACTTATGATAAATCATTGATTTTTTCTTACTTTGTAGAAATTCCAAGAGCCCCATCACCTGGATGCTGTCCTGATGCCTATCGAGATATATGCTGCCCCGTAATTCCATCGTGCAATCTCTCTAAAGCCATTGAATCCACGGCTGCAGCACCAGCCTCACAAAATTCTACCAGAAGTATTCTTGCTGCTTCCTTAAGACGTAAAATTGTAAAGTTCCCCTGCTCTCCTCCTTGGGACTCCCTTGCCTGCTCTAGGGGTTTCTATAACCTAAATGGTTCTGTGGAAGCATGTCCACCTGGTATATATATATATATATATATATATATAACTTTATTATTGGTCTGCCAGTGATTAGAAATACTAGTAATAATAGCGTACGAAACACTTAAAAAATTTCCATAGACACTAGCTCTATGCTACTGCTGTGAACTCTTATAAAATACAAATTCATACTACTCATCAACTCTCTATACTGAATTGAATTCATGAATTAATTATTAACCACCTTGGATTCGTTATAGATGTAGTCTGCTCTTTATGTACATTTCAAGCTACTTGAAATTCTTTTTGAATGTAACTTTCAAGGAGAACCCATTCACCCCTAAGCATTACTCTATGAATGCACAAGGAAGAAATAAGTATTTCTGGTGTTCTTTAACTTTTCTTCAATGTTTGCGTAAATAAACTTCCTTCGAAGATACTAATGGATAACTGGCTTTCTCACAATAACAACATTTACTGGCCAAATCTCTTCTAGTCTTTGTGATCACACTCTTTGCAATCTTCTTAAATTCAATATGAATATAAATTTTAGTTTAAACACAAGCAGTCAATAGTGGTGACGTCATAGATAAAGATTTACTTCTTTAACATCAATCCAATATTTTTTTGACAGGTTTCTACTGCCCAGAACTGAGCACATGTGCATTTCCTTACCCGGTAGGCGCCTACTGTAAACAATATAGACACGAATATGAGTACAAAAATCCAAAGATGGGAGGTGTTCAGCCCCTCTGCAAAAAGATGGGAATGTGCTGTGTCAGCTGGCACGATGAATTTGACACGCCCACTGAAGTCATCCTTCAAAACGGCTCAAAGGTATTCAAGTGCCCGGGTATGCACAGTGCTGCAGCATGCCCAAAAGGTTATTACTGTCCTGACCCATTGACAAAGTTGACCTGTAAAATTGGCCATTTCTGTCCACAAGGAACAAATGAACCGCTACAATGCCCGGTAGTTTTATTTAATTCAAGTTTATCTTTGCATAGTCAGCATAGATTTAAGGTCTCTGCGAGTAAGTAGCATTTTAGAGTAAGGGATTACAAATTACAAAATAATCCTTATGCAATCTTAATAGATACATACTTTTATAGGAATGCCTAACTTCTTAATCAGTCTCAATATTCGTAAATATCTCTGCTTTTGAACCTCAGATTATCCTTGGATATTCTTTAGCGTCCCTGGTGTGACTTCGTCGGAAAATCAAATTAATATATTCAGATTTTTGTTGATATCTTACCTCATCAAAAAGCAAAATAGAAATGGAACAGAATAGCAAATATTGTATCGATATTACAAAAGTTAATCGACAGATAGCTATTTAGCTTGAATATACAAAAATTGCAAGTCTTGATGAGCTTGAGCCTTGCATTATTCTTTACTTATTCCTAGATTTCAGCGATTCTGAGTGTACAATAATCTTTCTCTTTATCATGTAATTGTTGAGCTATAGAATATTAGATTATTTTAGAACAATAGAGGCAGTTAAAAAGGCAAGACTATTTCGAGAATTTTATAACAAATGCGAAATATAGACTGATGTTCAATAACCTTCCTCTTTCTAACAATGTCATTATTTTTTGGCACGTTTGACGGATGCCTTATACAAGAACGCCTGCACAAGGAAAAGGTGAAGCAGAGGCGTCGTAGCCGGGGAACAGAGGAGTTATGCCCCAAATTTTTCCGAAATCGTCGGATTTTCGGAAATTTTAATGATTCGTCGGAAAAATTTCGGACTTTTGCTGTTGGTAAAGATAAAGGTTTCTAATTTTGTCTGAAAATATTTGAACTTGCCTCCCCCTTTTCTACGGGTACCACGAAACCTCTGAGGGAAGGGAGGCAAAATTTGTCCACAGGACACTAAAGATATGATTTTACTTTTGCATAACTTGTTATCATTGAGATTATTTTACTCCAAAGAGCACTTTCACCCCCTCCCCCTCGATCCTAGAGGAACGTTCGTCTACAGTATTCCTGTGCTGCCGACGCCTTTGGTCTTATAGATACACTTTCTCAGTGTAAAGGAGCTGTAGTCAACATGCTGTCATACTTAGTGTATTCATAATTTCATTCTCTCATTTAGCTGCTGACAATTTGCAATGAGGGTACATCTGCTCCACTCAATAATCTTGCTGGTCCATTACTGGCTGCGTGCATTATCCTATCAGTTGTGGCCATCTATCAATTCTACTTTCGCTGCGCAGGCAGATCTTGCTGTCTACCATGCTATCACAAAGAATGCAAAGAACCTACTGTAGCTTTCGCTCGTTACAGCGAAGACAGAGTAACTATCAAACAGCAAAGGGAGGCAGGGATACAACCAAAAGAATTCACTATTGACATTACTTTCAACAATCTTAGCTTGGGACTAAAATCTGTGAGTATTGCTTTATGTTTCATCTTAGTTGGAATTTGAATCCAATCTTAGTTCCTTAAATTTTAACTGCAAATTTCGTGCCTTTACGTCTTAAGATAAGATTTTTATAGACTAGTGGCTCCCACACTGGACCCGTAGTTCTCCAAGGCACGACTGAGGGCCTGTGATAGACATCGATGAGAATATTCCCCAATGAATTATTGTTTGATTTATTACTCTATTAGACTGTACCTTGGTTGGTAATTGTTCCTCATGAAAGTTCATTCATCGCAACACGTATTCATCCCTCCAGTGTAGTGGTTTTCAACCTTTTTGCTGGAGCAGAGCCCAAAAGAAACATTCCACTTGCCTGAGGAATTCCTGTTTATACGTCTCCACAAAATTGAAGAATTACTGTCGAAAATTTATGTAGCTTCTGACGGAACCCCTGGGGTGTACTAGTAGAACCCTGGTTGAAAAGTACAGCTCCAGAGGATTTAAAATAGTATGTTTAAGGCAGGTTTCTCAATGAGGTTTTGCAAGCCCCCACCCCCAATGGAAAGAGAAACTATTTTGCACACCCCGCGCTATAGATAAGACCAGTATCTATTAAAGTTGTAGAGCAGCCGTGGCCTAGCGATAATGCACTCGACTCAGACCAACATGATCTTGGGTTCGAGGCCCACCGCAGACCATTGGTGGCGTCAGGAAGGGCATTCGGTCCTAAATGCTCGTGCCATAACTAAAGTCCTCTCAGAGGCACCCTCCAAGCCCCAAGGAACTGGGGGGAATGGAGGTAAAATTGAGTAAAAAGAACCTATTAACATTGTACGTGTATACCTTTTCCCTGAGTCATACGTGTCCCTTCTTGCATAGCATCGTGCCCCCCTTGAGGGTCACGTACCACTATTTGAGAAACGCTGGTTCATCATGTAAAATAATTTGAAAGTATGGGAACCACTTTGATTGGCATTTCATGTTTGAAAATGCAGGCCCCTAATATATTTTGGTCCTATACATTCATATTCCTTGGTACATGGCTCACCGGACGCAATGGGTATGCGCAAAATCAGTTTCTGAGGTTCATGATGGTCGCTTAATCTTTTGCAAGAATTATAAGATAACCGATGTCAATTTTATCAAAGTATATTGGGCAACATAAATACATGGTTTAGTTACATCCCATTTACAAAAGTAGCTGTGCCTTCGTCACTAGTAGGGCAAACAAAAGTTAATAAAGTCAAAAGTTTTTTACAGCCTTTTGGTGTTACAACACCAAAAAACACCTTCATAAGATTTAGAAACCCATTGTGAAGAAGTTTGTAGGTCAGAATAAAGTCAAAATCAAGTTTTAGGTCAATAAAGTCAAAAATACAAATACAGGTCAAAATACGGTTAAAATTCAACACTTTTTAGGTTAATAAAGTCAAAATTTTGAATGATATGTCCAATATCTTCAAATCTTCAACTATTTGTGAATTGACCATCGGATCTTGCTTCCCTATATTTCTTGACTTTAAATCGTCAAGAAATGGTTTCCCTTTATGTTACGATTCCCATTTTTACTGCATGAATCATCTTTTGCATCTTCTGTATTTTTCCAGTAATAAATCTTTAATTTTGTTGTTTTTCTTTACTGTACTGACGATGACACTAGTATAGTGTTGAAATATGTCCTAATAAAATAGTATAGTATAGTTAATTGATAAAATGGATTGTACCTACTACAAACTTAGGGAAATTCGTTACGTTAAAATAAGGTCAAAATCACCAGAAAATAAAGTCAGACTTTCCAAATATAAAAGTCAATTTCTTGTCGCCCTAGTCATTAGGCTACAAAAGAAAAAGTTCAGGATAGACCCATTCTAAATTGTAATGCTAAGGAGACCCTTCAAGAACTACTCTCAGATGCCAAATAGACATCCCATCCGCTTATTAATTTTTCGATTTTTTTCAACTCCCCGAACTTTATTAGGACCAGGGTTTATTAATTTTAAGGAAATTGATTTTGTTACCAACTCCTCGTTTCATTTCCTCTCTTTGTTAGTACTATTTACGCCCAATTTTCATGGTAAAATAGCGTGTCTCTGTGTATATTTTAGTTTTATGCTCTAGACAACCTGTTTTTGCTCTTTCCATCCTTGTATAATCATTAAAAGCCTTTTCTCGACTTCGAAACCTCCCCGTTTATTTTTACTCTCCGTTTATTAAATCTCGGAATTTTTCAGACCCCCTGTCTATTAGGGCCCCCTTTTTATTTGGCACTTGAGAGTACGTAAAACAGTAACACAAGACTTGTTTGAAAGCTCTCACCCAAAAATTTGTTTAAGTTATAAGTTATCTACTAATAAGTCCAATGACCAAAGTAAAGTGCATACTAGATGAAGACCCTTACAAGAAGAAGACGCTTATTGTGCATATATACCTTAGAGCACGGTGCTCAAAAGAAAAAGTATGGATTCTGGCATACACGTCGTTTTCTTTATAGGAAAACCATTATTTTGCCTGAGCCTCAATTTTCTTAACTGTTCCCGAAATTGAGCCTGAGATTTTCTTAACTTTTTCGTAACTTTTACTGAAATAAACTGGCTAGAGTGTTTCCACTTTCGTTAATAATATTGTACACTTGAATTTGAATTCCATCTTTAACATTGTGAAAGCAATAACAACGAAATACCGATTTTTGGCCTATAAGCACACTTAATTTTGGA
>OLMO02000009.1:8651876-8662623 GCA_900291935.2 Cassiopea xamachana | reverse complement strand
GTTATGAGTGGTGAAGTAACAGCAGTTATGGGACCATCAGGAGCAGGAAAGACAACATTTCTAAATGCACTTAGTGGAAAGGCTTATTATGGAGTGAGTTATGCTATGCAAAGTTAGGATATGATCTTAATTCGTAAATAATTCATGCCAAGCTTCTTACTTGCATCTTAATTTGAGAGAAAATTTACAATGAATGCATCTTAGAAGTTGGGAAATTGTTCGTACAGTACTAAAATTTTAAAAGCAAAAATTGTCACTAAAGGGAAACACCTGCATATCACAGGATTTCATCCTATTCAATAAACCACTCAGTTAATCATTTATTCAGCCAACTACTCAATCACTTAATCAATCAATCAATCAATCGATCAATAAATAAATAAATCAATCAATCAATCATTCAATCAATCTGAGCTCAATCAACTGAAACATGGCACGTACTATTTGGAGGTCATTCACTCGTGCAGCGCCAATTTTACGACCCTTCCCCCTATCTCATAGCGCTCCACAGCATAACCCTCCTCAACAACGAAAGAATACTGTAGCAAATCAACACACCCTTCCTCACTGTTAGGAGGATTTTGCAACGGGTGAATGGTCACATCGAGAGGCACTTCTACATGCCTGATGAGAAGTCTAGCAGCTGATGGGAACCTAGTGCCACACAATGATGTCTAGAAAAAGTGTTTACTTTATCACACACTTCCCCAACATAAGAAAGAAGGGTCCTACTTTTACCTTTATGCAGACGTGTCTTTGAGGGGAGTTCAGGGGGCTCAGCCATCCTTGTTAGAATTATAAGGACTTTTGGGGCTCAGCTTCCCTTAATCAAGCATTTGTTAGGCTGGAAAGTACCTAACTAGAATGTTACAACTCTATGCTGACTTTCTCCTTCGTTTACTACTTTCACATGTACAGAAATTCCATTGCCGGAATTTCAAAAATAGGTTTGGCGACGGACGTGGTTACTATATTTCTTACAGCACCAACCCCCTTCTTACAGTTTTAAGAGCGGCACTACTGCCTATATGTGTAATGATAGTGTATCCCTGCAGAAATCGGTGGTGAAGTTGCAAAATACTAGGTAAAATACCGCAAAAATTTAAAACAAGCACAACTTTTCACAAAGCTACAAATTTGCTACAAAACTGTAAATAAGTAGTCAACATTTACTTCAGTAGGTAGCAAAAAGTTGAAAACCAAACATGTTAGTGAGCACAGCGTTACCTTCAACTACGCCCAATGTGAACATTCTAAATGAGACTACAAGGGTGTTTAAAGTGTTGCAGATGTGTGTATATTAACTTGTGTTCAAATGGCAGAGCTGTAACGAATGTACTAGTTAATATGCAGAGATAGCAGGAATTTCAATCATAACTTGGACTCAGTTAATATTATATAAAACGAAGATGGAAGCTTTCTCCCAAAATAACACCAATTCATTCACCAAAGTTGGAAATTTACTCCGCTAACTGGTCAGCAAATTGCAGAAATTCTAACTCCCCCTTCTGGGCGGAAACTTCCTGTGTTCACACCAGGTTTCTGGCCTCCTTTTTTCACGTCATGACCTCTTGTTTTTCCTTAAATTAACAACGTTTCAAATTGTGCTACACTTTCCGTGTACTTTTTCTTTATATAATCAATATGGTTTACATCTGGTGTTTTCATATTGATACATTCATTTAGGGGTGGTGCCAGGAATGTCCCGACGGGGGGCTGACTCTTCCGACAAGGGGGCTAATATACAGTTTTGGGGGTACTATAAATGCCAAATTCTCCGATAAAATTATTTTTCACTTTCCAACGGGGGCTATAGCCTCCTAGCTTTCCCTTGGTCTCCCCCTTATTCATTTGATGTTTACTGGGTTTGCTCCCGTTCTTCTTCTCAAATCTACTGCCTACTGCGGGATCCAATCACTGATCTCAAAAAAAGACTGGACCAAGCATGTATTGTTTTGAGATCAGTGGATCCAATCCACAAATTCCACAAATCCGGTAGCAGCAACAACAACACAGCTGTTTGAACATCGAGAATTTTGGTATCTTTGGAAAGCCTCCCGTTTTTCCTATAACAAAGGTTTGAATCTCATTCTTCAACTTATAGCATGTAATTCAATTACTTAAGCTAACAAGGGCCTCTTCTCTCACTAGAAAATTGGTGGTGAGATTATGGTAAATGGAGAAAAAGTTGAATCATTATCGAAGTATAGAAAAGTTACTGGATTTGTTCCACAAGAGGACATCATGCACAGGAAACTAACTGTGGAAGAAGTGTTAACATTCCAAGGCAGATTGCGCCTGCCTGGGTCGACTCCAGCTAATCAGATTAAAAGTAAAGTTGATGAGATATTGAAGCTATTGGAAATTGACCATGTAGCTAGGATCCTTGTTGGAGATGAAGTAGGTCGTATTTTTCATAAAATTTATATGCTTAAATTAATTGAAGAATGAACGGACCTGCCAAAAAATCAATCAGGAAATACTATAATGAGCTTGTAAACCATTCGACAGCGCTAACCAAGGAGCTTTTCGTCCAGGGAATCAGTGTAGCAATTTGAAGTGGCGATGTTGATTATGCACATTTGTCTTGCTTGCACCTAGGCCTTGGGCCTAAACCAATTACTGAGACGTCACTATTTAAACAACTTAAGATTTTCTCTTTTGATGCAAACTGAAGACTAACTAAACTATCACACAAATATTATGAAATAGTCATACAGTATATGACAAAATAAAAGCCACATGTACGGGTCAAACACATTGCCTGGAGAGGGTATCTTCTACACAAAACAGGACTACACACGAGCACAAGATTACTACACGTGACGAGATACAACACAAAGTAGGCCTATGCGAGCACATCGAATATCATTATGGTACATTAATGCAATGAACGAACCATTTGATTTATTGATTCTTTATCTAATCACTCAATCTATCAATGAGTTATAGCATAGGCCTTGATTTGAGTAAATTCCAATTGTAAATAGTGACTTGTACTTTTCAAGGAAACACGAGGAATTTCTGGTGGTCAGAGAAAACGTGTCAACATTGGCATGGAGCTGATTGCTGATCCTACCCTTTTATTTCTCGATGAACCCACAAGGTAATTCAGAGTCCAAGTCCTTTGCATACCAATTGAGTCCATTTCACTTAGTCTAGTATTCGAATGAGTTAATTTGTGGTCTATCGCAAAATATTATGATTCTTTTGCAGGCACGTACCTGCAGGGGGTGGGCTAGGTGGCATAGCGGTTAGAGCGTATGTTTCCCGTGCAGAAGGTCTACGGCTCGAGTCCAACTCGACGCTTGACTGAATGCTCGCTCACTATTCACCGAAAAGCGAATTGGTACCTGATGGCAACACTGGGGAGACAAAGGTGGTGAGGAAAGGAACCGGCCACCCAACCCATATGCCGATGGCTCAGGATAAGTGTACTCGCTAACAGGCACTCCCCTACGAACGAATGTATACGGGACTACCTTTACCCCCTTTACCCGCAGAAGGTGCATGGGGGCAATTCCCCCAAAATGAAAAATTTTGCATGGTTTTTCCCCTTCAACAAAAGCAGTAGCCTGGAAATTTACATAACATAATAAGGCTTTTGCCACTCCAAAGCGATTTCCTCCCTAGGGAATTTCATCCAGCTACGTATTTGCTCTATTGTATATATCTAATCATCTCAAGTACTGCAAGAGTATAGGAAAGCATTTTTAGATAGAATTCATGTTAAAGAAATATGTGTCTTCTCACTAAGTCTTGATCTTTCTCAATTGAAGCAAATCTTAGTTCTCCCTTCCACTTAACGAAACTCCAGATCAACAGTTACTACTTCTGCGTAATGTGACATTAACAATTATGATCTTTTCGTAAAATCTCCCTTTCGACAAACAAATAAATTTAACTTTTGATCATGCTCAAATTATCATACTATTACCAATGCATTTCCTATTCTGCTATCAAGGCCTATCTCGCAAAGTTCTTCCCTTTTTCATCTCCCAAAACAGCCATGGCTCCATATGGGCTGAAAGCAGATTCACTGCCTAGAATATAGTTTTGTACAGTAGCTGCTATTAGACATGTGATGTATCCATCATATTTTCCTTGTAGTGGACTAGATAGCACATCAAGTTTATCAGTTCTTACTGCCTTACGAGCAGTTGCAGAGAAAGGGAGGTTAACAGTCGTGTGTGTCATCCACCAGCCAAGATACGAGATCTTTGGTAAGTAACATGCTATTCATAACATATCCCTCCTTGGCATTGATGATAAGAAATGCATTAGGCATTCGCTTCAATAATACCCATTATACTTTTCTCTTATTAAAACGAGTTTAATACCATCAATTAACATTCACTGCAAATTTCATAATGCTCATGGCTACTTCCTTCTAGAATTGTTCCATAAGCTGCTGTTTTTGGGATCTGGGGGCCGCACCGTGTACCAAGGAAGTGTGCAAGAAGCCAAAGAATACTTTGACGGAATGGGTTGCAATTGCCCATCGAACACCAACCCAGCAGACTACTACATGGATGTTATTGGCGGAATTCGGAAAGAAGGCGATGACTGTGTTGATTTGTTTGATGAATGGAGTGTGCATGCAAACAGAAGAAGAGATGGCAATGTTTGCAATGTTGATATTCTACAAGACAATGCAGGTATTTCCATGGGGAATTCTCTTGAATTTCTATCCATAAACTTCCGCTATATCCAAAGACGTAGGAGTCGAGGAGAGTGCAAGGGGCATGTGTCCAGCCACTTCTCATAAATTTCTTAGTACGTGCTTCTTTGCAGTATGCCGAGCTGTCCATTTTTGCTTGTGAGGGTGTCCTGGATACTTGTGGTTCCACTTTCTGAGTGCTTCCTATGTTCATCCCTGACTAAACTTCATATCACCAATACATGAAACATTAATCAAACCATACTACGTCGTTCAAATTTGATGAGAAAATGATTGGGGTGGATCTCTAGCAAGATGTAGTTCTACTTTACCTTCAACCAGGGGTCGGGAGTCTTTTTGGTTGATAGAGTCATGGAAGCCTCATATTTAAAAATGGATTTCCATGAGAAGCGTACAATTGGGTATTGGTGTTGCATGGGACCGCAAAATCTTCTAATTCAACACAAACTCAGCAGTTCGGGTTGTATGACAACTAAAGAAAACACAAATGGTAATTCTGGAAGGTCATTTGGAAGCATTCACTGTTTTGCAATGCTTCGAGGAATGTCTGCTAAGATTTTTCTGCGAGCCAGAGAGCCAGATGCAGTCTTGAAAAGAGCCACATGTGGCCCTTGGGCTATAACTTCCCGACCGCTGTTTATTACGCTTTCATTGCGTCTCTTGCTGCTGGTAGTTGTGCTGACATGAAACAGGTGTGGCAATCAAAGGGCGTAGTCCTCAAAGTCCCCTAATCTGCAATGGCCGCTCCTGAGAGAACTGGACTATCGCTGCACTGATTAAAAATATTTGATTTATCATTACTATTCACGCACAAAGAGTAAAAATGACATCAGAATTATCATTAAATGAATTCTTTATTGTGCCGCTTACCATGCTGCTATTTTATATCCAAGGTAACTTCAAAGACCGTTCCATGCCAAACGTGTTTCAGCAATTCATTGTCTTCCTGAAACGAGAAGTGATACTTCAACTCAGAAATATCAAATCTCTTCTTCTTGACATGTTTTTGGTGCTCCTTGCTGGTGGTGTCTTAGGTGCATTATACTCCGAGGTATAGTATCTCAATTTTGTTGCGAGTATCCTACCAGCTCATAGTCGAATTTTGATAAATTCTTGAAAGTTGGGCACTCTCGTTTATCAGCATGGTTGACATTATTTGGGGCATAGGACTGGAGCTTTCCACAAATTTACTGAGCTAACCATTGGCAGATTGCTGAAGATTTCTATGCACTGTCGGCACTTTCATAACTTGCTCTCCTATATTTTAAGTCAACCTCAAGTGCGTTTTCTTTTACAATTTTCTTGCCTCACTCACTGTTGACATTTTCGCAGCATATGACTACCCAACATTCCTTCCCTGGTGCCACCTCTCTTTATCAGCTCTGATGGTGTAATCGTTTTGAAGGTTTCTCTTGAGAAGATAATAACAATGAATACAATGAGCTCACTTGCAATTGGCCTCACAGCTATTCTTGCATCACTGAGGTGCTTTGGGAATCATAGAACAATTTACTGGAGGTAAGGGATTTTTGTTCCCTTGTATAGAATATATTTATTTTTAGATTCATAGTATCAAATAGCTTTGATTTTTCTTCTTCTATTTATCACTTAAGATAGAATGTGGAAATTGCTTTTTTGGCAACTGTGCAATAGAAAAATATAAAAAGAGACTGAAACCATGATGGCACCTTTAAATTTAAAGTTGCAAAATGGAAAATATATATTTGATAATTCAGCTGTATTGGAATGAAATAGGATGTCATGATTTGAATTACAGAGTTGATACTTATTGCGGAATTTTCATCCTTGATCATTCCATCTAAACAATTTTCTTCCAAGAAAATTAAGAAATTTATCCAAAGGTTCTTCTCCTTATGAAATAGTCTGCATCAGCTATCGTCACCAGAAAGCTAATGTGAATATCAACCCCTGAGCTTGGTCACGTGACTGAATGAACTTGTTGTCCAAGTTCACTTTCACAAAAAAGGACCGAACAATAGGCTTCCAGATTAGTATTCTGTTCTATTGACTCTATCTATTTTTCAAAATTCAACTAATTTATTATAATATTCTACGTCTCGTTAGTCCTTGAAAATCAGACTGCATCTCTCCTCCAGTCAGGATATGATATAAATGCTGAATTTATTAGAAGTAGTGGAATAAATGTTATTTAGCAATGATGCCGTTATGAGCATTCCCATTATCAACGTACCAAATTTATGTTTTCAGCTTTCCTAAAGAAATAAGTTATTCCAGTGGAGAATAGATGAGCTAAATATGCAACGACTCCAAAGCTTAACTTCTGACGTGCATCTTATGATGATACAGTTACTACTACGTTAGGTCAAAGACAGAACCACTGAGACGGAGCAAATTGCCCTTGAGCCTCATAACTCCAAGTGCTTCAGAGCCTGGGATACCTCATAAAATAAGACAAGTAAAAGTTCTCCGCAGTAAATTCCCAGACCTTTAAACTTTTTCTCTCTTCGCTCGTAGGAGGCCTCATGTTTACTTTTTACTCCAGAGCCTCTGGTATCTCTTAAGGACCCTGGTCAAAGACTTC
This sequence comes from Cassiopea xamachana, assembly GCA_900291935.2. Taxonomy (NCBI): domain Eukaryota; kingdom Metazoa; phylum Cnidaria; class Scyphozoa; order Rhizostomeae; family Cassiopeidae; genus Cassiopea; species Cassiopea xamachana. The sequence goes on along the minus strand of OLMO02000009.1, from coordinate 8,655,379 downwards.
CATAAGATAGAATTGTCTCTCATTTTAGAGAAAATTCAAATTTTTCAGTTCTGGAACCTTGATTGTAGACTGCCCTGTACTGCATTAATGTTATTTAAAAAGTTTGGGCTTTGGATTTCATTCTAGGGAGTCTGCTGTGGGCATTAACAGATTTAGCTATTTTCTTGCCGTAAATGTGTGTCAAATACCATTCATCATGATTGCACCTCTTGCTTACCTCAGTTTGCAATACACGTTTTCTTGGCCACGAGGTAAGCAACTTATGTTTCACTTGATGTAATATGCTATGCAATTAAAAACATTAAGAGAGCTATACACTAAGAATGAATAAATATGTATTTATTTGCATGAGAAGAAACACAGGATAACAGGATCCTCAGGATCTATGTTTGTTGTGTTTTGCACAGGCAATTGTTGTGCAGTATGACAACTTATCAATCCAGTGATGTACTTTTTAGGGGACATGGGGGAGTCACATTTCCCAATATATTTGAAATTACAAGAACGTTGGTCAACAGTCGGCTATGCTACAAGAGAGTTAACCCAAGTGTTTTCCGTGACCTTTTCTCTCTTAGCAACAGTAGTTTGTCAAACGCCCCCTCAACGGAAAATGTCTCGGCACACCCCTAGATCAATCGCATGAAGAGTTAACAGTGTAAGCTAAAAGGTCAAGATTATATCATTTATTCCGCAATCGATATTACATGATATTACTTTATAAAGTACTGCCTAAATTTTAGCCCTCTTCAAATATCATTATTTTGCTGTGCTGATGGCTCAATTCGCTACCACTGGAATAGGCTATACCATCTCATGCATATTCAACCCAATCAACTCTCAGATGGCTGCTGTCGTTATAGTTCTAATTTCGTCATTACTGTCAGGTAAATAGTCTACTTTCAGGTGTTGTCATTGCTCTTTGCTACGCACTCTCTCTCATCTTGAGTTCTAAACAATGTGGCGTTTTTCAAGAAAAGCTAATATATATTCATATACATGAGTTTTAAGGATGTGGTCTTGGGAGGCTCAGTGGGGGTGCAGTTCCCATGCTACATCAGCCGAAGAATTTTAGGGCTGCTCAGTCCCCCTTTAAATGTCTGTTATTGAAGATTTGTCTTAGATTTCTTTAGTTTGCAAGAGATTTGCAAACTCATTTCAATATTTGTTCACATTGGAATATAATGTTATAGCCTGACACTAAAGTATCAAGGACTAACTTGGAGTTCTTTTGCACAAATCTAAAAGGGTGTGGTCTCCAAAATTTTGCTTTGAGCCCCCCATGTTAGAAATGTTGCACTACAATCATGATCTCTGAATTTTAGCACTACCTTCTGCATCTTACTTGTTAATTTGTAATATAAATTTATTAGTTCTTAGCTTCTCGTAATTTTTAACAAAATACTGAAAAATGAACAATATCTGAGAGGGTCACCTGGGGAATTCTTCTAACATTTGTTAACTTGACATTGAATGACAGTATTTTATTGCAGTATTTTAAATGGAGGGTCTGTTGTAAACCAGCTTGTGCTGAAGGGTGACCCTCCAGAAAGAATTGAAAATGAAATGATATGTATGTTTGTACGCATATACTCAGACACAGACACGAAAATACTTACGCAAGCACACACACGCACGTAAACTTTTCATGACCATTGCATTCTCTGTTTACTGCCCTTAGGTGCAATACCAAGTTTATGCAGCCTAAATGAAATCACTGTGATTGGTCCGATCGCTTACAGTTTGTCCTATTGCCGTTGGTTCGTTGAGGCATTGTTTGAAAAGGAGGTTGAGAGATATCCAGCTGTGATGCAGAGAGATGTGGATATGTTCGTATTCAAAAATAATTATGATCTGGAGAGCTACTTTCTGTGTCTGTTTGTTTTGCTCGCATTTGGCATCTTTTTCCGTATTGTTTCGTATCTGTGTTTAACATTAACAAACCGTGGACAACAGCAATAATAGATGAGATGTTTGTCCTTATTGCATTGGTATTGCATTTGTATTACGACACAATATTTACCTGAAATGAAATTTTATATTTCTTAGAGAACATTGTTGATACTGTTTCTCTACTACAATGTTATAATCAACAGCTGATATTGCAAAGAAACGCTATTATAACATGATATGGTACACTCCTTTTATAAGAACAATTTTTTAAGAACACGAGCTTGACATTTGGTGAAAAATTAGGAACAAATCAAGAACAAGGCTGAGCCTGAAGCCTTCTCGTAAAATGTGCTTTTAGAAAACGATGCAGAGGCTTTCAAAAAAATGTACATGAAACGTCCTATCCTCGTTAACCTGAGGAGAACTGATAGCCTTGAGACTTTTTGTCTTTGATTTGCGCAAATTAGTTGCTCCTAGCGAAACTAGATACTGTGGTAATATTGTATATTTATAGCTGTTTATACACTTTTTCAAAAATAATCAGCAATATGCAAGAGAGACCATTTTGGTTGTAACATTTGGCTCTCAATAATTCTAAACATCCAATGTTGTCTCATATGTTGTCTTTCTATGCATTTATAAATGGCAATTAAAGTATAATTTAAGAAAAACTTTTAAGAACAATTCAGCCTCAAAATTTGGGAAAATTGTAAGAACAGCCAACGTGAACCTCAATTTTACTGGATTTTACAAATAAGAGCGTATACTAGGTTATAGTATATTAAATTATGCCATACTATATTACTAAATATTATATCATGTTATGTAATATCATGTTAAATTACACTACATTATACTTCATCACATCATATCATGTAGCATTATTTCATAATATCTTATAAAGAAGCTTTTCTTCTAAATGATTATTACTATTGAGATATATTAGGACTAATTATCTTCTGTACAGTCGAGCCTCCATTATCCGGACTTCGATTTTCTGGATTTTTCGGTTATCCGGACTTTTGCCTTTGGTCCAGATTTTCTTATGAATATTAGCTAGTTGAAATTTAAGAATTAAAGTGCTAAGTTTTGTTAAAATCTTTTTAAAACTTATGAGTTATTTCTCCGATTTCTCATCTCTTGTTACTTTTCATATTTCAATTTTTCGGACTCTCGATTGTCCAGATTTTTAAATTAGTCCGGAAGAGTCCAGATAATCGTGCTTCGAGTGTATCAAGATTATGGTTACATGTGTGATACGCTGCATTTTTCTAGTCAGGAGCTGATATTCTAAAGAAAGTTCTAGTTTATTTTTTAATCGTGTGGCTGACACCAGCAAGATGCAACAAGCATGCTTGATGTCCTTCAACTTGATAGTCATATTATGCCATAATTCAATTGACTTTTTGTATTTGAATCTTGAACATAAGGGTTTGGTTGCAACTAGGCCACAGCAATTTTTTGACGCTGCATCTAGAGCCCCCTTGTTAACCTCTCTAGAAATCATTACTGGGGCAATGCCCCAAACTGAAAAATCTGGTGTGAATTTGTCCCCCAACAGGATTATTGACTTAAAGAGTAGTTGCTTAGATTGGATTCTCCCCCCCCCCCCA
>OLMO02000009.1:8638798-8650697 GCA_900291935.2 Cassiopea xamachana | reverse complement strand
CCCCCCCCCAAGGTGATGACATTAGGCAGGTTTTGCCTCTCTAGAGCAACTCCTCCAGCTTCATGCTTGAACACAACACATACAATCTACTCTAGCAAAGTCTTTTAGGTGTAGACTGAATATAGTGTCTTCAACTACTCTGTGGTGCTCGATTTATACAACTTGAGTCTTTCTTGAGGGACAATAGAAGTCGAGATTTAATCGCTCCATGTTGCTCTATGAAAATATTGGAATGTTCAGCTCTTCTTAGACCTTGCTTTATTTCAATTCTCTCCATTGTATGCATATTCTAATTCATCAAATGCAAAGTCCTATGAATCTATGCAATTTTAGGTAAACAATAAAGTTTCTAACGGTGCTGATTTTGCACAAGACAACCAGTGTTGTATTAAACTAAGCATGTAGTTTTGACATAATAATTGCTAATATCGCTTTCTCATTCATTACTTGCAAAGTTTTGATCGTCTGTTCATACTGAATGCATCTATTTACCGAATGTGAAAAGTAATTTCCTTGTAATATTAAATGAGGACCGTGCGATACACGCTGATAAACAGCATCTGTATTGCTCCTCAAAGAGTCAGCAAATTGCTCGTGTTAGTGGGTAATTTCCTAGTTAATTTCCAATACGTAATAAAGTTTACATCAAACCCGGAAGCTGCACGTTTTTTTTATAAACAGGCAGGTTGAGTTTCAAATAATTTGCAAAAACTGTAACTTAGTAGTAAATTTTTGATTAAACTAGCAAGAAATTAGAATCAACATCCATCGCATGCCTCACAAAATCTGAGCATCGTTTTTCATGCATCACAATTGCCTTATCGGGGTTGTTATTGTTATTGGAAGTTATTCAATTTAAGTTAAAATTTAAGAGAAATTTAGGGCTGAATTTGAAAAAAATGTCAATATAAAAAAATTTGCATTATGAAAATATGCAGGCGCTTAACCGTGGATATCCTTGGGGTCTAAGTCCCCGCACTTTTGAGGAAGAGAATTAAATTATCTTTTTTCTTGCAAAATCGTGTTGGAACTTCTCCAGAGATAGAAAGGGCTCTTAGGCTAATTACTCTCGAAGATAACAAATTCAGGAAATTTTCTTAAATATTTCTTCTGTTTCTAGATCTGAGAAATATTATCAGGGCTACCCAAAGAGAGGCAGGGGCAAATTGGCCCAGAGCCATAAGCTCCAAAGGGGTCTCATAACATCCAATACTTCAAGGTTTTGGTGGGCCTCATAAAGTAAACCAGCAGTAATTTTCCAAGTTAATTTCTAGTGCTCTCTCTGATGGCTTTAACTCGCTCGCTAGATGTGTTGAGCTTGTTGATAAGCCAAAGCGACCTACTTAGATTGGCAATTTTAACGGATCAGGTGAAATACTTGTAATTGGGTAGAGTTCGGGGCATTTTGGAGCAACACGTAGGAAAAAGCTCAAAATCCAATCGATATTTGCCATTTATTAGCCTGCGTGTACATATGCTATTTTCTCTTGCAAATGCCCAATCTTAAATAAACGCCACCCTGTAAAAAGTCCAAAACCGTTGAATACCTTCTATTATGCTCTCTTCTTCTATAATCGCCGCACAACAAAAACAACTTTTATTAGACGCCGCGCATCAAAAACAACTTTTATTAGACGCTACAGAGAATACTAAAATAGTTCTCTTTTGAACTTTACATATGCCTACTCGCTCAAAATGAATAACTTCACTTTTTAATGGTATGGTTTAATTAAAAAGAGTCTTTACCATAGCGTTCTTTCTTAAAGTGGAACAAATCTTGTATGTGCAAGAAGTACAACTCTTACTTGCGCTATCCTGCTACAATTCAAATTAAACTCTTATCTTTGTGTGCTCGGGAACATGTCCAACAAATTGATTCACTATAAGTTCTAAAAGAGATTTCTAAAGCCTGGTTTTCATATATAGTAATTCATCGGCGATCATTGCCGATGCGGTTTCCCGGTCACCGGGGATTGTCCCCGATTGCTTATGACTTATGAAAACCGCACTATCAGCGTCCATCGGGGATCATCCCCGATGGTTTCCGACGGGCAATAGAAAGATAAACAACAGATTGCTAAATTTGTTGTTGGTTGGGAGAGAGAATTGCAGTGCATAAACCAAGTAGATGATGCCCTCTCGCTTGAGATTATAAAAATCTAACGAAGAAAACGAAAATAACACTCTTATTATGACAACTTCTAAGAGAGTGTAATACCTGCCCTTCAATTTCACTTCACGTACCTAAATAGCTTCTTTGCTGTATTTCTTGTGTTAGAAAATACGCTTCGTATTCCTCCAAAGTAAAATTATGAATAAGATATATGTTTTCACTTCAAATTCTCTCAAAGGAACGCTATACCTATGCAATGAACCTTCCCGCTCCAATCTCAGACCTTTGGCGCCAGAAGCCATCATTTCAAACGTGATGGCTTCTGTGGTTTCTTTCTTTCTACAAAATGGACTATTATGACCTAATTGTGCTAAATTTAGAAATAGTGAAATGACGTCTTCATTGCTGATGTGCAACCTGGTCGTGCGTGCGTGTGCGCAGCCCAAGGCCTTACTGATTGGAGATATGAGGAAGTAGTTTGTGCAAAAAACGTTTTGGTTTTTTTACTGAAGTACTAACACGAGCAGAGTTTCCTGAGATTGAATCGATTTGCAGACGGGGGCTATGATTCTAAACCTATTGCGGATAAATTTGAAAATAGTTTTTGCAACAAGCGACTTAAGTTAAGCAGTTTTGTATCTGTATAGTCTACTTGCATGCATGCACAACTATATATATATATATATATATATATATATATATATATATATATATATATATATATATATATATATATATATATATATATATATATATATATATATATATATATATATATATATATATATATAAGAAACCTAGCTGATGGTCTAGTACTAAAAGTATCTTAATTTTTGGCCACATTTAACTCCTGAAAGTTTCTTACAAGCTTCTTAATTTAGCGAACTAAATTGCTGTGAGAGCGTACGGAAAAGTGAATGTAGCAGACTATTTGCCCTAATACAAACAAACTGCGTCAGCACGAGTTGCCCTCTAAAGCAATGTCATATTCACATTGTTTTGACACAGCTTTGCGGTGAACCAGGTAGAGATTTCCATGTGCTATTTGTCTAAAGTTTCTTAGCTTTTTCGTTGTAGCTCTAAGAGTTTCTTAAATTTTTGGCTGTCTAGTACTAGGTTGCTTACAGAGTGGTTTCTTACAAAAAAGATGTGTACGTTACAACCATTGCTCAGCAGAGCTGCATTATCCTTGATTATTCTTGCTAAAAAGCAATATGTTGTATAGCTACCATCCATTTTCCGATAGAGCGTAAAAAAAGGAACCTTTTTTTATTATGCTTTGTTGACTTTGTATGATAGTGAAGAACTTCCTTACAAGAGCAACATTGTTGTGTATATCTTAAATATTTTCATGTCAAACGTCACAACTATACCATACCCCTATCCATACATCCGGTAATTACATCATGAACCAGATTGAACCACTTGATAGAAAATAGGAAGTAAAACTGCTCTGTCTAGTTTTGTTGGTATGAGATGGTGGGCGGAGTAATAGTACTAGTGCTTATAAGCAATGTCTTTGGTGTTGCGCTAAAAAAGCTGTACGAGTAGTTTTAAGCATTTGCAAATATGATATTGTGCTTTATCATTGCATTCTGTATCAGTGCGGTTCAATCGGAAAACCTATGCAAAAGTGAGTTGAAAACTAGATATTTATCTTCTTAACAATATTACTTTCTATAGCTTGGTGCGATGGAATACATCTTAGCGTTTTAGCCAACAGTACCTAGTGTTGATAACTAAGCAAAGCCAAAGTTTGTTTACACTTTTTGTATATGAACAATTTACTATAGGAACACGAACCTGAAATTTGTTAGAAAATCAAGAAAAAATTAAGAAGAGAGCTGAGCCTGAAGCCTTGTAGTAAAATGTATGTGTGGGAGACCATTTCCATTAACAAATGGACAAGAAAGGTCCTTTCCTTGTTAACCTAAAGAGAATTGACAGCCTTGACACTTTCTGTATTTGATTTTCGCAAGTTATTTGCTCCTAGCGAGACTAGGTACTGTGCTAACATTATCCATTTATAATTGTTTATAAACATTTTCAATAAAATAAGATTGATTTGCAAGAGAGATCAACTTGGTTGTAACGTTTGGCTCTCAATTAATCAAAATATTAAATTTTGTCTTGCACAATGTCTTTCTATGTATTTCTAAATGGCCTTTACGCTAACAATTTAAGAACACATTATGAACAACTCTGTCTGAAAATTTGGGAAAAATCAAGAACAGCAAGCTTGAACCTCAATTTTACTGGTTTCTGAATTCTAATTTTTGAGACACTACTACAATCAGTTACGGTCCCTTCATGCTTATGCAATTCTTGAACAAATGGCGGATTTGATTGTATGCATACTACAAAAATAAAGTCCATTTTCTATTTCACCTTGTTTTTAAACAGTAATGGGGTTCGCTAAAATACTGTAGAAAAGCACAAGTCGTTGATGAAATAGTCGCTACAGAGCTTATTCAATGGTCAAGTACGTCTTCGTTTAAATCTGCTCAGTTGTTTGAGTTTTGACAATAGAATTTTGTTGCCATTGTAGAATACATTTTTCTGAGGCTCAGAATCGCAGAGATTTAGGAATAAAATCAGAAAATATTGAAAAAAGTTTGATTGGCAAGCCTGGGCTACCATAGACGACAAAAAGCCGGGGGTAAAGCAAACACAAGCAGTTCGTCAAAATAGTATATTTGTTGAAAGCTATATACACTTATTCCTCAAGCACTGTGGCCAGATTGGGTGGTGGCCGAGGGTGGAGGCTGGTAACCCCTGGTTTACATGAAACTTCAGATTGCTTGAAAGGGTGGTCACCAAAAAGCATAAAGCAGGTTGTGGTTAAGCTTTATTTTAGCTTAGTGTGGTCTTGGAAAATTTCCCTAAAATAGGTCCTGCTCTTGGCTGCTTGTTAACATTGTCACTTTCTTGGTACTTTTTCTGTTCTTTAGTCACTGTATCAGGTGTGTCAAACTACGGCCCACCATCCAGTAATTATTGGCCGGCATAAAATTCTGAAAATGTAGTTGCATATCATATCACACAACATCACTGCTGAAATTGAGGGCAATGCTATTGACATCATATACATAGACGAGCTAGAAATCCAAAGAGTATAAACGTTTCCCGGTGCTACTTATAGCGTGTGGCCCGGCCCGTAGCCTGTCGGCTGTGTCTGGCCCTTATTACAAAAACTTTGGACACCTCTGCACTATATAGATCTTTTGGCTCCATAATTAATGCACACTAGCAATGATAGCAACATTACCTACATTAAAAATATAATCAATTGCACAATTTAGGTGAGTCAGTATTATTAAGACATTCACTAAAACAAATGCTATTTTTAATAAGAATAACTAACTTTTTACTGAGCCTCAGTATTCTTAAACTTTTCAGGTTTTGAGCCTACAATTAGTCTTAAATTTGAAAATTGTAGCTTTGTCTGAAAATGAAAGGAACATATACTCCTATATATTCATCATAGAGCAAATCAAAGGACAAGCCTCAGACCATAGGGAAACACACACGCCATCTTGCACAAGAACAAATTAATGGATTGTTATCATTAGATTGTTAAGTATTTTCAAATAAAAGTACCATAAAGTCTGTTAAACTGCGATAGGTCATTCTACTACTACTTTTTGAGTGGCGGATTTTCAAGAAAAATAAGGGGGCAGAGGTGTTGAATTTCCCGAAAGTAGCAGAGTACTTGTCGAGTGCATGTGATTTTTATGAGAAAAGTTTACAAGAATAGTGAGACTTAGAAAAAAGGCGGTTTTCTCATTGGAAGAATTGTATTTAGCCTATGCACTACCTATGCCGAGATTTTTCCTACTCAATGGCACCTGAGGGCACCTTGCTCCCTTTAATAGCAGCTATTGGTTGCTAGGTCACGTTTCTGTTACTTTTTCGTGTGTTGGATCTTTAAGCTCGACTAAATTATATATCTACTCCAAACATTGCTCGTCTCACCATCATTTTGTCTCTCTAGCTGGGCCATACTAACAATTCTGGGGTCCCTGGGGTACGGCTTTGCGGTAAAGCTCACGCCGGAGGCACGCCAGTTGCTCCTCAGGTGTACACCAACGTTTAAAGCTGGCGTACACCTAAGGTGCAAAGATCAAAAGAGCTGCTTGCCGAGATTCGCTCTTCATTGCACCATTACACCGAAGAGTATAGCCTGTGGCGGCTGGGAGCAGAAATAAGTTGTTATTAGAATAAAATTGGTATTGATGACTGAAAGTGATTTGAGCAACTTTCTGTGTCGCATTTCTTCCCTGTTGGCTACTGCCAGTTTGGCGATTCAAGAGCAGATGGACGTGGCTGAGGCTTGCTCTGGTTTGTGCTTCATTTGACGGCTTTCATACCCGGCACTTTTTCAGCCACCAGTTATTAGAAAATGGCCCCTAATAACGGACTTGTGGATAGGTTAAAGCTGGGAAAACTTCAGCTGCTCTTGTATCGGCAACCACGCTCAGAGGAAGCTTTCCTAGCTGTACTCTTTGTATTTTTGCCTTCTTTTGAGAGTATGAAAACTGTCCTTTATGCTTCAAGGCATGTAGTGAAGAAGCTTTTGCTACAATGCTTATTGAAAATATCGCGGTAATTCTAGCCTTGTGCAGTGGCGAAGTTAGAGGTCCTGCCTGTCCTGCTCGGCAGGACTAAAATATTTCAATAAAATCAAAATGATTTAAAAGTGGCTAAAATCTAAGTTTTAAGCCAAGGTAACACTTCCCCAACCGTTAGCTCGTTCTTGCATAGCGAACTCATTTATCACAGCTTTTGTTTTGCCATTTATGAAATCATTTTTAATTTGTTACCAAAGAATAACTTTGTATTGAGCCCAACTACTGCCATCTGAGATGGCAGGAGTTGACACAAAAGAGAATTTCAGCACGTCTTTGTTCCTGTACTACTTCACAATAGGAAAAAACAATCGTTCTCCTGCCACATTTTACTGGCAGGAGCTAGGGCGGTATTGCTGCTGCGATGTCATGGAGCTGCGCTGGAATTAAAAATTTTGATTGGCTGAAGTGCTTAACACGTGATTGCCTTAGAAGCTTTCGTGATGACAGCTCCTGCATACTTTGACATGCAGGACGCTTGTAACGGTCAAAATCACGGTTTGAACTTACGTTGTAGCTGTGGACAGTAGTTCTAAGTTTTCGAAATGGCTGAAGAAAGTAGCCGAGAAGCTGAAGACATTATTTGTGAGCTTATAGAGAAATCATTCAGTGCAAGAACTGTTGGTGAGCAGAAAGAGATCTTCAAGCATAAGAAGCTCCAGCCAAAACTAGGGGCTAGAACTGCCAATCGCCAGTTTCAGGATGGATGGTATGCGGAGAAAGAATGGTTTTGTGGCTCAACTAATTTACAAAGATTGTTTTGCTGGCCGTGCCTTTTGTTTGCTCCAGGAAAATCGCAAACGTGGACAAGAACAGGATATGCCGATATGCGTTGTTTTCTTTCCGATTGCAGAAAGCATGAGCCATCGAACTGCCATTTGGAGGCCTATAAGAAGTGGAAGACATTTGACGTGACAGAAAGGGTCGATATTCTTTTCTCAAGAGCGAGAAGAGAAGAGGTACAGCGCCATAATGAGCAGGTAAGGCAGAACAGGGAGATGCTTAAAACCATTTCTGAAGCTGTTTTATTCTTAAGCAAGCAAGAATTAGCCTTTAGGGGTCACGATGAGTCTAACGATAGCCTTAATAAGGGAAATTATAGGGAGCTACTTGAATGCTTTGCAAAATTTGATCTGTCTTTGAACATCGTCTCCATAGGGAGTTGACAGAAGGTGAAAGGGTATATTCTAGTGTTTTCACGGGCGTTTCTTCAGAGATTCAAAATGATCTCATTGAATGCATAGATTCTGTCATCCAAGATCAGATTGACAAGGAAATTGCAAATTGCAGATTCTTGAGCATTCAAGTAGGTGAAACAACCGATATTTCTACTATGGAGCAGCTCAGTGTCATCACTCGTTTGGATAGGGAAGGTGAAATAGTGGGGAGGTTTCATGAAACTTTGTGATGTTAGTTTTGATAGATCTGCAGTNTGCCGTTAGGGATGTTGTTAGATCTATCCTTTCGAGATACGGAGAATCTTTAAAAGAAAAATTGATAATGCAGACATGTGATTGAGCTCCTGTTATGTTCGGGCAAACTGGTGGTTTGCAAACTCTCATTCGTCAGGAATACCCATTTGCATTTTTGTTTTATTGTGCTGCACATAGATTGAACCTGGTTTTATGCCAGTGCATCTACTCTTCCTTCTGCAAAGGTCTTTTTTTGCAAATATCAGTGCATTTGGTACTTTCACCAGTCTTAGTGCTAGGAGAAAATATCTCTTTCATTCACAAGGCATTGAGGTTCCTCATCCTGGGGATACCAGATGGTGCTACCGTTCAAGAACCATCAGTGTTGTCTTTAATAAATGCAATTCTTTGTTGCTTGTTCTGGAGAGCATTGTTGATAACCCACAAAGCTGGGATGATGGGTCTCTGCCACAAGCATCTGGCTTATTATAATATCTAAATAGTTTCTTGTTTTGCTTTCTAGTTTTTGTTTTCAATAAGATTTTTGAGCAATCATCGATTTTGTTTAACGTGCCCCAAGGCAGGAGGATTTAATTTAGCTATGGAGCTTCTAAGATCACTAATTTTTCAAGATATCTCATTGATATGAATAATGATGAGGCATTTACAGAAACTTATCAATCTACTGTTGATCTTGTTGGACATTCCTAATCCAGATGTGATAGGAAGCACAACTATATGGACATTTATCTCCAGCTATTGAACTGTATGGTTTTTATGTTGAGTGATAGATTTTCATATATTGAAAATATTGAATTCTTAGATTTGGTTAGCCCCAATTTCTTCTCAACGTGGAAGAATAAAGCTCCATCATCTAAACTTAACAAGTTGGTGACCAGTTACGGTCCTCTTTTCACGTTTCCTGATCTTTAAAGTCAGTTGCTATTTATCTATAAGGACAGAGACTTCCACAAGGAGAATGCATCAGAGTTAACTGCAGTACATATATAGGTTCAACCTACAGGATTTTTTGCCAGAGGCACTACCTCTACTACCACTAGCTATTGAAGATGAATGGCATCATTGCAATTTCCAGTGCCTCTGTTGAGCGATATTTTTCCTGTTTGCGTAGAGTTAAGACATATTTACGTGGCAACAAGGGACAAGAGCGTCTTGGCTCATTGTGTAGGATAAGCATACATAAAGATATTTTGAAGGAATTTGAGGAGAAGAATAAGCTGCATAACTTAATTACTGAAACGTTTGTTGATACGCCTCGAAGGCTAAATTTTCTTTATAAATAGATTGCATTCTTTCTTACATTGTCAATTGCTGAACAACTGAGTTGCAAATTCAATGCTCTTCTCCAGGCAAAAAACTTGTATTGGAAAATATTCCTTAATATTTGCCATATCATTTATGCTTTCCTTTTCTCAAACAATATTTGCAATGAGACTCTAAATATTTTAATAGCATCATCCCACTTTTCCTTGGTTGTTGGTTTATGAACTATATTAGCAGAACAGAATTGTCCTCATTGTTTATTACTGTCATATTTTGCCTCTGGATATTAGTTTTAATAGAAGCTAATGAGTCTCACTGTTCTGCTTTACAATAAAAGCCTGCAGAGATGTTTTGAACCTCAAAGCTTTAGAATGGCAAGGAAGAGTTAAATCCTATTTTAGCATACTGAAAGTACTTGTTGCCAACAATTGTTGGAATATAAAGCATCAGATGATAACCAAACAACCAACAGATCATAAATAACCAGAAGAAGATTCATCCCTGATTGTGCCAATGTTGGGATACTCTTTTGCTAAATCAATCAAACCTTGTTGCAGAATTAAATTGCATATGAACTTTTGAATTTGTGCAATAATGATAACAGTTTGATTGCCCCCAGCCTTTATGTTGCCAAAAGACTGGTAGGATTCCTTCTGCTTAAAAATGGAAAGGTGAAGCATAGGCAAACCCTTGACATGCGGCTTGAGGACTAATTTGCCTGGCAATTACAATTTGATGTTTATAAGACTCAATTTTTATCTCAAAATTTTTTGTTTAGCAATGAAATATATGATTTAACTCTATGTAGTATATGTTTTACAGCAGTTCTCAAAAAACAGCAATCTGTGATTTAAAAGAGGACTTAAGTCAATAAATATGGTTTTAAAATCTATCTTCAATGTAAAAGTGAAATCATGCAAATTACATTATACTTGTAGGAGGAGATATATGTAAACTTTAACTATCTGAAAATGGGCACTTTCCATAGAGTGTTTCAAAACAGCAGGGTTAAGAAAATTTTTGAGACCCCCTCTTATGTTTTTCCTTTTATTCCAAAGGGGCAGGACAATGCAATCACTATGTCCAGCAACGAAAACCATTAGTCGTTAGCACTCTCATTATCACACACGGTCGCTGTGGTCACTTTGAGAGTTGAATGCAATTCTACTTTTGGGCGATCACCTAAAACCCGTCGCATGGTCGCAAATAGCTGGAGTCCTGTGCATCGCCACTATTTGCAAACCTTAGGCTAAAATCAATTAGCGAACTTAACGAAAGTGAGTTAAATTTTATAATTTATACGACCGTCAATGACCTCGCTCTAAATTACATGGGAAAACTTTTAATTCAAAATTTGCAACAATCTTGTAGAGCCCTAAGAAACGCTGACATGGACTTGAAGTTGCCACTGAAGAATACAAATAATGGGCAAAAATGATACTCTTCCAGAGGAGCAAAATTGTGGAATGGTCTCTCAGCTGGTGCTAAACGAGCACTTCCCTGACATCTTTAATTAAATTTTGTACATAGTTGTTTTATATATCTAGTTTTAAACACTTGCAAATGTAGACTTTTACAAATATGAACTTTTTTCTTCGTAAGGTTTTGATTTTGGTTTTTATTTTGCAAATAGACGGCCCATTGCGAACCTGCTTAGCTAAATGGGCAACGGTCTGTAAAAAATTGAAATGATGATGATCACGACCAACGTGATTACAGTCAAGGTTGGCGACCCAGGAACTATAATGACGTTGCCATTACTATTACAATATGCTCCAATTATGTTGCTGTCATGAACAGGCTTTTTACTAAGGTAAATGATTATTTTTGCTAATGACGCGACATTGGAACGAGGAAGCTTTTTGATGAGAAATAAACACCATTGCTACAGGGAAGGAATTAGTTTGCAAATGAGGGTGGTTGTTTGCAGTCTCAATAGATATTCGAAGTTCATAGACAAAGATCGTTATCAAAGCAAATATCTCTTGCGTCGGCAGATTTCTTTAGACCATTGAGGAAGTACCTTACAAAGCCCGTAATGGTCGTGCGAATGCAAGGCTAGCTCTCTAGGCATGCGTAGTTTATTTTAGTGACGAAGATTCCAATGTAATCTTGAATCGTGAGACTGAATTTGCTAATTAGATTGACTTCTACTTTTTTACGACTATCAAGAGCAGCACTAATCAACACGCTCAATACCCGCCTTACTTAATACTACGCATGCTTAGAACACTTGTCACAGATTGGTGCATCCAAGCGGAAATCATTTGTGCGACTGCTTTCGAGCGAACGGCGCGGCTGGAACGATCAAATTCGCATAAGTCGAAACCCGCCTTTGCATGCACGTCTTGGCTATAAGAAAAAAGTTTATAAAAGAATTGAGGCTCAAATGGACAAACTCAAAACAAAATCTTAAGAAAATCACAAGGTTCAGTTTCCAAGATTAAAGCTCCGTTCACACT
>OLMO02000009.1:8591992-8609648 GCA_900291935.2 Cassiopea xamachana | reverse complement strand
AAGTGGAGCAGACGTACCCTCACTGCAAATCGTCAGTATCTGCGGACAGAAAACAAAGTATATCCATAAGATGACTTCTTAATTCTACTTCGAACAATGCTCCACAAAAATACTCCTAAGTTATTCTAATCCTCCTAGCTCATTCTCAAAAAAAAATCATTACTGTTAATCAAACGGGGTTGTTCTCTGCTTACGGTCAAATAAGAAATAGAAAATATCATAAACAGAAAACTTGAGAAACAGAAAATGTGATAAGCAGAATATGTAATAAACAGAAAATATGATAAGTAGAAAATATGATAAACAGAAAATATGATAAACAGAAAATGTAACAAACAGGAAATTTAATAAAAAGCAAATATAATAAATAGAAAACATAATTAACATGCACTGTAATACACAGAAAATATAATAAACAGAAAATATAATGAACAGAGAACTGAATGAAAACAAAACACAATAAACAGAACAAATAAAACAGATATATAAAAACTGAAAGTATAATAAACAGAAAATATAAGAAATAGAAAAATAATAAATCTAAAATATAATATAATAAGCAGAACATATAATAAATGGAAATACAATAATCATATATCAAATATCTTATCATATCGTACCAGGTCAGTCATATAAAGTTGTTTAGTACAGGATTTTCCATCTTACTTTATAATTACAATTATTGATTTTAAGAATTCAATAAATTAGCTTACTTTTAGTTAGAATATTTTAAAACATAAAATTAACAAACATTTTGAATTAAATGAGGACTAAAAGGAGCCAAAAATAGCTAGCAACAAATCCCGTCAGAAAAGGAATCCAACCGTTTACAAGAACGGTTTGTGCAATTAAAATTAACCCCAGTCACATATAGGGAAATGCATAAAGAATTGGTAACTGCTCATAGATGCAATGCTACCGCAAATAATATGATAACTACACGGTCATTTTTTGACTTAATGTTTGATAATTTTCACCCAAAAGTTTGAATTTTGATCCAAAGGTTTGAATTTTTGACCCAATTCTGACTTTACATATCCATGAGTCAAGCCTTTCTAACTGTGTTTGCATTAACACTCTTCCCTGCGCTTAGCATCTCTTAAATATCATTCACTTGTAGCATTTCAGAAGTACAGGTCTGGAATTGCACATTTCTACCCCAAAGGCTAGCTTCTGAATCCCTGTTATAACGTTGACAATGGCATATTTGCTGGCGACTATTTTCTCCACTAGTTGAATCTATCCCCAGTAGCATCAATAAGTAACAGTCAGAATAAGAAGTGAAGACTATTGAAATTTTTTATTTTCTATCAAGCAAACTAAGAACTAAATTTACATCTTCTGTGGCTGCCATAGATGGAAAGGACATCTTGTCGGCGAGTCCCATATACGACAGCCACTTACAATAATTATA
Organism: Cassiopea xamachana; assembly: GCA_900291935.2. NCBI lineage: Eukaryota > Metazoa > Cnidaria > Scyphozoa > Rhizostomeae > Cassiopeidae > Cassiopea > Cassiopea xamachana. The sequence continues at coordinate 8,608,234 of OLMO02000009.1, read as the reverse complement.
CAATACAATTTCAACAATTAAACTAAAATCAAAACAAACAGCAAAAATCCACCCCAACCAGGTGTCTCAAAAAAGACCCACACACACCTTAAAGCACCTGTAATGGAGGCGCTAGACAAAAAGAAATATAATAGGTGTGAACACCAAAGGAGATATAAGAAAAAAGTAGTGATAGACCAGGTTGGCCAGGTGCGAATAGGAGTATTCCTTTCAAGATATCTGATTGAGTTATCAAAAATAAAAAGTGATTAGCCACAACGTAAACGCAAGATTGCCTGGCTTTATACTATAAAGTAAATTTGCTTACATGCATTGTACTCTGTTTTAGACTTCTTTGACCTTATCTAATATATTTGACTTTATTCCAGAAAATTAAGATTTTTGGCTTTATTTTGACCAAATTTGTTGACTGTTAGACTTTTCGACCGCCCTAATGAAAACCTAGCATAAATAAAGTCGGAAATCAGCGTAAAATGAAAATTTAAATTGAAAAATAAAAATGCAACAACAGTATTCAAATATTTACGACAAAAGGGCAAAAACTGTCAACAAGAAAAAGAAAGTGCAGAAACTAGGGTAAAAACGCCATCTAAAAACAGCTTACCGGGCATCTACGTGGTTCAACGCATGCATCTGGGCAGAAGTGGCCACTTTTGCAGATTAATCTTGTCACTGTATCTGGGCAATAATAACCTTTAGGACAGGGATCCGGCTTTGCCATACCCGGACATATGAAGGCTTTTGAACCATTTTTGGAAGTGACTTGTGTAGGTGCTTCAAGCTTACCTTGCCAACTGATGCAGCACATTCCCATGCTTTTACAGAGCGGTTGGACAACTCCTTGCCTCGGTGGTGAGTTTTCATATCGAAAAGTATATTGCATACAGTATGCTCCAAGTGGACAGGGCAGCATACACGTGCTCAGCTCTGGACAGTAGAAGCCTGACAAAAACGAGATTTACACTAGCTTAGATTGAGCTGGTAGCAAGTGTATCTCAATACTTTTTTGCAAGGTTCCCTCCCCCAAGGAAAGAGAAAATATTTTGTACCCTCTACTCACTATAAATAAGACAATTATCCATAAAAATTATATACTTACACCTGTTATCCGGGATCATACGCGCCCCCTCTAACATTGCATTGCGCCACCCTTAGGGGCACGCCCCACTATTTGAGAAACACTGTCGTAAAAGAAAGAGTTTTGCGGAAAGATTTTTCAGTTGATCTGATTTCAAGTCACAAGCAAATTCCTCAGCTTAAAACTCTCACTATACGAAAATGCTTTTCTATCACACCTACACTAGGAACTCTACAAGTAATACAAGGATTCATAAAATAAATGAAAAAAGAAGCTAAAGATTTAATCCTTAAGGAAAGTAAGACAGAATTCAGACATTAAAAAAGTAAATAAGAAAACTTTAACTTGCAAAACAACAAATGGGGCATGTTACTAGTTATTTCCTCGGTTTGATACGCATTTCCATATCTAGGCATTTACATGGTATTTATTCTCCCCTTAGATTATCTCCTCGTGATTCCCTTTACTTTCCCTTGATTTCCCACTTATTTTTCCCACTTCTTTTTCCTATCTGTCTATATATATATATATATATATATATATATATATATATATATATATATATATATATATATATATATATATATATATATATATATATATATATATATTTATATACCCCTATCGCCTATCTATTTAACAGCTGATGATGAGATTTATTGTCTCGAAACGTCCGGTAGTCCCTAGGTAAAGTCTTTTTGGTTATGTCTTCAAAGGTTATGTCCAAATCGATATGTCATCTTCAACGGTTATGTCTTAAAATTCAATGGTCATGTCTTTAACATTGTTATATCATCTTGAACTCTGGAAATGTCGCATTAAATAGAAAAAAAGAACTCTCTGTTATGTTTTTCGCCGTGGCTTCTATTGAAAAAATGATTGTTGGGAAATTTCAAAAGCAAGTCACAGAAATATAATAGATAAATTAGAAGTTTTAATATAAAGACAACTTCTGATAGAGGAGCCATATCTATTTGTTCATCGATAAAATCCTTATACGTAGGCTAGCCAGTGTACATAGGTAAAAGACAAATGAAAATCCAGCCAATGTTTCGACTTGTTACTAGTATCATCTTCCAAACAGTGAAGAGAAACAACGAAACGTGAAAACTAAATACTGAAAAAATAAGAAGATACAAAAAACTCTGGGGGATTGTAGAAAACGGCATATAAAAGAGCAATAGGAACGGTGATGGCCGATGGAGACCTGTTTTCCTCATATAAGCATATAGCAGGCCGTAGAGCTGATGTGGAAGATGATGTTCCTGGCGGTATCGTCCATGATAGTTCATTATGCATGTATAGCAGGGTGTTTACAAATCAGAGAAATCAAAGAAAGTCAGGGAACTGCAATTTTACCTAAAAACTATCCAGAAAAGTCAAGGAATTCAACCAAAATCGATTTCCTAACACAAGCCTTTTGTATGAAGCACACTTTCTGCCTTCAGCCTAGATATCTTTTCAATATTTCGTTAAATACAACAACCAAGATTATGCAAATGTGATGCAAGAAATAAGATGCTCAGGTTTTATGAGGCATATAATGGATGCCTTTTCTCTTTTGTTTCTAGCTTTACCAAAAACTATCTTGCAAAAAGAGTTTCTTCGAGTTATTTTTTTAAACTCATACTGCCTGTATGTCTTATTTTTTATAATTTTTGCTTCTCTTTAAGCTAGGCATTTCTTATTAAAAATGTTTTTGCAGAGAAACTGGTAAGAAAATCCCTTTCAAAAATGTGTACTTTCATCTTGCTGTCTTATAAAATGTTGGCTTTCTTTTTCATGATGAAATCAAAACATAGTTCTTTGCTCAATGGGCTAAGGTTTCTTAAATATGCTGGGGTTGTAGTGTGTGATATTTGCTCAGGACCTATGCTAAATCAGGGAAAATCAGGAAAATATAAAAAAAAACTACTTTCCTGACTTGACAGACAACCTATATAGTATTATAAGCATTGAAAAAGGACTTTCTTAGCACTGAATTCTAAAATCGTATATCAATACCAATACTATTGATTCTAAATTCTCTCTCTCCGCATGTAATAAATTCTGTAACAAATACGCGGCATCAATTTGCAGCTTAAAAGAGTGAAAAGATTTACTATAATACTGAGATTGTCAGCCTCAATGACTAATTAAAAGAGAAATCAAGGATTCAACTATAACCATAACAGGTGGGCATACTTTAGTAAACACAACAGCAAATAAGTATACAAACAGGAGGCACAGGCTTGCTAAATATTGAAAGTAAAGCCTCTCATAATTTTGTGCAATGACCTGCACAGACAAAACAAGGAGTGTTATATAGTCCTAAAGTAGTCTCAAATAGACGGGGGTTAGAAAAGTAGGGGAGTTAAAAGTTCCTATAAAACCCAATGAACGTGTGGCAGGAATAAGCGAGGTGGGTAGAACATTTTTCTTTTATTATTAATTATGTTTAGGTTTTACGCGTCGTTTTAAATGTACACAGAATATAAAAAACATGATTTTTCAAGTTACATTAATGCACCAGTTAAAGTGAACTTCCCCTCCCCCTCACCTCAGGACACAGATAGGGATTAGTATTACAATGTGAACAAAAGCAAACAAATGCCACCATATAGGGACTTTATATGGGGACACATGACCACCCCTTGGGGATAATTGGAGGCATATTTACATATTGGATTACCGAAAAATCATGGCAGTAACAATGGCCGCTATCTTCGACTTTAAACTGCAAATCCCCACCTGAAGCCACACATTGCTCAGTGGAAATTTATTGAGGATACTGAAGATTGGCCCTATTGTTAAGCCTTTGAAGAGTCAATCATTGACCGGGAAATTTTTCGTGCTGTTGTAATGTTCTGTAGTACCAACGAACTATGACCGGGAAATCTTTTGCCATGCGTGATCAATGCGTGATCCATGCGCTACACATTGCACTGCCCACAATCAAGCATTCTGAAAATACGCCTTCTACACATACTGTTAGACTCTCCTTGGAGAATAACCACTTGCACGTGAAATCGAAAGATTCGTATCCCCAGCAAGAAATGCCAAAATGTGTTGATCCACCACATAGTGCAAACACAATAAACCCGAGGTGGTGTAAGTATTTAACTGGAGGAAATTTTCTGGAGGGGCAAAACCGGCCTATACAATAACTTTGGAGGGGCAAAAGCCCTATTTTGTTAAGCAAATCTTCAGGTTACTAATAATTCTATTGGGGGGCAAAACTATTCAGAATTTTTCGTTCTGGGGGCATTGTCCCCGTGCCCCCTGCAGGCACGTGCCTGAGCTGGGGGTGTTGGGTTAATTTTGACTGGTGCATAATGCTCGATGGAATAAAAGGCTTAAGAACTAATAAATGAGGGGTCTAGAATAAGGATATCCTGGTGTTATTTTTTAAATAATAAGCGAGAGGTACATTAAGTTGAGACTGAAAAAGCATCGATTAGCAAATATACCTGGTGGACAAGCTGCAGTTGTGCCATTCAAGTTGTAGAAGCCTTTAGCGCAGGCTGGGGAATTCCACGGAGGAGAGCAGGGGTATTTCACGACGCTATGCCCTTGGAGCTGTTCGCTCGAATTTCTTCGGCCTGGTGTAGCAGGAATCGATGAGTTGAATGAAGTTGCATTGGTGGGGTTGCATGGTGGAATTCCGAGGCAGCATAAATGCGTATACCCATCAGGGCAACATCCAGGTGATGGGGCTCTTGGAGCTTCTGAAAATTGAGAAAAGCATAACTTGTAAAAATCTTGCTGCATGCAGAAGCAAAGTAAGAAAACGCTTATGTAGACAAGTACATTTGGCTTTTGAACTTTCTGAAGACTGACTACATCAAATTAATTAAGATAATGAAACATTAGGAAACTGGATTTAATTATTCCTACCAAGAAAAAGAAAGTGGATATGGTCAGAACTGCCGAAGAGAATTTTTGGCGCCCAGTTTTAATGAGAAAAAGGTTCCTAAATGACGCCATCAGACATTTATTTCTAAAGCCTTGCTGACTGGCTAGGGAATGTCAAGTAAAATCGAACTGATAAAATTTTGAACATACAGTCAACCTCACATGATTCTGATAACGTGGTAATGATAAAAGTCTCCCTAAAATAAAAGCCCTATTCTATCGCCTTAAAAAATAAGGACCCTTCTGTTAGATGCCCTCTTTATCAAAATTGAGTTAAGAGAAACAATTCCAAGCCATTTGGTCAGCATTTAAAGAGGGAGAAGGTGGGAATGTGAAAGCACTGCAAGCTTTTGCGAGAACTTAAGTTAGCCTCATAACTTTGCCCAAGATGTTAGATATTTTTGCAAAATTCAACCATTATCCTCAACTTGAGAAAAAGACAAATTCTTAAAATGTCATTAAGGCCCCCTGCTTCTAAAGACCCCTTGCATAAAAGCAGGGCTGTTGCTACACAATGTTCATAAGGGCGCGGAGCTTGCATTTTCCTTACAAAATTGGGCGTGGCAGGCAACATTGGCGTGACCGGATAGCATGGGGGTGCCATAGTTAACTTAAAATGTCTGCACCTACTCGAAAGACAGTATACAATGAGGAAGGAGGAAAGAGGGGGGTTTGGTGGCGGAGCCTCCAAGAAATATGTTTTTAAAACGCGCTATAAGTTCGCTACAGATATCACTAACGCTCTCTTTAGCACCACAATGGCACAAGAAAAGTGATGAAGACATGGTAACTTTTACGTCTCATCACAGAGAGTGACTTTACGCCTTTACTGTAAATAATTGATAATTAGGAAGATGTACATGGAATGAACATATTGCCACTTCTACTTAGGCCACTTCGCTGTTTCTGTTTACATCACAAATGTTGGTATGTGGTACCTTGTCAAGCCGATATGGATTCTGATTGGCCTGCGAAAGAATTTCGCAAGCGAAATGAGAAAAAAGTTGAAATCAAGTCAACCTTTTCGGTGAGAAATTGTATCTCTCAAAATGTCACTATGCATGCCTGTGAAGTATTTCGCTCGAACTTTTCGCATTTCGCTGAGCTTTTTCTCACTAGAAATCATGCCATTGTTCTGTAATCTTACTTCTGTCTCAGAATGCTTCAGGCCTTTTCGCTTTAGGAGGGCGATGACCCTCGCCCGCGCAAATGCCCTTGTAAACCTATTTTCACGGGCGATCATATGCAGATGATTGATCACCCTTGCAAAACCGGCTTCAACCCCCAACAAGTATGAATCGATACTCAATTTTAGACTAATTTTCACGGGCGATGTACCGCTCTCGCAATACTTTTTCCACGAAGAGGCCTGGTTATGCTTGCTCACCTTTATTGTCGCTCTTTCATCTACACAGTTTTTTCATCTATAAACTGTCACTTTCTGCGCTCAACAAAGGGCGCTTTTTTGGGTTAAAAGGACGTGGTCAAAAATATTCTGGGGCTAAAGCTCTTCTCTCACCCAGGGGCCATGCCCCCCGACATTTTCCCAGCTAGATATGCCCCTATAGACGGGCGCATTCTTTTGTAACGAGACACTGCAGCGAAGTATGAGACTTGTGTGGACGTGGATAGAATGGATTTGTGAGCCATACCTTTGCTATGCTAAGAATGCCGTCACGCATGGACTATAAACGAACTGTCAGAACTTTAAGAAAAACACAATAGTTTGGAGTTTGACAGATACATTCCTCATGCATCATCTATCCACGCCAATTTTCTTCCTTGTATGTTGCACTGAAATTTGAAACCCGCGAGAAAAGCAAGCGTCGCTGAATGCAAGACAAAAATGTTCCCCGCCAAATGTACTCTTAGGTATTGTCATAGGCGTAGGAGGACATCACATTTAGGGGGGGTTATAACATTTCTGCCCGAATGAGTAAGGCGATCAGCACAGCTGTCAGAAAAGTTGCCCGAATTTCCTGTTGTTCTTTCAGTAAAATTGCCCGAATGTAGCAGATGTATGCACGGGGGTGTAGCCCCACTGCCACCTCCCCTCCTACCCCTATGGGTATATAGGTGTAGGATAGGAGGTATATGAGAGCCATGGACATAGGAACCGCGGGGCACAGAAAGCACGTACCCCCCCCCCACTTTTCAGAAAGTTGTATATTAAGTACCCCTTTTCCCTTTTTGCATCTGAGGGTGCCCCCCCTGAATGCATGTGCCTCACCACTTTTTGAGCGCTTCCTATTTCCAGATGGAACTCCGTAAAAATCGCTAAAAATTCTTAAAACTTCTCGAAAATGAGAAGTATGGAAAATCTTTATAAATATACGTTTTTTCAAAAGAAAGTGGTTTATAAGAACGTAGTACTCAGCTGCTCAAAAAGTTGAGAAAGTGTAGTAATGGATTTTTGAAAATTATGAAAGCTTTCTAGAGTTAATGCATGTAACACTCCATTTATCTGTGCACATAATAACATCACCATCATCATTCATCATTTCAGTTTTTATAGACGGTGGCCCATTCAGCTACGCTGGTTTGCAAGGGGCCGTCTATTTACAAAATAAGAGCTAAAATCTTACAAAACAAAAAAGGAAAGAAAAAAGCACATATTTTAAAGTCTACAATAAAAGTGTAAAAAACTAGATATATAAAACAACTATTTACAAATAAGACTTAAAAGATGCCAGAGATGGTCACATTTAGCACCAGCTGAGAGACCTTTCCACGATTTTGCTCCTCTGAAAGAATATCCTTTTTGACCATTATTAGTTTTTTTCAGTGGCAACTTCAAATCTCTATCAGTGTTTCTCAGGGCTCGAAAAGATTGTTGAGAATTTCGAATTAGACATTGTCTACGGTAATTTGGAGCAAGGCCATGGAGGGACTTGTAAGTTATTACTTTTAACTCATTTTTTTAAGTTCGCTGATCGATCTTAGACCAAGGTTTGCTAATAGTAGTTTGGCAGGGGTGTCGAATACACTGTTAGTTATTATTCTAACTGCTCTCTTCTGTAGCTGTTGGAGTCTGTTTATGTAAGTTGTGCTACAACACCCCTAGAAAGACGAGCAACATCTAAAATGTGGCTCTATTATGTTTATATACAAGTTCTTCAAGATGTACTGTGGTAAAGATTGTTTTGCATGCTTTAACCCTCTAACAGAGGGTTGGGGAACCTATGGCTCGCGATCCAGATATGACTCTTGATGAGTGCAACTGGCTCTGGCTAAAAGAAAAATCGTACTTGAAATTATTTTTTCATTCGCTACAAACCATGCATTATTAAAAATTGTACATGCATTTAATAGTATTTACTGTTTAAAAATGAGAACCCTGAAAACGTACATATGGTCAGTCCTGTTGTATGGATGTGAGTGCTGGACAATCTCTAACAACATCGAGAAGAAACTAGACGCTACGGAAATGTGGTTTTTGAGAAGGCTGATGAGAATATCGTGGACAGATAGAAAGACCAATGAAGAAGTGTTACAACTGGCAGAAACAAAGCGCTCACTGATGACAACAATCAGAAAAAGACAACTGAAATTTGTAGGCCACATTAACAGAAAAAATGGACTGGAAAAGACTGTGCTCTGTGGAAAAATCGAGGGGAAGAGGAGCAGAGGAAGACAAAGAACAACATATATCAAGTCTGAATGCCTTTGCAACTAAGAAACGAATGCCTAATAACAGGTTTATCCAGCTGGCTGATGACAGGGAGGAATGGAGGTCCATGATCGTCGATGCCTGCACCAGGCCGGACACTTGAGGAGGACTGTTTAAAATATATTGTATGGCTCTCATGGAATTTCATTTTTGCAGTATGAGGGCTTAATGGCTCTCTGACACGAAAAGGATTCACGGTCCCTGCTCTAACAGTTTAACTTCTGTTATTTACTAAGATTTATCATTATTTCAATTGTACATGGCGCCTTTTCATTTTCCAGTAATGTACACGCGAAAACAGTGGGACGTAAGAGTTTTAAAGAAAGTTCTTGATACTGGAATCGTGAAAAGTTAAGAAAGTATCTGTACTGAGCCAAAACGAAATTTCTTATAAAAAAACTTGTACTTCTAACTTGTAAAACAGCTCAAAGGCTGTTAACATTTTCCAAAAGCCTGTAAATTCTCAAAATCTTTAGATAATCTCTAAATTCTTCAAAAACTAAGCAACTCTACAAATATGTGAAAAATCCCAAAAATCTTAAAAATCCAGGAAATCCTTTAGGTATTAAAGTTGTTCCGATTTTTGAGAAATATGCAAATTAAAAACATCTCGTACACTTTTACACGTGATTTGCCCCCTCGTGACTAATAATACTGCTCCCTTGGATATGCGGGAGGGCAGATGACCAGCTTGAACTTATTAACTACTTGTTTATGTGCTACTCTTTGGCACCCAATAGTAAGGGAGGGGTTAAAATTTTGGTAAAAGAGCATAAATAGGGGGTGTTAATAAATGGAAGTGGGTGCAGTTTTTCCATAATCACTGTAACAGGGGGATGTTAATAGTGGGAGATCAATGGTGAATAGAGAGTATGGGGACCCAAACATTTCAGAATTATTGCTATTGGTTAATGCCAAAAGTTTTTAATACCAAAAAGCTATTACCAACTTTTAGGACATCCCAACAAGTGTTTGCTTGTACTTGCTGCTATTTTTTACAGTATTTATTGTTCACATTGATTTACATTCACAAAGCCAATGTGCATTTATTTATTTATCCTTTTTAAACTTTGAAACCTTTAGTTAGGGTGGGGTATGAATATAATGGGGGTTAGATCTTCTTCACACTTGCTTAGTGAAGGGGGTTTTAATAAATGGTAACGGATGGTGAAATTTTCAAAAATTTGCAATCGGGCCCCCCTACCAGGTGCGCAATTAGGGGAATCCTGGGGATCTTGCCCCCTGCCTTTTTCAGCAAAAGAATGAAGGTGCCCTTTTTGCAGTGCACTCTTTGTATCAAAAAGGGAGTTTTCTTTAGATTCGATTTGACCCCCTGCCCTCGAAAATGCCTAGCTGCGCCTAAGAGTGAATGCTCTATTCGGCGCCTACAATTCGGTGCCAACGAGTACATGCTTTATAAGAAACATAAAGCGGAAATTAGGCCAAAGTTGAGAAACATTTAAAAAGCAAAGGCAGGCTGAGACAGGCAAATAATGGCTTGAAAAAAATGCTTTTACAAGAAAAATTTTGATCAAACTATAAAGAAAATAGAAACAACATCTATTAAATGCCTCATAAAACCTGAGTATCCTATTTCTTGAATTACAGTTGCCTAATCTGAGCTGTTATTGTTACTCGTCTTAAGTCTTACGAGTTTAAGAAACAGTTCAGAAAAATTTAAGGCTGGATTTGAATATGATTTGACGATATACTTAGAATCGTCGAGACTAAACACAACAAGGAGCTTTACTAGTCATGAGAGCAATAAATACTCGCTTGTAGACTTGGACAAAGTCCAAGCCGACAAAATGTCGTTGCATAGTATATTATATCCGAGTTTCACAATTCAAAGGCTGGAAAGAATGACCGTTTAACAGCGTATTAATATGTAAACGAAACAACTAAAGGTACATATCAAACTCTAACTTCCATATTATGACATGCTGTAAAAGACACCTTAATTGTTCGTTAGTCAAATACTTGGTGCCTAATCACACAGAGAAATTAACATCGAAATTTCATTTCAACCTTGCAATGAAGTTGAAGTCTACAAACTTTTTTAGCATCCGCCCACTAAAATTGAGATGTATCGAGAACAGTGATAAAGCTGAATGACCATGGATAGGAATTGAATTCAACTAAAATCTGACTGTTGTCCTTGGGCAAGGAAGTTGAATATTGTTACAGTGAAGAAAACAGTTCCTGTACTACGATGGCACCTGAGAACAAGAGATAGTTACCCAGTGTTCGCTACTGGCCCCATAAAAGAAAAGGAAGAAAACAAAACTGTAAATAAACTTACTTTTGCAGAGGTTCTCTGCTTGAGCCGTGCTAATGCATAGTAGGATAAATAAATACACTTTCATTGCGATGGCTCCTATGGCAGTCCTGTGAGCAGGTCCTGCCACACGATCAATCCTTTCAGTCAAGGAATATGAGTTAATCCCAGCCTGATTTCACCAAAATGAAACTCAAAGTAAAAGCTGTCGACCAGTTCCTTGGTGCATTAAAGGTAAACGCCTAACAAACGTGCAGATGGACGGTGTCAACTACGGCATAACCAGTTATGTGGCATGGCAATATGACACGGGGGTTATATGGTAAGCTAAAAAGAAGTGACTTCAGCAATAATTTGAGCTGAGCTTGGCCCGGTCATGTTTTTGTCAACAGTTATGTGTGCAAATGCCTGCCTTGTTTAAAAAAGATGACTTCTAGCTGTATGCCTACCTTGTATTTCTAGCAGTATGCCAAGGGAACTTTATAGCAGTAGCTGCTATTAAAGGAGCAAGGGGGCAAAGTGCCCCCCAAGTGCCATCGAATCGGAAATTCTCGGCAAAAGTAGTGAAACCTAAGGCCAAATACATGATTTTTTACGAAGAAAATAACTTTTTTGCTTGAGCCTAGATTTTCTTGTACGCCATTTATCATGACTCATGAAAATATGTGTAATCGACATATATTCCCAAGTATTTGTCAAGTACACATGTTTCTTCTAAAATACTTGGCAAATTCTGCCCATTTGCCCCCCTGAAACTTTTTTGAAAAACCACCACTGCTCTATAACGATATGTGTGTTAAGTGCATAGGGCGTGAGCCCCCTAACATAGACGAAACTGCAAGAAAGTTGTTCATCACAATGTTTTCAATTAATCTTTTCTGCCTTTGTGGTCATACACGCTTTTTTTTAAATAAGGAACCTAGCTCAATGCTTAGTTCTAAAAGTTCTTTATTTTTTGACCTCTTTTTATGCAAATCTAGTACTAAAAGTTCCTTAATAGTTCCTTTATTTTCATTGCACATATAGTGCCATACAAGCCGTACAAACACAAGGAAGCATCAAAATCCTGACTTTTGCCCTTAATTTAGGCTAGAACTTAAGATTTACGGCACAAATAAGGTAGGAAAGAAGTTTTAAGAATGTTTCTAAGTGAGTTTTGGCTGCAAATGAATGGAACCGACTTCCCTATTCTTGATTATTTGCAGTCATAAAACTATTTTTTAATTGAAAAGTTCTCTTAAAGCTTTTTCCGTTAGTAGTATAAGTTCCGTGAGCGAGGTGGCATAGTGGTTAGAGCGAATGCCTCTCGTGCGGAAGGTCCAAGTTCGAACCCGACTCGATGCCCTGACTGAGTGCTCGCTCACTGCTCACCCAGCAACAAATGGGCACCTGGTGGCAACACTTGGGAGATAAAGGTGGCGAGGAAAGGAAGCACCCTACCTAACATGTCGATGGCTCAGGATAAGTGTCCTCTCTAACAAGCACTGCCCTACGTACGAAAGTATATGGGACTATCTTACCTTTTCTTAGTATACGTTCCTTACATTTTCCAGCTGTCTACATGTAGGTTCCTTATAATGAAGTTCCTTATACAAAAGGCGTATAGTAGTTGGTTGAATGTTCAAAACGCCTCCCCCCAATAGAGAAAGTGTTTAGGCACATTCCTGGGTTTCTATGATAGAACGTGACAAAATGAATTGCAGACGAACAGTGGGAAACTTTGAAGAGCAGGATCTTTTGAAGAGCACTAAGAAATGATATAGAATTCAAGACAACTTTGTGACAAGGGTGGCTGTGGGAGGCAAAGAAAAGAGTATTTCATTTTAGTAGAAGTCCTCTGCCCATCTGCAACATAATTTTATTGGAGGAAACCGGGGGACGTGTCCCCATCACCCCCGCGGCGCAGCCATTGTTTGGGAGCTCTTACCTTGAAGTGTTACTTGGTCTATACCCTTATCAACAGGGTCTCCGAACCTATTTAGACAAGAGAATATGGAACGGTTCAGTTTGAACGGTACTATTGGGGTAGGCTCCATAAGGTTTTTGCTCGCGTTTACCCGAGAACTATAGGGCGGTTCCAAACGATTCCATTATTATCATTTCTATAAGGAACGGATTGAACGGTTATCGTGCAACCGCAAGGCGCATACGTAACATCAACGGGTAAGTCGATAGTTCAAAAAGAAAACGAAAAAGAACACTTCATTGATTTGCTCTACTTATTTCAATGTTGTGAATACACATTTCTTTATAAGAAAGCTTGTTTTGCCCAGTACTCAAACTTTCTAACTTTGCACGGTTCCAGTGTCAAAACTGTCATAAGGCTTCCTTAGCAAAACGTTTTTGAGTTCCAATGTTTTGCTCATTCACATTAATGTAAAGTGGAAAAGCTCCATGTGCACTTGAAATGATGAGGCATCTTAGTAAATAACAGAAGTTACACTTTAAGAGGGAAGCCAACATCTCATACATGACATTTTGTACACAGATAAATCGAATTTTAGATAAATAAGCACTAAAAAACTTTCTTAATTCTCAAAAGTCCAGTACTGAACTTTCTTAACTTTTTGAGCAGCGAAGTACTACTTTCTTATAAAAAACCTTCTTATAAACAAACGTGTATTGCAAAAGAACTTTAATTTTTTGCTGCGAAATCCGTTCTGAGGTTACATTGCTCCATTGACCACCAAAGCATCACTGCTGATCAGTGCTGCTGATCAATAAGGGTGAAAAAATGTAAAAACGAGGCTCGCTCATGGCTTCCATATTCAGAAAGTTGCAGTGGGCCTAAATGAGCCGCTAAAGTCAGCCCCTCAAGTTTTTTCCGCCGATCGCCAGGCTCGCGCCAATAAGTCTAACTTTACATGTGCGCAACAGTAACATGAGTTGATGGCCTAGAATGGACGCAGTTCGCAGACGCAATCTGCCAAAGCTTACATCAACAGGCTCTGAAATTTCTCCAGTTGTTGTTACAAATTATTGCAATAATCACCCGAAAATAGCAAATTTTAAAATAATTACTTAAAGAAAGCTGGTCCTGGCCTCTCCACCAAACTTCCAGAAAACCCATTTCATTATATGGTCAAAATATTGGCACAGTGGAGCTATCTGGGGAGTATTGCCCAAGATGAATTTAGCAGCTATATATAAGGTAAGTATTGACTTGAATTTTGTTTTATCAAAATGATATTTCTTTATCGTACGGATATTTCGTAATTTTTTCCTGAATTTCCGTCGAAACACTGACCTTTAGAGCGCAAAAGCATCCCTTTTTCTATCATTTTAGAGCAACAGACCCTACTGCTTAGGATAATGAAATACTGTCAATTTTTCCTAAGGGATATTGTATATTTCGTTGCTTTTTCATGAATCCAAAGTAGCCAATCTTTCGGTCCTTGCGAAAGAAAATTCCCACCTGGCCTCTCAAAGAAACTGTTAAATCTTAAAGACAGCATGTCATTTTTTGCTTGTTTAGTGCCCAATCTTATGGTAGTGTTGCCTGTTCGTGATATTTTAGTTTTTATGAGTGGAGCATTTCGGCATATTCTTCCCACAGCTAGTAACGAATTTGATCACAAATTGACACAGCTAGTAAAGGGCTTGAGCTCTATTATGCCTACCATGACTGGACCAATCAACAAGTTTATACAGAAATGAAGATTACCTGTAGAAAACCCATGGAGATGTTAAGAATGTCAACAAACAGCAAGCCTTGTACATTTATTCTGCGCAACAGTCGTGTACATTCGCTTCCCGCTGCAACCTACCATGCCTCGTTTTCGTTTTACATTTTTCCCTTTGTTCTGTTGACCTCCAAAATGTTAAATGTTGGATCCTTGAGAAGCCCGGTTGGGACCCATTGGCATTAAGGTAGCACCCTAGACCCACTAGCATTAAGGTAGCATTAAGGTAGTACCCACTGGCATTAATATAGCATTCTTCCTTGGTCTTCCCTTTCCTCACCTTCTATTACTCTGCCATACATATTTATATGGGCTCACCCAACGGGCTCCTTGGTACGATTGGGGACATTCCCACACCCAAACACCTGCGGTAGTGGTATCATCTGCTATACCAGGTTTTTTTTAACGTGCAGTTCTACATAAAATGTGCAATTCTAAAAAGATTTGTGCAGTTCTAATGAAAAATCTGTGCAATTCAATAGCTTGTTACTTTCTGATCCAAAGGTGTAAGAAAGTAAATAGCTGTAAAAATGATAGATTTAGGTATGAAGCAATAGGCGAAACATAACCAGAAATGGAATTGTCAGAGATGGTAACATTTATCTACTCTTTTTCGCTAAATGCAGTGAGTTCAATCCCATCTGCAACCAGTATTTAATTCTTCAACACAGCATCGTTAGATTTAATGTGCAGTTATGATTTTTTCTTTAAAAAAGACCTGTACTATACTATATTTGCTATTGTGACAGGTGGCATGTCCGAACCAGTTCAGCTGTCTTTTGTTTGCATGTCCGCACCTTCTCATCTTTCACATTTTCACTTTCTGTACCTGTTGTGTATAAGCAGGGGATTTTTAAGCATAGGTACTAGCAGGCACGCTGAAAAAAATATGCACCGCTTTGGGATCCAATGCACCTCTTTGAGACATTCTCGTTCCATCCTTTAGCAGTACCTACATTTCACGGAATTATACAACTTGCTCTCTCTTCCAATAATATTTTGTTCGGTTATATAGGTTATTTGATCTCCTTTGTATGACAGCAATGTCCAAAAAAGGATTCTGTTGCATTTCAAGAAGGGCACTTTTGCTCCCTCTGCTCCCCAAAGTGAAAGGGTGGAGGGGCGCTTGCTCCCATCTGCCTCCCTCTCCGGCGTGCCTGGGTATTATTCGGGCGAATGCACCATCAAACCCCTCTTCATGCCTCACTACTGATGGTAAGAATGTTACTTTTGCCTCCAGAAAGTGAGCTTTCTTTACTTTACAGAAAGTGAGCCTTTGTGGACTCGACTCGAACTGGAAACGTTGTATTGCGCACCGTAGTTCTTCTGTGCACACTTTTTATGACGCGCGCCAGACTATGAAGTTAGGTGCGCATTTTGTCCTTCTCAAGAAAAGTACCCTTGCACGAGTAGACTCTTCAGGTAACGGGTGGGCGCATTAAAAAAGCTATTCATATTTTATACATTTCATTTCTTTCTTCTGCAATGGCTTTGCGTGTCTTGGTTGAATTGTGCTGTAGGCAGAAGTTTGAAAGTTATTGCCAGGTCTGGAATACAACTGAAGTATTATAACTTAGCATTGATTTAGGTGCGTGAATGAGATTGATCAAGTGCTCAAATTTTCTAAATTATGTGCGCA
>OLMO02000009.1:8566001-8591655 GCA_900291935.2 Cassiopea xamachana | reverse complement strand
TAGAGCCGAAGGAGTATACCATTGACATTGCATTTAGCAGCCTTAGCTTGACATTGAAATCTGTGAGTATCTCTTAGTTTCCTTAAGCCTGGTTTCCATATAATCGTCTCTGTCGTAGGGATCGTCTCTGTCGTAAGGATCGTCTCTGTCGTCTGCTCCCAGCCTGAGATGATTCAGACGAGCCATACATAGTAGAGGGAAACAAGGACATTCCGTTATTTGTGGTCGTCTCTGTCGTAAGGATAGAATTCAGTTCTATCCGGACGATCGTGTCGTCTCTGTCGCAAGGATCGTCCTTAAGCCTGGTTACCATATAATCGTCTCTGTCGTAAGGATCGTTTCCGCCCCCACAAACGATCGGGATGATCCTATGGAAACGCACTTTGTTGCGATTCAGACGATCCTTGCGACAGAGACGACACGATCGTCCGGATAGAACTGAATTCTATCCTTACGACAGAGACGACGGAAATAACGGAATTTCGTTGTTCTCCTCTACTCACAGGTCATGAAGTCGTACAAGATTGAAATTATTTTCACTGTCGATCCTCAAATCTGCTATCCTTTCACGCTACTACATAGTCTACATTATTTACACCCCTCTTCTGATGCGAAAGTACCCTATTTTGGATGCTGGGGGCCTGCCATTAAACCCATGAAGTGCTGATCACAGGTTGATAGCTGATGAATCGTACCTTCTCCTTTTTATTTCCTTGTCATTTATTGCACTTTTCCATTGTAACATTGTCGCTAGGTACTAGTAGAAGCCAGATTCCCAATAACCTACGTTGCTGGGACTACCCTTTCTTTCTTACTTTCTCCTTTATATTGTTTCTATACACACGCACGACATTGATGATCTTATGGAAACCAACAATTGTAAGGATCGTCTGAATCGTCTCAGGCTGCGATCAGACGACAAAGACTATCCCTATGACAGAGACGATTATATGGAAACCAAGCTTTAATCGCAACAAAGTGCGTTTCCATATGATCGTCCGGATCGTTTACGGGGACGGAAATGATCCTTTCGACAGAGACTATTATATGGCAACCAGACTTTATAGATTTTTATACCGAACATTCATCGTTTTCGAAATATGCGCTTTTTGTAAAAAAACCGCTTTTTGGATGAACCTCAATTTTCTTAACTTCTCCGGAAATCAGGGCTGAGATTTTCCTAAATGCTACTGAAATGGACTTGGCTTTACAGGTTGCCCTTTTTTGTTAATCTTGCAAACTCGAATTTGTAAGTAATATCAATTTTTGGTAAGCAGTGAAACTGAACATTGGAACTTGAGTCTTGTGATTTTCTTAAGATATTAGCCTTTTGAACCCCTTTTTTCATAACCCTTTTTCTTATAAAAGCATGTACTAGTTCAAAAAGTAAAAATTGATTATTAGGCCTGTTCACACTGCAGGGGATAATTTTTAATGAGCTAATGAGATGCTTGAATTTTGGCTTTATTGCTTCATTCCGCAATGTTGAAGTGGAATAACTGCAGAAAAATTTATACCTCACAGCTTTTTGCTAAGAAATAATTTTGCACTATAAAGACAGCCTTCTCACATCACCTTCGTAAATGCATTGCTGATGGATATATCCGTGCTTTTGGCCTAGACACGAGCTGTTTGAAAGATGTTTTACACGCATTATCACTCACTCCTATTTTTAGAGCCCTTCCACTGAGCCTTACTTCAGTACTCGACTGACAATAAAGCTTTTCTTGTGTGACGTAGAGTTGGGCTTACCTAACTTTTGTCAAGTCAGCAAACAAACAAAGTTAGGTGTTCTGCTGAAGTTTTCATTGAAGCTAACGACCTTTTGCTGAAGTAGGCAACCTTTTGCTGCAGTAGGCAACATTTTTTGCTGAATTAAGCGAGCTTTTTGCTGAAGTGAACTGCTTGATAACATGGAATATTGACTGAGACTCTTACAATGAAGAGCTTTGAAATCTTGAAGACTAATCGAGTAGAAAGAGTAGCTATGAACCATCTCAAATCATTTTGCCACTTATACGCAGATGTAGCTTGCTTAGTTGGTGATACAAACTCTATATTTAATAAAGTTGTTGACATGGTTAAGAAGTTCTTTACCTCAGTTTTATGTTTGAAGATAGGGCCTGTAAATGAATTATAATTCAAAATTAGTTCGTATACCTGACATGAAAGACTAAATATTGTAAAGATTTTTTCCAAATGAATGGGGATTTTTGTTTGGAAATGATACGAAGGGGTCATGCGCTAGGTCACCTGCTGAGTAAGTTATGAATTCTAACTTGTTTTTTGTAACTTTGCAGAGTTTTAGCTACTTTCTATTGATTCATTAGGCCTTCTGACTGTCAAAAATATTTTCCATTGTAAGCAATCTCTCAATTGCTATATGTATATAAGATATGTTAAAGAAATGTCACCAAAATTGCTAGAATAGTGAAGAGTAGCAATTTTGGTTCCAGGAAAATAGGTTTTGCCAACCTAAAGATGCCACACAGCTCTCATGCGATCGATATCTCAAAATAGACGAACTGTTTGGCAAACGCATTGTCAAAATCTTAATACATTTGAAATATCAGGCTATGCGGGAAAAAATGTGATTAATAAGTATTGCCACATTACAAGCGGCTAGCGATTAACGACATTTTTGACATTTAGATATATTCTTAATTGTCTACATGCTGCCTTTGCTGGTCAATGCTATCCAATAAACTATTAACTTTTTCTAAGGAAAGAGCTCTTGCAACAGTTATTATTACTCAAAAGATGCATATTTTTTCAGAGCCGCCGTCTTCGTGATCTTTAAGTTAGTATGATAGGATTTAACCCCTCTTTATGTAAAAAACCTAGCTCAAGGCCTAATAGTAAAAGTTTCATAATTTTTGATCACATTCCAGTCCTAAAAGTTTCTTAATTTTTGACCACATTCCAGTTCCAAATGTGTCCTAATTTAATGAACAAAATTAAAGTGAAAACGTAAACAAAATGTTGACGTAGCAAACGAATAGTATATAACAAAAAATGCGTCAACGCAAACTAAATTGTAAAACAACATCATGTTCACATAGATTTGCTTCAGCTTTTGGTTGAACAAGGTAATGGCTTCAATGTGTTATTTGTCTAAAGGATCTTAGCTCTTTCCTTGTAGTTCTAAAAGCTTCTTAGATTTTAAATTCTCTAGTTCTAGGTTACTAATGAGCCAGTTTCTTGTAAAAATACATGTTATCATTATCATCGTGTACATACACCGATTATCCGGTTAGTGTCAAAAATTCAATGCTCTAGTTGAAGTGCAAACATTCTGACTGGTACTATGTCAATTCTCAATCGAATGACTCATAAGAAACTTTGTACTAGAAACGCCATAGGTCTGACCACGCTTATGGAAGAATCAACCTAAATTATGACCACGCCTATAGTACCGAATAATCGATTATTCGATAAATATCAGACCGAATAACCGAATAGTGAAATCAATAGGTATGGACAGCCCTAGTACATAGTTGTTATCCGAAAAGCGTGATTGTGTAAGTTAACTGACTTACATTTAGTAGAATAACTTTGTATTTTAGCAATACTATTACGTTCCCATTGAGAACGTTTGAAAACCTTTCGAAGGACAATTTAGGGGATAAAACTTTCAGGAGTAGTTTTGAGAGGTATGCATTGCTCTAAAGGAGAGTTCTAGGGAAAGTCTTTCAGGTGAATAAAATTGAAATAGTAACGAAGAAACTCCATTAAGTGCTTACAGAAAACTTTTATCAAAACTTTGAGAAATTGTGTAGATAGTAAGTAGGGTATGAAATCTTTTTGCTTATTTTTCAATGGGTGTGAAAATTGTTTAACTAAAATATAAGGTGTGCAAAACGTTTTTTGAATGCTAACCCGCCCTCATAGAGTTTATTATTGAGATGAGATAAAATGAGGCTACTAGCTTGGATATTGAAATTGGAACCCAATGAAGCTCCAAGCCATGCTTTTAAGCAAACTGCAGCTGAAAGAAATTGTTTTGTATGTGTATGAGTGGTTTATAACAATCATTTCCTCGTCCATTTTAGGGTAATAAAAAGGTGGTGTTATCAGGAGTTACAGGTGCAGTTATGAGTGGTGAAGTAACAGCAGTTATGGGACCATCCGGAGCAGGAAAGACAACATTTCTAAATGCACTTAGCGGCAAAGCTTACTATGGAGTGAGTTATGCTACTTGGAGTTTATCATATCCTTTACCGTATTCTCTGAAGGAAACTATTCCTCTCTGTAATAGTATTAATTGATGTTAGTATTTCATGGGGCCCATCTGTGACAACGAATTCCATTGAAGTTCTGTGGACTCTTCTCCACCAATCAGTGTACCCGTCATTTAATCAGTCAGTCAATTAAAGAATGCAAAGATGATCATCTTTTTGATATGGAGATTGTAGTGCTTATTTATAATAATAATTATTATAAAATTAATTTATTTTGTTTTATTTTATTTTATTGATTAATTTATTAATTAATTTATATTTTAAATTGATTCAGAATTTTATTTGCGTTACTATCAAGATTCCATCGCCATTGGTGTGTTATTTTCAAGGGCGTTGCTAGCAATCTTAGTGCAAAGTGAATTTGTTTGCAAAAACAGGCTTGATCACCTGTTTAGCTCTTATCATTGAACTATATGTAGTTCAATGGCATTTATAGAAAAAAGAGTGCCAAAAATTCCCATTGATGACGGAAGGCATGCCGAATGACTTTATTAAACATGTCGTGTTGAAGTTAGCTGCAGATTCAGGCTTGAAGAAACATGCATTTTGGTTTGCAGATTATTTGGCTGCTTTTCTTTGTGAAAATTCGTTGGCTCATCTAAAGGAGTTACACGTGCTCTAGCAGTGACCAATCACACTGAATTATATTTACTTCGGTGTTTGTTTCAACTTTACGTAGCCATATCATATCCAGTTTTGTAGAAGAGCGGGCGTGGGGGAACTCAACCCCCCCGAGGTCGGTAAATTTCATGGAAATCAAAAACCGTTGTAGATGAAATCTTTCTTTTGTAAACAAAACACTTACGTAAAAACTTGTGAGAATTGGTTGCTTAGCAAGATGTTGCATCAATACTGCTTTTGCCCTGAAACACTCTTACAGTTTCCTATACAACTAGGTGGGCGAAGTTCTTAGTTTCTTATAAAATGTATTTACTACAAGCGACCAAGTTACTTCTACACCTATGATACTCTCCTACATGATTTCTTGACGAATTCTCTTGTAAAGATATACTCAAACTATGTAAAATGCTGTAATATGTAAAATGCCACCTTTCCTTGTACATAATATCACGTTAGAAATTTGGAATTTATAGTCGTATGTTGCTTTTAGTACACTTTCATAGAACAATTCTTCGAAATTTTATCGTAGGACATTGGTGGTAAACTAATGGTGAATGGGGAAGAAGTTGATTCATTATCGAAGTACAGAAAAGTGACTGGATTCGTTCCGCAGGAGGACATCATGCACAGAAAACTAACTGTAGAAGAAGTTCTAACATTTCAAGGCAGATTGCGCCTGCCTGGTTGTACACCAGCTGAAACGATCAAGCATAGAGTTAGTGAGATATTGAAGCTGTTGGAAATCGCGCATGTGGCTGATGTTCCCATTGGAGACGAAGTAGGTCTTAGTTGTCACAAATTGCTATGCCTTAAGTTGAAGGTGTACTGGATCAGAGGTTAGAAGGCCCGACCAGAACCGGATTTTCCGGCGAATGTATCAAAATTCTGGCTGAATTTAGCCGGATTTTCTATATGAAATGAATACATGAATTGCCACCTATCCTTCCTTAAACCCCTTCAAGTTGTTATCAACTAAAATAGAATCCTAAAAGGCCAATGGAACTGGCTCTTTTTGACAGTAGAAGCTGTAAGGAAGCCCCCACTTTCGAATGCTCACCAAAAGAAGTAAGTAGTGAGCAGTCAAGAGAATTTGAAGGAAACAGAATGTACTGGAATTTACACGTTTAAGCATAGTTCATTAACCTGTGTGACCGCCGAGCGCCGCTCGTAGGCACAAAATGTCACACTTCAAATTTCTGCAACTTCTCACTCAAATCTGCATCTGGCCACCTAGCAGCCTATTTTTTCTGCAGGCAATTTGGTCTCAGAACTGCTTGAAGGTGCAAGGTATTTTTAATGCGGCCTGGATTTAAGAGACTGGAAGATCACCATCATCATAATCATCATCATCATCAACATCATCATCAACACCATCATCAACATCATCATCATCATCATCATCAACATCATCATCATAATCATTATCATCAACATCATCATCATCATCATCATCATCAACATCATCATCACCATCATCATCATAATTATCATCATCATCATCAACATCATCATCACCATCATCATCATAATCATCATCAACATCATCAACATCATCATCACCATCATTTAAACATACACTTTAATATGTAGTTATTTCATGTGATGTCATTTTGCATGTTCTATACATAGTGCTAGCCAAATATAGGCCAGCTTTTTCAAAAATTCTTGGCCTGATGCATATTCTGGAAAAATTTGTTAGTCCTAACTGAAATTCTGGAGTAAAATTGTCAGCCAATCACCCAGTTGCTCTTTTAGATTGACAAGTAGATAGTGCGAATTGCCCATAAGATCAACATAATCAATCAATCATTGATGCATTGTGATTGTCAAATGAAGTAATCAACTAACCAGTCATTTTATTGGCTTTGAAGAGATTCCTTTTTATCCTCTTTGGTTGAGAATGTATTAGCTTTTACCTTTATTCTCTCTGAAATGCTATCACCACTCTTTTCTTTTAATTTAGCATTTTAATCATTTAGAGAATAATTTAGAGTGCTTTCTTGTTTTAAATCATGAGTATTTGCTTTTATAGGAAACGCGAGGGATTTCTGGTGGCCAGAGAAAGCGTGTCAACATTGGTATGGAGCTAATTGCTGATCCTACCCTTCTCTTTCTCGATGAACCCACGAGGTCAGTTGATTTTACGTAGACGTGATTAACCATACGATAGGTGTATTGCAGAATAGCAAAAGCATTGCTTTACCAACTCAATTTGCATTCTCTTTTAGGCATGTATCCAGTAAATCCTGTTTAGAAATGGAACCGTTTTATTTACCTCTTTTCTTATGACCATTTTTGCTTTGCTGCAACATATTCAGTTAAATTTAATCTCTGTATTTTCGTAGCGTAGGCAAAAGTAGTAGAAGCTTATTTCTAGCAGTTCAAATATGGAGGGAAAATTAAGATGGTGCCCCATCTTCCTGAATTCCTAAGACCCCTAAGTGTCTCTATTACGCCACTGACTCCTGGATAAGTCCTCTCCCCACTCCCTATAATCCTAGGCTTATATTTCATCCAAATTAAAGAAAACGGAAAATAAATATGCTGGGTTTTATGCTCAAGTTGTGTGATTTAGTTCTCTGACTTGAGCAATGTATCTTATTCCAATAGCATGGTGCATTCGCCATTAGACAAAACCTTTTGAAGCAGGTTTTGCAGCTTCTTGCTCAAGTTCAGTTTTCTTTAGGTTCCAGTGCAACGATATATAAAGGATTCTTTGCAGTATTTAATGCCTTGTCATTTTTCTATTAAGTATGGTAGAAAATTTTCTAGTGCAGTACGCTATCAAAATTATTTCTAACAGTAATTATTTTCCCTTTGTTTTATACAGAATTTTCTTTTTCTGTCGTATCAGTGAGGTTTATTTCCTTGTAGTATAGCTACTGCAACTTTTCTTTTAGTGGACTAGACAGCACTTCAAGCCTGTCCGTTCTCCGTGCTTTACGAGCAGTTGCAGAGAAAGGAAGATTAACAGTCGTGTGTGTTATCCATCAGCCAAGATATGAGATTTTTGGTACGTTAGATGGAATTAGAACACCTTCCTTTGTTTACACTTCCTAGCAAAATATCCAAATTTGCTAATCATTTCTCAAGTCAATGCTTGACGCAAAACGTTACACATATGGTGGTTATTCATCTACCAGGGGTGTCCAAACTACGACCGAAGGGCCAACAACGGCCCTCCACTGAGGTTTTGTTGTTCCTTGGCAATTTTTGTTAATACAGTTTGTTTTTTTAAATATATGTAGCCTAACATGTTCTAACTGTATGACTGGTTGACCAAATGCCGCTCAGTGCACCAAACATTGTCGCCCAGTACACAGAAATTTTGAATACTGAGCGACAAGACTAGAGAAAAATTCACAAGCAGCACTGAGATCAAACTTTACAATGAAGCTATATAAAATTGAGTTTTTCGCACCTCCAACATTAGTAACTAGCAAAGCGTCAAAAAGCAAATGAGCGCAATTTCATTTTGCAAGGGCTTTCTCCATTGCTCAAGAGGATGTTACTAGGTTACCCAGCCAGCAGAGTCCAGAGAAAAAGTCAAAGCTCTACTGCTATGAGCTGGAGGAAGGTTTCTGAAATTTATGCCAGTTTTGAGGAAGGCGCAGCAATTTATAAAAATCTAGTTTTGAGGAAAATTCTGGTACATGCAAGTGAGGTGATTTGGCAAGAGGAAAATGGAGCGACAACATTAGAAACTTCATTTTGATGCTGTATAACGAGGAAGTTTATACATACAGAACTTACTGCCAGAGGAAGGTTTGACATTTTTTCTGGGCTCTGCCAGCCAGCTTCCATTAGCTTAAATGAAGTTATGCATTACTGTGTACGGCCAGAAACTGGATGGGCGACCAACCAAGTAGACGATGAACACAACTCACTCCGCCTTTCTTCGGAAGGGGGCGTGACATTAGGTCCCATGCTTGGATGCGGTATGCGCCTTAGGCCTAAGTTAACTGGAGAAGCGAGATATAGCAGCCTACTCAAATAAAGTAAAAGCAAAACAAGCAAACAGACGGAATCAGGGGTGTAGGGACCGGAGACTTGGGGGTGTATCACCCCCAGCTTTTAGAACTTAAGAAAAGTCATGTAAAATTGGGTCATTACATCGTCAAAAACAGGTGATTTCGAAGAGAAGAGGGCTGAATAATGCTTGTAAAATAGTGGAAAGAACTTATAGTTAAAGGAATCATTTGCTGTATTTGAAAAAACTTATCTCAAAATAGCGCTTTCCTGCTTTCGGAGAACTTTTTTTTGAAATTTTTTCTCAGGGCCCAGCCATTTTTCTGAGGGGTGAGTGGCCAAGCGGCCCAACCAGTACCGTTAGCGTAACTGAAGTCAAGCATGGCTGTGTATGGTCGGAAACTGGATGGGCGACCTTCCAGACTCTGAAAGGTCGTCAAAACAGCTCACTCTACCATTCTTTGGAAGGGATGTTAAACTAGGAGTCCCAAGCATGGATGCGGCGTACATAGTAGGCCTTAATTAGCTGAATAAGCTAGGTATAAAAACCTACTGAAAATAAGTAAGCAAAAGCAACAGGAACAATAACAAACCTATATAGCTGTAGGCACTGGATGCGAAAGAATATCTAACACGCTTTCTGTAAACTCTGCTTGAAAGATTTGTAAAGTGGCTCTCTTATGAAATACTGTATTTGAAAATACCAATCTCAAAGTAACGCTTTCCAGCCTTCGGAGGAGGCTTTATTTTGAAAATTTTTTCTCAGGGCCCAACTATGTTGGACTCTATAGTAGACACAGGATATAAGAGACACTGTCTGGCACGTTAAATAGTGATCAATGACAATATAACAGTTTATTAATCAAGTGAATTCAGGTAAATTCAACCCAATATCCCCCCAGCCAAAGATTTCTCGTGATGCACAACCTTTTTCAGGGGGCAAGCCCCCATCCCCCAGCGCTACTTCACTCCACTATACTGTCCAATAACAAGAGGTTCTAACAGAATCCCATTTATAAGACCTATATCACACTTTCTACATGAATTAAGCGTGGCTCGTGTGAATTTGACTGCAATGGATGTTTCCAGATTCATAATTGTCGATTGTTTGCAGTAAAGCATGTTCAAAGCAGGCGTGTCGTGGAAGCGGGGCTCAGGGGGGCTAAGCCCCCCTTCTTAAAATTATTAGAACTTTTGGGGGGCTCAACCCTCCTTTGTCGAACATATGTTAGGCTAAATAAGCTCTTAAATGTGCTTTTTCTGAAGGAGATTTGACAAATGCGCTCCTTTCAATAAAAGAATAATGCTAAAATCATATGTTGGCTTTCTCCTTTTCTAATGCTTTCGCATGCACAGCAACAACAGGTGAATAATTGCCATACATTCAAAAATGGGTGTGGTCATGGGCGTAGTCCATATATTTCCTACATCACAGTCCCCTTCTGACAATTTTAGGACGATACCACTGGTTCAAAGTTGAAAATTTCTCTAGGGGTATACTCTTTAGTACCAGGAGTTTCTTAAGTTTGTGGTATTATACATGCTGGTTGCACATGTCATAGTTCCTGATAACAAGTAGGTCCTTTCTACATATTACCTGAAATAGGTTCTGTCGCCTAGTGAAATTTTCTTTAAAAGTGCTATGATTTTATTCGATTTTACCTCCGTTTCCCCCAATTCCTTGGGGCTTGGGGGTGCCTCTGAGAGAACTTTAGTTCTAGCACGAGCATTTAGGAACGGATGCCCTTCCTGACATCACCAATGGCCTGCAGTGGGCCTCGAACTCAGGACCACGTTGGTCTGAGTCGAGTTCATCACCGCTAGGCCACAGCTGCTCTTTTGAATGCTAGATATGTAGTGTATATCTTTACTTTTGGCCTATGTATAGCACCAATAATACTATTTTTAATTATAATAACAAATCCCAATCACGCCATCACTGCTCCCATTGATGACAAATGATATTGACGTCATACAAACGAGTTAGAAAGTACCACAGAATTCACATGTCAGTATGTAACTGGTTGTGTATATCCCAGTCTATTTTTCTTCATGTGCTCCTGAATATTGAACTTGGGATACCGCTGTCCTTCGCCATGAGTTGACTATTATTTTTAACCATTAACACATTACACATTCCTATTTTATTATAATTAACATATAACAGCATCCATGGAATTATGGATGCTAGTTTCGCAATCCAATGCTGCCTGATTTGGAGCATTATGGATGCTATCATGTGATACTTGCTTGGGCTTATATTCGTACTAAGAAAATTCCTAGATTTTTTTATTGTCATAACGAAGCTGATCATAGCTTGTTTATGTCCACAGCTATGTTCCACAAGCTGCTATTCTTGGGACCTGGGGGCCGCACTGTGTACCAAGGAGATGTGGAAGGTGCCAAGGAATATTTCGACGGAATGGGGTACCCATGCCCAGCAAACATCAACCCTGCCGATCATTATATGGATGTTATAGGTGGAGTTTTGAAGAAAAGCGATAAAAAATTCGACCCAGTAGTCTTGTTTGATGCATGGGCTCGTCATGCAAAAGAACAAAAAAGCATGCATGTGAATGAAACAGATCATGGAGATGGAATTAAGTGTGATAGTCTCCAAGTTTTGGTCAAACCAGGTATGAAATAGAGGATTTTTAGTGTAGCATAATTGTCCTTCAATCTGCTAGTATGTGTAGCAACGCACAGCCCCATGACTCAAAGGCCCATTTCGTTTGTTTGTGCATACAAAACCACAATCTTTGCATGGTGTTTCAGTATCACAGGGTATCAAATCCTTGCTAATTTTTGATTGCAAAGTAGGCTAGGGTTTGCATCATTGTCTGCCAGTGCACGTTGTTTATTTTAAAAAGAAGTTTTTTTCTACCCTGTACTGAAACATATTCTCATGTTCACGATTCCAGTATCAACATTTTCTTCAGACTCTCTTAGCAAAATTTTATAAGTTCCAATGTCTGCATGCACTTTAACAGAAAGTGAAAGTGTACCATGCACACTTGAAATGATAATGAATCTTAGTAAACAACAGGAGCTAAACTGTAAAAGGGCGGTCAGCATAACACATATATCATTTAAATAAAATTTTTAACATAAACTTATAAGCTTTTTTAGGTCGCAACATTCCTGTACTGACTTTCTTAACTTTTTGAACAGCAGAGTGCTACTTTGTTATGAAGCTCTTTCTTATGAAAAAACATATTTTGATAATGTGGTTGATAATATGCGAAAGAGATAAATTATCATCACACTCACTATGTAATGCATTTCTTTGCAAGGTGACTTTGAAGACCGTTCAATGCCAAACATATTTCTTCAGTTTATGATTTTCCTGAAACGAGAAGGAATACTCCAGTTCAGATATATTAGATCTCTTCTACTTGACTTGTTTTTGGTGCTAATTGCTGGAGGTATACTTGGTGGATTGTACGCAGAGGTACATGTTTTACTATCAATAAAATGAGATCCAAGTTTTATTATTTGTATGTTTGTTGTAATGGCTAGAAACCTGTGCATAGTCCTCCTGTTAATCACATTTTTTCTAAAGGTAATTCGATACTCAATGTTGTTTGCCCTATGCACTGCCTTGGTTTTTTTACTTTGCTATTTGTATAAGCTTTTGCACTTCAAGACGATTTTGGACGTGCTCGAATTTCGGTCACGTCGAAGTCAATTCCTGCCAGAATTTGGTTTAGGTTGTATCAGTGCGATAACATATAGTGAGCATTGAAATAAGTGCAGTTCTTTGAATTACGTGGGTCAGATTTTGACGATTCTGTATTCAAAAGCCTGGTCTGTCATCACTAGTTTTTGCAACCAATCGCCAAAAAAATCTTCTTTTGAATGCTAAGTTATTGAAAATATGTCTTAAATTGTTCTACTTTGCTCAAGATTTGCAAAATTGTTTCAATATTTGCTCACATTACAAGTCGATGCTAAAGCCTTGTACAAATTTGGTGGTCAGTGGAATATCAATGAGTGACTTGGTGCTGTATTGCGCGATTGTAAAAGGCATGACCTTGCAACTTTGTTTTGAGACTCCCTTGTTGAAAATTGAGTATTAAACCCCTGTTACCAACTTGTGCCTATGCGATTAAGAAGCTTTAAGTCCCCCCCAAACAATTGTCCATGTGTGCCCTGGTGTGCAATGATAGTGGGTTGGCGGATGTATTTGGAGGGTAGATGAAAAGTTTTCAAGAATTTGTAGAAAATTTGTGGATGCAAGGAAAAAGGTTTTTAATTTACAGTTACTTGTATACTTTAATCATAACAGGTTTCTCTTGAGAAGACAATAACTATGAATACAATGAGTTCACTTGCAATTGGACTGACGTCTATTCTTGCATCACTGAGATGTTTTGGAAATCATCGAACCACATACTGGAGGTAAGAGATTTTCTTTCCTTGTGTATAAAATATGTTTTATTTTAAAGTCATATTATCATATAGCCTTGATTTTTTTATTTTTCCTCTTTTATTTATCACTTGGGATAAATTGTGGAAATTTCTTTTATGGCAACTGTGCAATAGGAAGATGAAAAATGAATTGAAAGCCTTCTTTGGGCTTGGAAGGACGAAGTTATGATGGAAACTTTTTAATTTGGCGTAGCGATATGGAGTATGAATATTAAAAGGTAGTCCCATATACTTTCGTGCGTGAGGGAGTGCCTGTTAGAGAAAGCACTTATCCTGAGCCATCGGTATGTGAGGTAGGGTGGCCAGTGTTCCTTTCCTTGCCGCCTTTATCTCCCTAGTGTTTGCCACCAGGTACCCATTTGCTGCTAGGTGAGTAGTGGGTGCACATTCTGTCAGGGCATCGAGTCGGCCTTCCGTACAGGAAACATGCGCTCTTACCGCTATGCTACCTTGCCCATGGAGTATATATATATATATATATATATATATATATATATATATATATATATATATATATATATATATATATATATATATATATATATATATATATATATATATATATATATATATATATATATATATATATATATATATATATATATATATATATATATATATATATATACTTGGTAATTCAACTATATTGGAATTAATTGGGTTTTCATGTTTAGAATTATGATTGACGGTAGAGTCTTGAAATGAAAGAAAACGTGAACCCCCTTGTATCAAATGACTTTTCCTCATTTAGCCTTGTATCAGCTGGTGTACTTCATATATGAATCGAAATTATTTTGTTTTTGTTTTGTGGTATGAAATCCCAAAGAGTCACTAAATAGCTGTTATTTAGTGTTTACATTGATAATAACAAGTTATAGTTCTACTACCCTTTTTCCCTATATCTCTTTTATTTCTGCACAATTTGAACTTCAGCAATGAGAACATTTAATCTAAAATTTACATATAGAATTATATTTAAACAAAATCCTTGTATCTTTTGAACCGTTTTTGCTGCTCTTCCATGGAGCTGTATCCTAACTCAGTAGATGCTTCTTGCGTTTTTTGAAGTGATCTTATGCTGCTAACTAATGTTTTCGTGTGGATGCAGCCTATTGCTCATGACTTTGTTCACAGCATTGTTAAATCACACGTTGTTACCATTATGAAACACCACTCTTGTACACACCATACCGAAAAAAATTACTCTTTGCACGTTCGATTTAGCATCTATTGATATGGCTCTCCTAAGAAATTCTAGAAAAATTCCTAGGAAAGTCCTGGGGAAACTCCTGGATAACTTTTGGACAGCTCATGGAAAACTTCTGGAAGTTATGAGCCGCTAATCTGATTACGAAACGTTACTCTTCCGTGCGTTCCATTTGGCATCTATTGACATGGTTCGGAGAAATTCTAGAAAAAGCCCTCTGAAGGTCTTTAAACACTTCTGGATAACTTCTGGATAACTCCTGAAAAATATGAGTAAACACTCTGACTATGAAACGTCACTCTTTCGCGCGTTCCATTTAACATCTATATTGATTACATTTTAGGGAATCTGCAGCCGGAGTAAACAGATTAGCTTATTTTCTGGCTGTGAATGTATGCCAAATACCAATCATTGTTTTTGCACCGCTGCTTTATATCAGCCTTCAATACTCGTTGACGTGGCCACGAGGTACGTATCCACACAACAGATTCCCAAGAACGCTGTACCTAAGCGTCGCCCCAATTTTTATTCCGTCTTTGTTTCTCTTAATCTCCTTTCTTCGTTGATCTAATGGCTTATTTTTACAGTGCAGCCTGTCCCAAAGAGGGATTTATAAGATTCTATTGTTGCCGTTTTATTTTAAAAGACTTCCATGACATGTTGTACACATATTTTTATTACTTTTGCACTGTAAAGCGCTTCAATCATTCCAAAAGAATTAGATATAGCAGATATAAGGATATATGTTCTACTTAGCACTGTCTTTTTTATTCTGTAAGAATTTGCTAGCAAATTCTATCCAGCTATTTTTAAAGAAATTTTATTGCTGGTGTAAGTATCGTAATATCGAAGCTCTATGAATTATCCCCATAGGTCATTCCAATAGAAGCTCAAATGGCTAAGCTTCATGTCAGGTGTGGGGAGCTTATTAAAGGGGAGTGAGTACAAATTTCTAGCTTTAAGGTGAAGGGCTTGTTCGAGGGTGGACTAATTTGACGATTTACATTGTCAGCAATTTTGTTTTCTAGCTCTATTCAAGCATCATTATCTTGCTGTACTAATGGCTCAATTTGCCACTTCCGGAATTGGTTATGCCATTTCTTGCATCTTCAACCCAAGAAGCTCGCAGATGGCGGCAGTCGTAGTTGTCCTCATCTCTTCAATGTTGGCAGGTAAGGATTGCACAACTTTTATAAGAATATGAATACGTACTACAAGCTCTCATTTATTTACTGATCATATTGCTTATAGACATCATTTAGCAGTGTATAGCATACATTATGATGTTAGGGCCGAGTCAACAATTCAAAGTAGAAAAAAAGTTTGGTAATTTCTCTCTATATATGATTCAAAAACAGTAAGATCATATATACGAATATAAAATAAATAGTCAGTAGATAAAACCGATGTTGCACACTTTTGTGTGCACCTTTCAGCTCTCTTCTACTCTCGTGTCGAATGATTCCCCTGTTTACTTTCAATGTTGCCTTATCTGCAACTCCAGTTAGCACTGTTTTCTAACTCAATTGTACTCAACTTGCTAGTACAACAACTGAACCACAACTAACCAACCTAAAGCAATACCTGATTATATGTGAAAAGGAAGCCACAGCCCTCGAGGTTACACGTGTACTCGCATATTGCCATTTCCTTCACTACAGCAGACCTTTTTCAGGTACATTGCAGATTAGGTAGCACCCCGTAGGCAACTATTTGTGTTGTTAGAGCTTTAACTGCTTGTATGTCGTTATGGATTTAATCGGGTACGCTGTACTTCGTTTCTATATATTGGTTGCGACTGTACTCTTGTGTGCTTAACTGTAGGGCGGTGGATATTTTTCTAGGTTTTTCATGAAGTGGAGGGGTGGTAATAAAACGACCTACCGGGAAAATTGCAACAACCCTGAAGGAAGTAGAAGAATTGATGATCCCACCAGATGGTGTTAAGCGAAAATTAGATAGAGTGGTAAACAGTGTTCCACTTGACAAGGGTTGTGAAGTGCTTGATGGAGAGTTGACTCATGAATAACGGGATGAAAATGACAGTGAAAGTTTGCTGATAGTGATGATTCCCACATTTTCCTAAATTGGGGGGAGGGTCATTATAAAATGCTATGAGGGGTCAAAAGTTTCAGAAAATGCAATATGACCCCCTAAAATTAAGCACTAAAGAGTACCCGTTTATTGATTACAGGAATAAAATCCATAAGAATATAAGGCTCAAACACATAACCGAACCAGAGATCGATAAAAAAAGTTCAGTAGTGGATTTTTGAGACCTAAGAAAGTTTATAAGTGTGTTATGCGTTTGAAATTTGATGTGTCTGTGTACAGAATGTTGTGTATGTTATGCTGATAGTCCATCAGTAGTTTAATATCTGTTTTTTAATAGAATCATCCTTTCAGGTACACATGGAGCTTTTTCACGTTCCACTAACGTGTATGGGCAGACATTAGAACTTAAACTATTTTTACTAAGAAAGTTTTGATACTGGAGTCGTGAAAATGTTATGAAAGTTTCAGTACTGGGCCGGAAAATCCCTTCCCATAAAGAAAAACGGTAGTTGAAAAAAACATGGAACAGGAATGAGATTCTTTATTTCATCCCCTATCCTTTCACTATTTCAAAATGTCGTTTTGCGTCGATGTTGTTGTACATTAGGGAGGGGGTGTTTATTCTGAGCGTGATGCAACGCAAGGGGGTCTTGTTAACTATAGTGGAAGAGCTTGATGGTGGGGGCAGGTAGTTAAAAAATGGAAATTTTTGCATAACGTCGTCATTGAACAGCCCCTAATTGACAACAGAAGCAACCTACTATTTTGTAACGATGTTTTTTGGGGAGGCTCATTGTCAAAGTGTCTACTTGGGGAGCCTGTCCCCTTTTGTTTAGAATTTCTTTGATACCCTTTGGATAAATCTTGCCCCCCCAACCATTTTCTTTTGCAGTCGTCTCTGTATATACCTTGTCTTGATGTGAACTGTTGATTTATTTCTAGTATAATTATGCCTACAAGTTTACCATGCCACTTTAATTTATTTTCTCTAATCTCCAGATAGGGCTATTGCAGGCATTGCTGCCCTTGGCCCGCCACATTGAGGTCGCGAATAAAAGTCCTCTCCATTGCTGAATAGTCTTTATTTCTTGTCCTCATGTGGATACGAGGCTGAATTTTACAGGGATCGCCAC
The DNA here is from genome assembly GCA_900291935.2 of Cassiopea xamachana. Lineage (NCBI taxonomy): Eukaryota > Metazoa > Cnidaria > Scyphozoa > Rhizostomeae > Cassiopeidae > Cassiopea > Cassiopea xamachana. The sequence continues at coordinate 8,573,998 of OLMO02000009.1, read as the reverse complement.
ACCCTAACTCTCCTCCTATATCCGGGCTTGAGACCGGCTCTGATGTCCCCACTTAGATCGGGTAACAAACAGAGGCGGAGTTCTGATTTCCACATAATGATTGAATAGTACACATGGAACACATTGAAGATAATTTATTTACATCCCTTTTAGGTTCAATGCCAACTTTATGCAAGCTGAATGAGCTCAAAGTACTCGGCCCAATGGCTTACAGTTTGTCCTACTGCCGCTGGTTCGTTGAGGCATTGTTTGAAAAAGAAGCTGAGAGATATTCGGCTGTGTTGCAGACAAGTATTGATTTCTTGGCATACGGAAATAATTATAATCTCGAGAGCTTCGGTCTTTGCATGGCAGTACTATTCATTTTTGGTATCGTTTTCCGCATAATTTCATACCTGTTTTTAGTATTTACAAACCGTGGACAACAGCAGTAACTGACAATATGATTGCTTATTCGTGTAGCATCTTGATTGCCTGTTAGCAGTTTCTTAGCAAAGTTGCTAATTCTTCTATTGTGTTTTTACTACATAAAGGCACCTAGCTAAGTGTGGGGTGCAATGCCCGCTCAACTAATTAATGTAGTAGAATGTTAAGTCTTTTTACTACGTTCATATGCTACGTTAAGACTCTTTGCTTGTCCAGAATGTTAAGATGAAAGCATTTTCTATATTAGAAAGCAGAAAGTATGAACAATTTGGCATAGAACAACCATTGGCAATCAATGCTTTGGTGCCAATCTGGTGATAAAATTGCAACCAGCAAGAAGGAGGTGACTAGATTAGAAGGAAGCGAGCTGTAGTCATAAAAACAGAGCTCTTTTAGCGAATTTTTGGGCATTTCAATGATGTTGCGTTTGTATTAGTGCCTCTCTCTCTCTTTTGGGCACTGGCTTTGCCCCTCACTATATACAGTTTGTTACTTAATGGCTTTCTTGTATGTAGAATGTATTCTTTGGCATCAAATAGAAGGGGGTAGAATAAGGAGGGGGGCTGGTATTTTTGCTAAAAATGCATAAATTGTGGGGGGTGGTTGTTAGTAGTTTTGGGGGATCACTGCTCAGTAGACAGTATGGAGACCTAAGCATTTCAAAATTATTGAAATTAGCTTTCAACATTGTATAAGTATTAGGTAAATATTTTGTTTTGATTTCCTTACTTCTTACTATTGCTTTGAGTTCACAAAGCGAATGCACCTTAATTACTTCTCCTTTTCAAAACTTTGAAATCTTTAAGTTATTAAACTGTGGGGTTGGATTATTTGTCAGAATTGCTTAGTTGGAAGTTGTTTGATGAATGGAAGTGGGTGGTTAAATTTTCAAAAATCTTCCCCTCTACTATTCAATGCCAAAGAGTAATATAACTTATGTTTCCAATCTGAGTAGACTGTCTGGTTATTTTCATTAAGCTCGTTGCACAAACTGTGATCTATTGCATTAGAATTATCAATAGTTATGTTGTTAGTAAATTTGTATTTAGCTTTTGTTTGTTTCTATTATCACTAAGATATAATGCATTTGACAGTTCATAGTAACTGTTCTCAGTGACGAGCAACCCAGGTAAGTAAATTTCATGATATTGTAGGAACAAGTCCTTAGATCTTGAGTTTTTTGCCATGTGACAGCAGGCGAAGCTGTTACTCTGCATTTCATATTTGCTTTCATTGCCATATTACCGTATTACCGTAGTCTTCATACATTAAAAATAGACAATTTATAATATTAATTCCTATCAATTGTATCTTCTTACATTTGAGCATTTTGTTTTGTCATATTAATTAGTGTATTATGTTCTCTGCTCAGAATGTTCCACCTTGATATGAAACTTCCAAAAAGGGCTTCGACGGCAGTTACATGTTTTGCTAAGTACTGTATGGTTACTGCAGTTTTAGCATAGACTATTTGAATGTTTGAATCCAATTTATACAATCATTCATTCATAGAATCCATGATCAGAGAAAGTGAGTATCACTTAAGGTCCATCCTTGTTCAAGTGGACTATTTGATCATTCAAGAACATCTAAGCCATAATCTATGTCTACCTTGCATAGAAGTCTTGCAATCTAGATCAATGATATACGTTTTACTTCGACTTACATTGTTTTATCTACTGCATCAGAATCACTAATCTCAAAGAACCAGAATATAATGACATTTTGCATGTGAAAATTACTACACGCTTTTTCTATAAGGAACTTGACTCAAAACTTAATTCTAAAATTTCCTTATTTTTGGACCATTTTTTGTCAAATTCTAGTACTAAAAGTTCCTTAATAGTTCCTCAACTTTCACTGCACATATAGTGCCATAAAAGTGGTATAGACACAAGGAAGCATCAAAATTAATTACTTTTACCTTTAATACTGGCTAGAACTGAAGACCAAAAACACAAATACTATAGGGAAGAGGTTTATCTATATGAATTTTGGCTGTTTTGAATGGCTTCCGAATTCGTCATTATTTGCAATTTTAGAAACTTCTCTAATTAGAAAGATCTTTATGCTTTTTCACGTTAGTAGGATAAGTTCTTTAAATATTTCAGCCGTCTACATGTAGGTTCCTTATAGAGTGGTTCCTTATAAAAAATCATGTATCGAAATTCTTAGTTGTTTCAAATTCAATGTTTACATGTTTCATTCTGCTTCACTTTCACAGAATGTAGATATCCATCTTCATTTCATTACATCAAACGTGCCACACTGCCGCTTATAGACAAATGCGGCTTGAAATCGAATATACAGTTGAGTTTCGACAACTCAAACTGCCCAAGGGAAACAAAATTTGTTTGACTCATCGAGGTTTCGACTTATCGAGGTTTTCACCTCTGGAGGTTGAAATTTGCTTCTATATTGCCCCAGAGCACAATGGGGCAAGGGGTGGACATTCAAGTCAAATTTAGACCACTATAGTTTATGTGGGCCGTAGTAGCACGTTTTCATCTATAAAAGCCAAATTTTGGGTGCCCTAAGCTCATTCAATTCAATGGATTTTTTCCTAAATCAATGTGGTAATGACAGAAATTTCATGAAAATCCCAAATCATTTGATTTTGATGACTGAGTCTGAATTTAATCCAAAAAGAAATTAGGCGTGTGTGTGTGTGTGTGTGTTGTGTACCAGTGCATTGTACTTAACTGCATAAACCAAATAAGCCACATTCAGTAGTAACCACATAAGGAAATTAGATCCCCGATACTCAGTTTTTCGAATATTTCATTTCTTTATTAGTCAGTTGCTCTTCAAATGAGCTCTCAACTACCTTTTTGGGCCATTATAGCCCTAGATATCCCTATATTTCCGCCAAAACACTGTTTTGGCCCACTGTGCAGACTTTCCAAATGCCCCTAAGTGTCCCCATTGGCAATTTAAAAAGGATAGCAAAGGAAATTTTGCACAAACCATATTTCATTTCCTGAATGCAGATGTCTGAAGAAGCAAATGCTCATTTAAAGTGAAATGGCAAGCAGTAAATTTGAACAACAGAGTGGAATGCAAGTCCCGTGCTAATTGAAGAATCGTGACGAAATCCGTGCGACCTTTGACGGTTGCGCAGATTTTGTGAAAATTTTAATAAAATAACGGAGCTATTTAGTATTGCCTGTTAAGATGAACTGATGAAATATTAATCAATATTGCTGACATAACTTTTTTGATCACATTGTCTTTGAATTTACCAGTTTTGTTCGACTTGAGCGGAGTTACTTGTTCAAAGGAATTGGCAATTTATTCAACCTATCGGGTTGCTCGACTTGTCCGGAGTTCGACTTATCCGGAGTATTTTCTGTGCATAAAACATGCCAAAACCAAGGGAAATAAGAAAATGTTCGAGATACGAGGAGTTCGATTTAGCAGGTAGTCGACTCATCGAGGTTCAACTGTATATGGAATTCCCCTTCATGCTCTCCTTGTATGGCAGAGTCTGGCATTCAAATAACAGTTGTATTCATCATTGAAGACCTGAATAGCAGGTTTGCTGAAAAGCCAGTTCAAAAAAGCAATAGTTGAAGACAGGTAAATACCCGCTTTGGAAAAAGCACTTGGTAGTTTTCCTCTTTGACTCTGATTGCTCTCAGATATATGTACACGTTTGTTTTATAAGAAACCGGTGTACAAAGAAAAGATTAGTAGGCCAGTGAGAAAATTAACAAACTCTAGTACTTTGTTCAAGAAAGTTAAAAATCTTTACAATATCAATATGTCTTAAACAGAGCACATTGACTTGCTTCCACTCGTTAATTTAAACGATATTTTTTTAAAAGATTGTAACATGTTATTTTGATCTGCTTGGATTATTTTCGTGACGTTGAGCGGTTATATCCACCCAGAAGTCTTCGACTTTCAAGCCTTAAGGCGAGTTTCGGTCTCGAAAATAAGAAAATAATTAAGAAACTTTTGATCCTAGAATGCCAAAATTTTTACGCCAAATTAAGAAACTTTTATTACAGGATGCCGACTCTCGTTTCTTATATACGTTGACTAGACTTAAATTTCATGTCAATTTATATCCCAAACAATTTAATGGGTTCTTTCTCTCCTCCATGCTAATTGGAAACCCTCTCAAGCGCTGGAAGTGAAGGAGCTTGGTTGGACCATTTTGGATTAACGAACATTCCATTACTTGTAAGCCATTTGATCACTCTACTGGGATTAGTATCCAAACTGGTACAAATTACCTGTAGGTCAAATGTACATGATTAAATAATGCTATCATCAACAAAGTTAAAGATCTCAGGATTTAATTTCAAGAAAGAAGGGTTATCTGTGAGGATCATAAAGAGCAAAGGATCCAGGATAGATCCCTGTGGGATCCTGAGTTTGATTTTTGTAACTGTAGTTATATTTAACTAATGTCTCCTTTTGTTAGTAGCAATCAAATTAGATATATCTATCCTTTTTTGAAACTAAGCACGGTTTTGGCACGTTTTTCTTGAAAATAATGATAGGTTTTATAGCAGAGAGCTGGAGCCTTAGCGTATTGTACACATTGGTATTGCATTGTTGAGAGAAATATTCTCGTTGTCAGTAAAGTAACTACTTTAAAGGATTCTTAATATATTAAAGCTACATAGAGTGCTGAAATAGTAATTACGATATTTATTGCGCATTTTCAGGGACACCAGAACGGTAATGGGAGCAAGGGGAGATAACAGGAGTAAAGGGGCACCGGCTATCATAGGTACCTCTGGGACACCGTCAACCATCGGCACTTCTCTGGGACAATTCGTTCCAACCTTTGGCAGCGGCTATATTTCCGATAACCTTAGAACCAACTCTCTCTTCCAATCATATATTGCTTATTTATATAGCTTAATTGATTTCCGTTCTATCATAGCAATTTTTGAAAAGGATTCTTTTCCATTTCAAAAAGGGCACTTTTACTCCACTGCTCCTCCAAGTGAAAAGCAGGATGGGCGCTTGCTTCCTTCAGCCCTCTTTCCGGCGTCTCTGCGTATTTCATCACAAATGAAGCTTCACTGGAGAGTTTGGCTATTCGTGGACTAATCATCCCTTCGCAAAAGAAGATCATCTCACAGAGTTGGAAACAAGCTATGTACAAAGTAGTAAAGCAGAAAGCTATAAGTGAATCTGCTAGTCCTGAGAATTCTGTTGTATACATACGATCTTAAAACCCCTTTTTATTAATCACATTTAATAGACAATTCTAAAATGCTAAATTAATAAGAATGTTAATATACTGAATATATTTGTAAATTTAACTATTTTCTCTTCTCTGAAATCCAAAGAAAGTTCCATGACTAAACAAAAGTGATATATTTTCATTTATTAATTCCTGGCAGATCTCTTCGAAAAGCCATATTCGTGAGATGAATAAGTGGGAGGGTTCAAGTCTGATTAGACGCTTATTGCTTTGGATATTTCAGTCATCATAAATTCCAAGCTTTCCCAAAGTAGAAGTCCTACTTACTTTACTCCTGCTATTATTGCTTAGGCAGTGCGGATTCCTTGTATCGAAATTCCTACGAGGTTCTTTGTCAGCAAGCTTATTATTTCCTTCCCGGTTTTCTTCAGTCCCAAAATCAGCATCTAATAACACCCATTTGTAGAAAAAACATAATCCAAAGCTGTATTCAGCCTTCTTACGCCAAGTTATGCTCCATTTCCTTCATTCATAATCTGTCATTTAGGTAAAGATTTCAATGAAAACAGGAGATATCAACATTAGACTTCACTGATTCGGTGACTTAGAAGTCCATACAATTTCTATTTGCAGCAGACTACCACAATTTGTTCTGAAATTGTTATTTAGAATCACCTTGCAAACTTTTGGCATACGAAACTTGATTTGCATTGTTGTATAACTAGCAAAACTCTTTGTAGTTAAATAAACGTCTCAAGATGTTATGTTTTCTTGATGTGCTCCACTATTCAAAATTAATATGAGGACATGATATGGAAAATATTTTATGCTTTTACACACAATTCATAAAAAGAACTAATATATAAATATATCATAAAAACGTAAAACACACCCCTAGCAAAGCAAAATTAAATTGTGTAAATATATCTGGTAGCAGACACGTATCTGGAGGTCTAATCCTGTAGGGGCAACACCTGCCTTTACCATCACCCTGGGGGCAAGAATTTTATCCATTTATTTAATCTCTAGGTGAGTAGTGCTTTTAGGGGAGGAATGACGCAAGCTTTTTGGTGGCACATTGCTCCATTCATTCTTCCTGCAGCTACGTGCCTGAATAGGGGATGCAGAGCTGAAAGCGCTTGAATAAAGGTAAAATTACTGTCTCAAGAGTTTCTGACTGTTTTTATCTATTACTTCTTCATTGCTAATTGGAGTTCTTATCCTGCTATTTATAGGAAGTCATGACACTAATCAATTCAACACTTCCAATGTGCAAAACTCATTCTCTTTTGGAGACTAAATCAGAAGTAGGTTCTCGTATGATTCCTACTTAGGGAGTGCTTTTAGGAATTAGAATTTCAGGACACTTCACATAACCCAGATTGAGCCACAATTTGGTTTAGTCTCGATCCGTCACTAACATGGTTTATTTTGAACTTTCTGTACAAACAAATTCTTTTTGCAAGACTTGAGTTTTAAAAAGCATTCATTGTAATAGGTTCTGCCATCAGAGCCGCATACTCTGTTTGGTCTAAAGCTACAGAATCGTGGGCACAAACACTGAGGCTGACCGTTGAATCGATTGATAACACAAGTAGCATGCGGAGAGCATTGTTTTACTTTGCAAAGATCTTTGGGTACATCACTTTTGTTGTCGAAATTAGCTGAAATTTAAAAATATGAAAATCAATATTAATAACCGGTGAAGAAATTCAGAATAATCCAGTTCTTCCAATATATCACGCAGTGACACAAACTTGGACAAACAACCTCTTTACTTATTAATCCCTTGCTTTCTCATGGCATCCTTCTTTTGCTATATGACAAAATTCACCATAAAAATTACGGGGTGTATCGTATAATTATGGGGCAACAAACACTTGCACTTAGGACATGCTTCTCGATGACTGACATCCAACATAGCATTAAGTAAAAAATAGTAATAAGGAGCTTGCACTCTCATGTCCTTTAAAAATTTAACATGAATGTTGAGGTCTAACATTGATGGAGATTAAATCTTTAATAATTGTAATAACTGTACTTCCTTTTTATAAACTTGCTTTTCAGTACATACTGTACGCTATATGTATGTATATATATATATACACACATATATATTATATATATATATATATATATATATATATATATATATATATATTTATATATATTTACACACACACACACACACACACACATATATATATATATATATATATATATATATATATATATATATATATATATATATATATATAAATATATATATATGTAAAAACTACGAGTTTAATCTGTGCGCAGTTGAAGATAGGAAAAATCAAAGAAGTGACTTTGATTTCATGATAAGCAATTATTGCCAATTCTCTTCGCGACTAGTTTCGCCCGTTTAAGCCGGCTCGTCAGG
>OLMO02000009.1:8551813-8564281 GCA_900291935.2 Cassiopea xamachana | reverse complement strand
GAACTCACACAATCCTCTATGTTATAATTTAGGGATAGGAATTAAGTAGAGACAAGACCCAAGTATCTCCCTAAATATAACAATATAGCAGTGCACAGTTGATCATATCACTTAGGAAGCAAGGCCAATAATCTCTGAAAAGCCAAGCCAATCCCAGAAGAGTTTTAGGGGGCTGAGCCCCCCAACATGAGCAGAAATTTTAACAAGGGGGCTTCGCCCCCCTGACCCCCCTAGAAATCACCCCTGCCCGTGCCTATTTGGATGATCGGTGGTGTGCTTAGAAAATATTCACGAATTCCAGTATGCATCCAGTATGCACATGGGGGTAGGAGGACATCAAATTTGGGGGGCTGTAAACGTTCTGTAAACTTTCTGCCCGAATTTCCTATTGTTCTTTCAGAAAATTTGCCCGAGTGAAGCGGATGTCTGCCCAGCTTGGGGGCTGAAGCCCCCTGCCCCGCCTCCTACGCTTATAAGTATGTAGCAGAGACTTTTGCTTGCCACAGATTCTAGCCAATGCTTTTCTGAAGAAAAATGGATCATCATTTGAGCTGGTAAAACTTGGGCAAGATTAAACTCTCCAAAATATGCCAAATTATAATTGGCGAGTTTCAATACATGTTCGCCACACATCTGGCGCAAAAAGGGTTTAGAATGAAGTCTGGCACATAATCAATACACTGTCTCTATGGTCAACATACGATGCTATCAAATGTTGAAGACAGCGTAGGTGAATAACTTGCATAAACTTTCAAAGCTGCTAGCAAAGATTGCTCAAAAGAGGCAATCAGGGACGCCAGAACAATAGTAGGGCAGGAGGGGCAGAAGCTTCGACAAGGGCACTTGCACTGATTATGACGTCATAATGACGTCAGAATGTGAGCTTAAGGGTTACTTTTCACAAAAAAATGCCCCCAACCATTGTTGCATTTCGTGGCAAGGCATGAAATTCTGAGGATAAAATGAGATCGAGCTGGATAGAAGAACGAATGTAAGAAGAAAATGTGAAAAAATAAAATCACTAGACAGCAAAAGAAGGGCACGTTTGCCCCCCTGCCCCTCCTATCAAAGGGTCTCTGGCGTCCCTGGAGGCAATACAGTGGAAACATAATAGAAGATCTCCATGAAACATTCACCTTGAGCTTATACTAAGCACTCCTCTCTAAAGCCCCCCTGTCTATTAAATCCCTCTCCAAGAGTCCAAAAAATTAATAAGCGCAATGGGCCTTAAGAAAGCCTATACGGTATGTTGAAGTTAGAAAGAAATGCTGCCGATTGACAGAGGTAGGATGGATTGTTGCTTACTCCCAGGCAGCACCTTTTAGAAAATCATAAAGCAGTTTTGGGAATTATAGTGCTCCAGCACCCTGTAGGGGACTGGTTCCATGGACCGTCGTAATGACTTTCCTATTTTACAAACTCGCTGGTGTCAAAAAATACAACTCAAATCGAGCATAATTTCTTTTTAGGCAGCTAAAATTTTAGTTAAGTTTCTCACGCGTACAATGATCGATATCAATACGATTGTAAGAAAATCAAAACATCCTAAACATTTCACATTTAATAGGCACCAAAATAATGTCCAAAATCAAAACAGATTCACCCGGAATCACAGAAGTTACTAAAATCGTGGAAAGATTGTGATTTAAAGATCACTAAAGTAATTTATGCTATTTTGAGAAGCGATTTACCCTTCCAGCTGCTCCATCCAGAAATTCGAATGACATGCTAAGCCAAGGGTCGGAAACCTTTTCGTCTCAGAGAGCCACCAAACCCAAAGACAAGAAAGATTAGCCTTATTAAAACCTTAGCTCACAGGGCACTTATGATTTGCTCTAAAACTAAATTAGGCTCAGAGCTCGACAAAATAAAACAACTGCTCATCGAAAACGGGTATCCAGCAGATGTTCTACTTTCTTGCATCAATCAAAAATTAGCCAACTTTGCAGTAGAAAAAACATTTCGTCCAGAGAAGTGCCCGATATACCTAAAATTGCCTTGGATTGGTAATGTTTCATCAAAGTTTGAAAATCAAATCAGTAAAGCCATTGCATATTGTTACTATGCTGTGAAGCCCCGCGTGGTTTACAACACTAGAGTTATGCTACCATCTGCTGAAAAAGATTGCGTTCCTACCACTCAAAAAAGTTGTGTAGTTTACGAATTTTCGTGCCGACGGAATAAAACAACATGTCCCCACAAGCATCAGGAAGAAAAGTAATTCTGCAAGAGAGCAGCCACCTCGTATATGTAAAAACAACAAGTCTAAAATTAATTGTGTGTCGGCCATAGGACAACACCTTATTTCAAATCCAGGATGCGAAAAAACATATACAGATGACAATTTTCGGATCATTGGGCAAGCAAGATCGTCTTTCATTTAATTGTTTTGGAATCTGTTTACATCAAGACTCAAAACCCAGTCTTGTGTAGACAAAAAGAGTCTTGTTTTCTCATTGGGACTCTTCATGTAAACAATGGGTAATAGGTCCTAATTGGCCACTCTTGGGGCCAACTAGACGCATCCCATCACATGTAAGCGCGTCTGGATATATGTTTCGGTTAACCTTTAGGTCACTATCCGACGTTTTCATACTCTGATGAGTGTCGGACGAAAAATGCTTTCAGTATGCGAAAAGAATGTTGCCGCTTTTTCGTGCTGTGGTAAAGTTCAGTAGTACCAACAGACTATTTATGTGTTAAACAGTAAATACGACTAAATGTGTGTATTAATTTTATAAAGCATGTTTTTTAGCAAGCGAATGAAAAAGTACCAGGTACGATTTTTCTGTGAGAGCCAGAGAGCCAGTTGCACTCATCAAAAAACCCATATCTGGCTCGCGAGCCATAGGTTTCCGACCGCTGTGCTGAACTGTCCGGAAGGGAATAGTCACTAGCTTGAATGGGCGGGGTTGGGATGGACACTTAATGAATTATATCGGATCTTGAATATAACTACCGCTATTAATGGATTCAAGAGGATCTTGTACATAAAAATAGGTTGGTGCGTAACTACTGATGAAAGGGTCGAATGAATTCGGGTGATGCGAACCAAGGATGAAATAGAGACGTGTGCCTATGTCCGGGGGCTGCTAAATTTCTTGCGCATCAATTAGAAATCAATGTTTGTCATGGACAGATAGGTTCCCAAAGATTACTGTTACAACAACAATCACGTGGCCAATGGTTTAACAGGCTTATCCACAAAAGCCTGTCTATAGAAAGCTGCTCTCTGCTCCTCTGTAGGTGACCGATAGAATCAAATCCATCCTTGGTTTGGTTGTTTCTGTTTGTTTCCGGCCGCTTATCACGACAGCCTTATTATGAAGGTAGAAGAAAGACACCAACATTATTTGGGGAAAACATGAATCTTGCAACAGCGGCTTTGGTCTTCATGATCACAGTTGAGCAGCTTTCTGGTATGTTACCTTGCTGTGATGTATTTTGCTTTTAACTATGTCGTGGTTAAGCCCAAACTAAGCGAGTGAAAAATACGGGGCTTAGGCCCATTTATGGATTGAAAGTCCAGCTCATTAGTGAACGAATGAATGATTTGGAAAGAAATGTGAATTCATTTTGTACCTACCATGCTTTTGATGGGAAATTTGAAGTTAGAGCAAGTAATGACTTTTGAATTTGCATTGTATTTGTAGGAAAACGAGTTCACAACAAAAATACATCGTTCAATCGTTAATTTGTAAGTAAATATATCTGTTGAATAAGAAGGAACATTACTCTTTTTAGTCATTGCGAATGAAGCATTACTCAGGTCTTGATAAACTAAATTTTCACCCGTTAGTCGATGCGCATGCTCAAAACGGCTGCACGCATGTTTCAACTCAATAAAATATGGGAATGAACAACTTGGAGTTTAAAGACTACGGATTAGTACTCAAAGAAATCATTGTTGTTTGCGAAATTGAGCAACAATGAAATCAACTTTCACAAAAGAGACTGTCATGGCTGTTTATGTTGTTGAAAAGGCATTAAAGCTAGCTTTTATCGAAGCTTTAACATAATAAGGTACGTAAGTATGACACAAGAAATAAGCAAAGCTGCAAACGTCATCACCCGATTCTAAACTCAAAACGGTAGCTTCGGTTGTGTACGTTCATAGTATATTTTCTTCATACTAGCATAATCGCGCAGACTTAAGAACGCCCCGATTTTCTACCATTTTGAAGGTTCTCGGAAAATTCCCTCCCAGAAAAGTCCCACCAAGAAAACTACCACCGGACATTTTCCTCCTGGAGAATTCCCTCCTAGGAAATCTCCCACCCTGAAGTCTCCCTCCCTAAAATTCCCTTTCAGAAAGCTTGTACCACACAACTCCCTCCCTAATTTTTGGGAGGGAATGTTCAGGGTGGGAGATTTACTAGGAGGGAATTCTCCAGGAGGGAAATGTCAGGAGGCAGTTTTCTTAAGCTCGAAACCAAAAAAGTTAGGAATGAACATTCTAAAACTATTATTATTGTTATTGCTCTGAAATCATTCTTCAAGTTTCAAAGGTGCAGCTTCGCTTGAAATCAAAGGAATATACTCAATGATCAGTTAATGCCATACTTCATCACAAAGCACAATAAAAATGCAGACTTTTTAAGTGTAAATAAGACGCGCGCTGGTTATCGCACACCTAGGCCTGTTTGCGCGCGCTGTTTTTCCGATGCAAGTTTCGTCAATTAACGATAGGTACTGATAAAAGCCGTAAAATGTATCGAAAAGGCTTAATCATTAACTCTCCATTATACTTGAATGTATGGTCTGTCAATTTCATCGCTCGCTAGCAATGAGTGAGCCACGTTGGGAGCGTATCTGCGTGCTCGCGAGCGATCGCGCGCGTCTCATTGAAATGCCTGAAAATGTTGTATCGATAGTGAAATATCATATCTAAAGTCAGCAGTATAACGACCTTGCTTTGCTCTGAAAGTATTCTTAAACTTCAGCGATTCTGAGTCACAGAATCATTCTTATAAAAAGGAGTGTGTAGCTACTGAATCAAGGGCTCGGTCGGTATTTAACTGAGCAAAAGCTGTAGATTTTGCTTTTGAATTCCAGATTAATTGGGACGACCACAAACCATTTGAGCATCCTAAATATGCTTGGCGCTCACATGGTGCTCTAGCTAGGGGCGTTGCTAGTATTATTCCAAAGAATGGGCTTTGTTCTCTTGCAAGAGCGAATTGCATGTACATGCATGATTGTTAATAACTTCTCCGAAGGACTTGCTTCACCTCAAAAATGAGATCAAGGCTCCCTTACTGAGGGGTTTCCATGTTGAGTGGAAAATGTTTATCAATGGTACAGGTAAACGAACAGTCTTTTTTTTGCTTTCAGAAACAGGTAAACATTATTGAGCACAGGATGATGCATCCAAATGCAATATAGCTTTAGCTACTCTCGGGTATTCATTATTTGTTTGGCATCTATAAATTTACAGCAATTTGTATTTACAGTTCAGCTAGGCAGCTCCTGATCATAAAATAGATTGTTGAAAGGTCACAATAGTTTGCAATTTCGCAATGCTCAGGAATAAGCTCGATGTTGGCTCAGTAGCTATGATGTGAACGTGGTCCGTTCCCATGGATATTTTTGTCTTGAAAAAGAAAACTACCGAGTTGGAGAGTGGAAAAGGAAGTCCAGCAACAAGGAGGATTGCAGTCACAGTTCCTATTTAATTTTTTGCGTTTTCATCGTTCACACGTATAGAAGTAGCTATTATTCCAGAAGCTGTTGGAGTTAAGCTGGATAACAGGATATGGTGATATGTAAACTTGTTAAAGATAGTGTTCAAGAGTTTACAAGAATTAATAGAAAATTGTCTGCTTTAGATGGACCATGACTTAAATTGCGAATTTTCAATCTTATGCTGAATTCGACAATTGTTTGCTAGCTGTAGATTTAAATAACAAAACACTCGAGTACCTAAACAAAAAGTGTTGCAACGGTTACTTGAGAATTATAATGCCAGAGATCTATACAAATGTGTATACTCTTGAGTACCCAAAAATCGTCCCCCAATTATTAGTATTTGAAGTTTTTCCAAACCCCTACGCTTTTCATAATTCTCCGCTCTCTAGTTCTGAGAATAGACAAATAGAGTCTCAATGTTTCATGTGCTCACTTTCCTTTCTACCCATCTTTTCCAACCTTTCTAATTATTCGGTCTTCAAGGGTGCGTAAGCTTCCTCATGTTTAAATGGTCTCTCTTGAGTCCTCAAGTAATTAAGAGCTTATGTGTACAGTTCGTCCAGTATTGTTAAGTCAACATGAAATTCAAAAGTTTAAATGGTTGCCTTCTCTCTTGTAACTCTTTGATTCTTTGTCAAGTTATGATTTCTATTTAACATCTCAGGCTTTTAATTTAGATTTTAAGGACGAATCGAGAAGTTAAGCATGAATTGAAATTTTAACCTCTATTGGATATTCTTCTTTTCATTGTCCAAAGCTGCATATTGACGACCTATCTTTTACTGTATATTGACGATCTTCCTCTAGGTTCATTTTTCAGGGAGAAACGTGGAAACTGTCCTATGTATAAAGTGATTTCACCGAGTGCCTTGTGTGAACAAGAAGTAGCTGAGTGTAATACGGATTTTGTCTGTGATGGTGATCTTAAATGCTGCGAGGACAAACGTTGCGGAGTATTGAAGTGCACCAAGCCTGATCCTGAATTTGAACTTGAGATCGAAAAACCACCAAGGTCCTTAGGTTAGTAAAACTTGATGAAGGAGCAAATAATTGAACTGTTATCATTTACGTTGAATACATCACATTTTTGACAAGTCCAACTAGTGTCTCAGAGTTTTGAATGACTTCCTGGAGAACTTGACTGTATGGAGCAACTGCTATTTGAGAAACTAGCCATTTTTAATGAACCTTTCTCTAGAAATAACACCATGAAGAGGGACGTAATTTCAGTATATTTCTGGGGGCTGTCAGAGGCTTGCCCTACGAAAATGCAGTCTGTGACCTTTTTTAGTAACAGTAGTTGATCAAATGGTCATAGGTCCAGTAACTTGCCCTGCAAAAATACACTATACTGCCGTTTTTGCCCTGCGAAATCACAAATTTTCATGGTTGTGGGGGTGGCTCACCCCCATACGCCCTTAATTTTCGTCCCTGATCATAAAGGCCCCTTTTACGCTATACCAGATTGCTATCGTTGTGTTGCATCGTGGAATGATCTCTGTCGGATAGGGTGATCATTTACACTATATCGGATAGCAGCAACAATACGAGTGCCTATCACGTCACCTACAAGAGCGAATTGACTTTCTCTCTTGTTTGAAGAGCATCGTACCGGATAGCTGTGGCATGACGTAAACGGTGCCCCCTATCCGCTGCAAAATCGTGGCGCGATGATGTCTATCCAGTATAGTGTACACTGGGCCAAAGCTAAGTACAACAGAACTTTTTCTGTAGACTTGCAGCAGCTCATACATCAAACAGGAAAGACTTCCTCATGGTTTGAAATCAATTCTTTGCAACCTTGAAAAGATATTTGCCATGCATTCCTTACCTCGTACTGGAGAAATTACACCGCAAAACTATATCCTTATGAATATTTCATTTAATGATTAGCAATGTTTGCTATTTGATGAAAATTGTTGATAATGACCAACATGTTCTCTCTATAGAATTTTGTCCAGTTGAAGGCACTGCATACAATAGTTGGGGATGTCGACGCATTGAAACAAAATTCTGCTTTAAAGTAAATTGTGCAAGGTAGAATCACCAGTAACATCTTTGAATTCTACATTTGTCTAAGTGAATGAAATAGCCAGACTTTTACTAAGAGCTTCAGTTCTCGCTTTTTTATAAGCAACCGATTTATAAGCAACCTAGTGTCAGGTACCCTAAAATCTAAGAAACTTTAGAACTAAAGGGAAGGTCTAAGAAACTTTACAAATATAGCAAGTTGAAATCGTTACCTGGTTCAACGTAAAGATGTACCATAACAATGTGAATACGACGTAGCTTTAGATTGTTGTTTGCAATGAAGTATTTTGTTGATTATATTACTAATTGTTTTTTATATTACATGTTGTTTGCTACATACACGTTTTACTTTCGTTTTACTTTCGTTTTCACGGTAATTTAGTTCACTAAATTAAGAAACTCTGAAGAAATTTTTTGAATTAAAATGTGGCCAAAATTTAAGAAACTTTTACTCCTGGGCCTAGAGCCAGGTTTTTTATTTAAAAAAACGTGCATAGGATTTCCATGTTTGGGTAGTGAATGGTTTCTAAAGTCAATGAACGAATCAGTCAATCAGAGCCCTTTAATCCTAAGTGCTGTTCTGTATTTACGTCACGCCTAGGGTCCTGTAATATCCAGTTTGTAACAGTTCAAGCAAATCAAGCTGAAACTCTCAAAGATTCCCTCATTAACTGTCCTGTGGAACTTCTCATAGAGACTGGCCTATCTCGATGGTAGTTCAGAGCGTGACGCTGGGGGGGGGTGTTGAACAGCCCCCTATTGAATTAAATTATGCTTGCAGCCTTTATACTATCTTCAGGCAGATCCTGGCATTCATTTTATAACATAGCTCTAGTTTAGAAGGGGCTACGAATGTAAGCATTAGCTTAAATCTTGCGTTAGTGTCTATTTCAGGATCTTGCCTCTTTTCTTCAGATGCTGTACACACANAAGACGAATTGCAATCCAGCCAAAGGCGTCCTTCTCCCTCCTGACAAATGCCACATGGGTAAGAGAACTATAACTATAGAATGCTTAATGCTCTTATCCATTGCAATCCATGGTATTTGTAGCCGGCATTAACAAACTTTACTTGTTTGCCCTTTCTTCGAAATCGGCTGAATGGTCTCGCGTGGGCTCCATTGTCTTANACGGGTTATGGCATCAATGTTGAATCCGCCCTCTAATCAAGTTCGTTTTGCCGGCAATGAAAACAACGGAGGGCCTAACAAACTTCCCAGTAGTTTTCAATGAAGACTTCAAAAGGATTTAATTTATGATGAATGATGTTTTTCATGACGATACAACAATAATAACAGGTTTCTATGATGCACTGAGGATTTCATACGCAGACTGCTCCCTTTCACAAGTAATTTACTATGACAATTGTTGAACTAGCTTTTGAAAGCTCTAGTTGCTACGTACCAAGCCGGAAAACAGTTGTAGTAGGCTCCTTGTATTCGACTTATTTGAATTCTTCCAGAACAACGCACTATATTTGTCCTTACTTAAATATGCTAATAATTAAATGATTTAACAGCAACCGACAGGAAATGGAAATTCAGTGATTGTGTCATCTATCATGGATTTTGAAATAAAGAAAATAAACTTTAACTGCACTGATGGTTTGACCAATCAAGCTCTTATAACTGTCTCTCATATATTTTATAAATTGTTTGTTTGTATGGACATAACTATTTGATAAACTAAAATTTTTCTGAAGCACTAATAACTCCTAAAAGTAAACAATTTGATATTTGTGATTCTAGAAATTACACTTTTCCTTTAGTCTTTTGATACCCTAGTAGTTTATTTATTATGTGGTGTTAGTGAATTCTTGTGATTTTTACAAACCACCTCTATTGCGTGACTTATATTTTGCTTCCCCCAGCTGGTTTTAGTGATTTTTGCGGTACTCAGGAAGTTTTGTAATCTTTCTGGGACTTTCTCAATTTTACTTCAAGGAAGGTGTATGAAAAAGGTCACCGATTTAGAAGTTAATGGTAAATTACTTGTATGATAGAAACTGCTGGGCAGTTTGATGGTAACTGTCACTACAGATTTGGAGGAAAAGCCGAGAAGCTAGTAGATTTCATGATCAGCTGTTTTATTGTCTTATGGTCAGAATTATATTCGAAAGGTTTCTTAGTTTTCCTACTGCATTGAACTTAGAAAAAACCAAAATTGATGCAATTTTGTTACTTATTCATGTACGCTAAAATTTACAAGTTTTAGAAAAAAATTACCCACAATATACCCTTAGCTGCTTCCTCTAGCACATACGTGGTAAAAACATATCTTCTTTAAGAGAGGGACCACTAATCATATTATCCTTCAATGCAGTAAATATTGCGCTCCTAAATTTCCTCTTCTGTTCCAGTGAACTTACCTGGTATAAAAAATTATCAATTCGTATTCCACAGCGGATCCGCGTCCAAACATTACTATCAATAACAGGGAAGCAAGGAGTGGAGAAACTGTAAGAATCAGATGTCATCCGAAGCACAGCAATTCTTTTATGGAATGGGTAAAAATGACGAAGAGTAAATTGCTCACTATTCCACCCTCAATGACTTCCCAATCAAATGGCCAGTTGGTTCTTGAAATTAGAAACGCCTCTGCTAGTGACAGTGGGAATTATACTTGCAGAGTTGTGTATGATGAAAAAACGTATTATAGAGAAATTGAATTGCATATTAGAAGATCAGGTACGAAGTACAGTTATTGATGAATTTCTGCTCTTTGACATACTTAATTGTAATACCTTTAATTCTGGAATAAACTCTTGAGTTCTTGACTTCAGAAATTGATCTGCCTTGTGAGTAAAAATCTTTTTCATCTGTTTGCTTTCTTTTCATTACCTTGTTGGTTTTCCTTGCAGTCTAGTCCTAAGCTTTTTATCAATTCTATACATTGTTTCTGATAGCCATGCTTATATACTTTTGCCATTTTACTTATATACTTTCATACTTTTATAATTATATACTTTTACTATAAATACAATATTTAAGCTATTTTGTTATTATCACTTTCCTTTTTTTCATCTAATTGCATTACAATCTTTGCCTAGTAGTTTTCCATTATTTGGTCTTTGCTGTTTTTCCGCTACTATGTATTACTTTACTTTTTCTCCTTCTATGCGTCATCTTCTATTAGGCGCAACCACATGCACCTTATATACATTCTTTTTCAAATGAAAGCCCCTTTTTGCCTGAGCCTCTTTTCTCCTGAAACTTCTCGAACTTGAGGCTGATTTTCATGTTCTTAATTTTCCGGAATAGACTGGGTAGAACGGGTTATCCTGTCTTTCTTTCTCTTGTAAACTTTACCATTTTGAATGTCGATTTTTGGCATGCAAAAGTTTGAACGTCGATTTTTCAAAGTTTCAGCCTTTCAGCCTTGTGTTCTAATAAACGTTTTTTTTTTCATAAAAAGACATGTATGTGGGATGGGAGATGAAGTAATCGCCACCGAAATAGTTCAATTCTCTGCAGTTTAAGTTGCTGCCACTTGTAATGAAGGAAAAAATTCCCTGACATTCTCTGATGTTATCAGTGAAATGCTTTTCGTTTTCTCCTGATTTTCCCTTATATTCTTATGATGTCCATTTAAGATTTTATCAATTTTTTGGATAAATATGGGGATTTTGAGAGGATTCACCCTATTTTTGGTTATTCTAATTTTTGCTTTTCATAAAACACAGATCTGTGCTTCACAAGGACAGCACAGAACAGAATGATATGCTAAGGGATAAAATTTGGCGATTGTCACACCCAACTGGATGTATGCTTGAATCTGGAGAAAGTCATTGCTCCGCAACAAAACATCACGAGAGACTAAACTTCCCTGATTTTTCCTGACTTTTTGAAAAACTTTTCTTTTTCCCCTGAGTTTCTCTCATTGAACATAAAATTCTCTGATTTTTCCTGAATTCTTTCCTGTCCCTAACTCGGTGGCAACCCTGGTTTACATAGTTTGCAGAAAGGCTATAAAGTACCTTGAATTCTATCCGCACATCAAATGCAACTAGGTCATTTCAGTGAGCGCCTTACCTATGAAGGTCATGACGTTTAAAAGAGGAAAATATGGTATATGTGCTTTTATCCTTGAAATGTCTCCATCTCTTACATGGCTGAAGTTTTTTCTGTTCTTAGACGTTGAGAACGCTTGCAATTTGCCATTTCGAGAGGGGCTTTGCGGTGGTAAAATGACTCGCTACTACTATGATGTCAAAGATGATTCATGCAAAACATTTCAGTTTCATGGGTGCAAGGGAAATGATAACAATTTTGCTTACAAAGCAGTGTGTGAGAAGACATGCAAAGGTTGGGTGTATACCACACGAATTTTATTTAGTTTTTATCGTTTAGCATTAACGTTCATAATCTTGAGAAATTGCGCAGACCAGTAGCATGAAGCTATTGGCAAAATACATTGTTACCTGCAGCATACTTGTTGCTTGAATGCTTGAACACTACTATCAATACCTTTTACTACTTTATGACATACAGAGTAACAAATACAAATGCATTTTGAACACTTATCACTCAATGATGTCAAAATTCTTTTCGTTAAAGGTGTTTAAGAATGAACTGCTTCTTAAGATAAACGATTTATGATGACTTTGCAGACTTTTCTAAGGAATCTCGGAAGGAAATGCTTTATATTAAGATAGCTTTTCTATTTTCTACGCTAGGAACAAAACTAAAATGCCCCTCCCCTGGAATCTCTACACGTGAAAACTGTCCTCCAAATCAGATTGATGAATGC
>OLMO02000009.1:8535925-8546073 GCA_900291935.2 Cassiopea xamachana | reverse complement strand
CCTTAGTTCAACCACCTTTTGAGAATGATTCTTTTCTAGGTTTTAGGTGTAGAAAATACTGTGAATAATTTCTTTTCCTTAATGCTTTCTACATTCAAATTCCTCTATGGCATAAAGCAGTTCCATTACCCCCAACTTGTAAAATCCAGTCTAACTTGTAATTTCTCTGAGACTGGACTGTTTCTAAGGGTCATCATCACAATTCCATTTAAAACTTTTGAATGAACAGGATTGTTTTAGTCCTTTGAGAGTAAAAAGTTACATTGGAAAATCCAATGTCTGAAAACATATTGAACATTTTAGCCAAAATTGCCTTAGATCAGGCCTCAACCAAAATTTAATTGATGTTTTTCACAACTTAGAAGTATCAGAGCTAAGTCCCTCATTTCTTGAATCAAGACCTCTAAAATTGAAAGAAAATCAAAGCATTGGTAGAAACAACTTTGATACTTCCTATATCTGCTTGCATTAACAGTATTCTCTTGAAAGTATTATCATGAAAGATGCATAGGTTTTAATTTTTTTATTTATCACAACCCTCAGAATGAATGCTTAAGGAGACAAGATGATTGCAATATGCCTCCTTCCCCTACCCTATTTATCCACTATAGGTCAGAAAAAGTCATGACAGTATTTAGGGTCAGCTCACCAAAATATTTGGACCATGCCCAACTTTTGGACACTTCCCACACCCCCCAAGAGAAAATGTCACCAGCCACTACTGCTAAAGAGAGTTGTCTGAGGAAAGACTCAATGCTTTGGCTCTCAATTGACTTCAATCAAAATGTGATTAATATGTTTGCCCAGCTCAAGAATATAAGAGCTAAATGTCTTTTTAAGTAGCTCAAGAGCCTGTATGCATTTTTAAATTTGCAAACCATCATATTATATTTGATAGTTTCTGCTTACATCACCTAGATTCTCTTTGGACTTTTGGGACAAAAGTATATCATTCTAGACAATTTATACTATTTAGTGTTCATAGAATGAATACGTTCAATTACAAAATAGTTTTACAAAAAATTATCTGCCTGAATTGATTATTTCCTTAAACAGCAGAAGAGAAAATAATAGCTTTTGATGGTTGTTATTCTTGAAGCAGATTTAAGCAATAAAGTCTCTTATCATTTTTCTGATTACATTCATTTTTATGACAAACATGTCCATAAGGGACATGAGGCTGAAAGTAGGCAAAAGTTAAGAAACAGGCAGGCTGAGTTTCAAACAGTAACTTTAAAGAGTTGTTTTTGTAAGTAAATGTTTTATAAAACTAGAAAGAAAGTGGAATTAGCATCCATTATATGCCTCAAAAAACCTGAACATCCTTTCTTGGGTTATTTTAATCACCAGAATTCTCTATATTTAAGAAAAATTTCAAGCTGTATTCGACAAAATGTTAAAAAACTTCCAGTTTGAAGCCAGATAATTTATTTCTTATTTGAAAAGAAAATGTGTATTTTGCAATCTGGAGGTAATGCTATCCAATGTCATTTTGTTGGTTGTGGCGCCCTAAGATATTTTGACCACACCCAGTGTTTCAAAGACTTGCCCCCCTAGCGAAAAATTCAACGAGCCGCCACTGCAGTAGCCTATGGGTATACATTAACTTGCCAATAGAATGAGATGCTATATGCATGGCATAGAAGGTTATTAGAGTTTGTTTCCCTGTTCGTGATACTAAACTCATGGAACCAACTTTGAGTTAAGATTTGAATATTTTCCAATTTATAATTCGGTGATTTTGAATTTATTTATTGATTCTTCACCCTAAGACAAATAGTCAACTTGAAAATTGTAGCCCCATTCCTCTAATGGATCAGCAGTTATTGTCAAAAGATTGGCAATAAGCATTAAATTTTGGTGACGGCGCTGAGGAAAAATTTCAAAAAGATTTTGATTATATGTTTCAATGTGAAAGAAAACATTTAGGCAAAACGATGCATGCTTTTGGTTACGGAGGTTATAGATACTTTTCAAATTGTGCACAAATTGGGTACTTACTTACTTACTTACTTACTTACTTACTTACTTACTTACTTACTTACTTACTTACTTACTTACACTCTTCCTTTACTGTCAGGTACATAAAGCAGAGAGAAGAGCTCTCAACTTCATCGAAAGCAGAAGCCATTACCCTACATGTTGTACAGCTTTAACGCTTTGCTTATAGGCCCTAAGTGACTGCTTACAAAATTTGACAAGGTATGAGCAATACGTAATAGATACTGGTACTCACCATTCCTGAACTTGGATTTGCCTCTCAAATCAAGCCGAAAGAGTTCGTGGTAGCAGTCCATGGGGTCATTGGCCTCGACATTTTCTTTATCTTGGGCATCCGAATCGTCAGCTAGTGGCTCTCCGTGGCATGTACCTATTACCCTAAACGTTGTACAAGTAGTAGTAGGCCTGGCTGTGCAAGCACACGGTTATCATTGCCATCATCTTCTAATTGATATTCAGTAGATTCATCATAAAATGACGATTCACTGTCACTGTTTGCTATTTTAAAGAGCCGTAGCACGCCAAGACGAGAAGGTTTCTTACGCTTTGTTTATCAACTGATATAGGCCTAAAGAATGCATTCGGTTTGATCCTCGTTATGACATCACGCAATGGCTATCAAAATTCGCACCTAGTGCCTCAAAACAAGCGCTAATTTCTACACCTTTCTCGCCAGTAAGAACAAAAATAATATGATTTTCATGCATTGGAAAGACCGAAGTTTCGATTTTAGCTAAAAAAGTATATTCGAAATTTTCGATGCATAAGCACTTTAAGGTCTCTTTCACAGCAGTTGTCTTCAAAATGCTCTGAAAAAATGTCAAAACTCTCATCTTTTGGTAATTCATCAGCTCTACGTATATAGTTTAACTATCGTTGCTGCAATTGCTTGTTACGACCCTCACCTGGTATTTGATGGAACCTCAAAGTCTTATTTTCGGTTGAGCGATTTGTACAGCCAAAAGCAGCACAGCTGGGCATTGCTCAATCTTACTGCAAAGATTTAATTACTAACTCGATTCAATTGTATGTCCTAATGAAGTGCACGCCTACACTCGACTAATGCGATATAGCAACTCTACCACATCCTGTATGAGTGAGAGTTTCCAATGGATGCGATTTTCCACCATTTCCAATGGATGCGACTTTCAAAATAAACAAAATTAATTCTTAACAATCACTTATTGTTTTTAAGTGACAAAGGTAGGGGTGGTATTTCCCACTTGCGTATGTAGCGGTATTGATTGCAAGGTCTTCTGCACATGATGACGTGAAGAGCAGCAACAACGTTCTTGTTCAGAATGCTAAGAATGGCGGCCTAGCACGAGGCCGATTTTGAGGAGAACTAAGTTGGAATATCAAAGTAAATACGTAAGTAAGAGCGTTAATATTGTAGATCATGGGGTTCTTCGACATTCTCTATAACATATCAAATTTTAGTGTTTTCCCAAACTTCCCCTTTAATAAAACCACATAGATCATATTCCATATTAGTGACTATTTCATTTAAATCTTTCCCACATGAGTATATAGTACTATCATCCTCAAAATTACATATCTCAGATTTAAGAACAAATCATCGATAAATATGTTGAAGAGCAAGCAAGCAAGGGAACTGAGACAAATACCAATTTTTATTCTTTTTGCAAATGATAACACTAAGTTTGGTATACTCTAGCATCCAGGCGTACAACAGCAGCTCTTCCAACTTAAGATCAGGGCTTTGAAAAGCATATCTTGCGAACTTTCTTGTACAAAAAAACCCCAACTCTATCTGACTTTTTAATTCACGTTCAATACCATGAAATTCACAATGTGCAGACAGTTTTCTGATACGTGAAGTAACTGGTCCACTCTTTCACTTTCATGCGAAGATTACTCATGGGCTGAAAATGTTCTGCAAAGTCTTTCATTGTCCTGGTAAATATGTTTTTGTCATGATTCTGAAAAGTGTTGAATACATCTTGAATGTGTTCACCAGCATAATGCAGAAGTAACATCTTTTTCTTGTATCGTCCTTGATATCGATTGCCAGAAGGAAAGTAAATAACAGCATAATACAAGAATTAACTAAGTTGCTTCTGATTTAATATGCATACACTTCGAAAGATAGAATCAAGACATATGGCACCACAATTGGGACTCCTGCGACGAGACTCCCCCACAGTTCAGACACATCAATAATGTATGTCTGATGTAGCTCCCCGAACCACAAAGAAAATCGAGTCACAGGAACTCCAACTGCAGCACAAAGACCCTACATAATCTGCATGTGCAGTCAGCGCCAGTCAAATTTGTGATATGATTCTTAAACTCATTAATAGACTGGGTATTCCTTTTGTGTTGAGGTAGCGTTACCCAAAGATGCTGCCCTCTATAGTTGATAGTTTCAGTTCCGTAACTCACTCTTCTTACCCTGGGAAGCAAACAATAATTGTTGAGGTTACATCTTTGTCGCCTTATGTAATAGAGCACCTCAGAAAGCATGCGACCAGTGTCAACTCAAAGAGTAAGTTTATGTAAATTGCCACGTCATTACAATACCTTAAAAACTCGAATGAGCGCCGCATTTTTGGTTGGATTCTGAAATTAGTGCCGCCCTCGAACAAGAGCCGTAATGAAACTCAGGCCCCGTTTCCAGTGACCCGGATATTTGCGAATACGGAGAGAAATTTATCTTTTGGGTAGCGTATTAGTGGAAACACCAAGCACAGTCAATTTCAGTATATCTTTTTTCGCTGTTTTCATTGACTCCGTTATGCTAAATATTTCCGGATATTTCACATTGAAGTGAGATATATTACGTCCATCAAATATGAACGAGGGTGTTCTCGTGAGCTCTACACATGAGCTCATGATCGAAGCGGCTAATACTACACCCAAAAGTGAGATATCGTTGCTGTAAATGCTTAACTTAGCAAAATGTCAGAAGGAAAAGCGAAAAATGGCGATGAGCCTTCTTTAGTTTTGACTGATGACGAAGTCGAGCCGCTGCACAACATTACAATCGAGTGTAATGCGTACAATCGATGTTAAATGGCATTGATTGGGTACATAGTCCAATAAAGTACATATATACTGCTGCCAGATTGACTGGAGCATTGGTCAAGTGCAAATCAAACGACAAAGAATCTTTCGGAGAATATTTCTCTAGGCCTCATCAATACACTTGGAATCTTTTGGCGCCAAACCAATAAAAAGTCGTTGTTGATGTTGCAGCGTATTCCAAAATTTCCAGGCAAGAGTGTTTCCACTGATACGCTGCGTATTCGAATTTCTCCGGAGCCAGAAAAATACGCTCTAGACAGCGCATTCCAAAATCTCCATACTTCATCGTATCTGTGGAAATGCAAGGCCGAATTCGACAAATTTTTCTCCGTATTCGCAAATATCCGGGCCAGTGGAAACGGGGTCTCAGGTTAAGGCTATCACTGTTTCAATCGTGTTGGTTATTTTAAACATGACGTGCAAAGCACACAAAACGAACAAACGAGTAAATAAGCGTCTACTTTATTATTTCATAAGCTTCAGAAAATGCCTACACTCTTTACAGTGTGTTGCAGTTTAAAGTGACTGTGCTGAGTTTTTTTTCATTCTGTACTGTTTCATTGAAAAAGTATATTGCAGAGGTCGGGAATCTATGATTCCCGTACCAGATATGGCTGTTTTGATGAGTGCAACTGGCTCTATGGCCCACAGAAAAATTGTACCTAACATTTTGTCATTCGCCTCAAAACATACTTTATCACAAGTAATTAATACATGCATTTAGTCATATTTACTGTTTAAAAAATATTGTATGCCTCTCATGGAATTGCATTTTTGCAGTATGACGCTATAGTGGCTCTCTGAGATGAAAAGGTTCCCAACCCCTGATCTAGATGCTCTTCATTATTCTACCACAAAGAAACTCCTCTAATTTTGTTTCAAGTTAATGCACATTGGCATATTCCTATTTTTCTGATGAATACCTTCATTAATCCTTGGAGCAATAGGTATTCATAGTATCAAGAAATGGGAAATAGACTAAAAAGAGCTTTTGTGGCATATCAGCTTTAGTACTAGCAAGCTCTTTCGATTACTGAAAATGAATATTCTCAACTTCATCAAATCCTGAGCTAATTAATGCAAAATATCAGAATGTTGTTTTACAGATGAGCACCATGAATACTCACGTCGATCTGATAAATTATCTTCATGGACGCAAGGTAAATTTTCACCATTTGTCTTTCACAATGATTAAATGGATATAATTATAGGAGTAAATATTAATTACTCTATGTTTTGTCATACTAGGCATTTTCCAATTACCTTATTACTTTAAATGTATCTCTCTTATTCTTTAACTGTACGGCCATGTCCAGTTCTAGACCAAGTTGATCGTTCTGCAGACCTTCCTCCATTGGCTTCTGTCCTTCCATGTACCATCGACTATTCTTTTCTGCTCCATATCTCTCTGTGTTGCATCCCTCCACCTCAGTTTCTTTCTTCCTCGGCTCCTTTTTCCTTTCACTGGCGTCTCATTCTTATCATTCTCATTTCTGTTGCTTCTAGTCTTCTCTCCTCTTCCCTTATTAGTGCTGCCGTATCTGTTCTGTGCAACAATACTAATCTAATCACACTTTTATAGATATTTACTTTGTTTTTAATGACACCCTTTTTTCGCACACGACACCTCTCTCCACTTTTGCCATGCCTTCTCAATTCTTGCTCTCACAGCTCTACCACACCTTCTCTTTTCCTCAATAACTGTACCTAGTTAGCACAACTCTTCCACCTGTTTCAGCTCTATGTTGTTTCTGTCCTTGATCTGTACTTTCCTTTCTAGCTTGCTTGATACAATCATTTCTGTCTTCTTGTTGTTTACTCTTAGACCTTTATTCTCTAGGTTTTCCTGCCGTTGTACAACATTTCATACACCTTCATCACCTGCTTCAGCACCTTTATCCCTCTATAATTTCAAGAATTCAGGATGCTACCTTTTCCTTTAAATATTGGTATCAATATGCTATTTTTCCAATCATCAGGCATCTCTTCCTCTTTATATACTTTGTTCAGTAACACTGTCAACCAATCTATTCCCTCATTTCCTAATGCAAGCAACATATCACTATTTAACTCTGTTGGACCACCTGCTTTCCATGCCTTCATTCTTTTCAGTGCTGTCTCCACCTCTCTCTTCTCTATCGCCAGCTCTGAGCCATCTATTACATTAAATGTGTGACATACAGTAAATAACAGGACTTAATTGAACTGGTTATTAATTAACGTATTTTTTTCCAAAAATTGTAAATATGGTGATATTAATTAACTTAATTTAGCGAAAAAACGTATTTCGATTGACAATACTTAACGTCACATTGTCTACATGGCGTTAATTAATACCATTTCTTCTTCATTGTTTTGGTCATATTCTACTTTGGTCTCAACGATATAGATGTTAGTCTTAAATTTGTGCTAGGAAAGTAATCCTAAAACTTTGCTGAGCATATGCTCTCTGAAAATAAAAACTTTCCAAAAAATTTTAGATGAATTTTGATGATGAATTGTATGAGTTATGGGAAAATAAACATCTTCATTTTTGAACTTTGATGAAGCCAATACGTATACTTTAACTTGCCGAAAGATTGAGATGCGATATGCATGACATAGAAGGTTATTAGCTTTTGTTTATCTGTTCGTGATACTAAATTCATGCATCCATCTTTGAGTTAAAACTTGAATATTTTCCACTCATTATTCAGTGAATTTGATATAAATTTTTGGATTCCTCTCCCTAAGAAATGGAATAGTCAACTCGAAAATTGTAGCCCAATTCCTCAATTGGATCAGCAGTTATTATCAAAAGAGTGGCAACGAGCATTATATTTCGGTGGCGGTTTAAAACAAATGCCAAAAAGATTTTTAATTGTAAGATTCATATTGAGAGAATACATTTAAGCAAGAAAGATGCATGGTTCTGGTTACGGAGGTTATAGATTTGTTTCAAATTGTGTGCAAATTAACATCACGATAATTAACGGTGTGCTAAAATTAATGTCATAAAACTGAACACTGCTCAAATAAATGGATTATTAATTAGTGTAATCAAACCCAAAATGATGTTAGCTACTGTATGCCACGCATTTAATGTAATAAGGTAAATATGCTACACACACTTCAAGTGCTACTGGATAAGAGTAATGCAATTATATATTTTATTTTTTAGACAAAGATTCTACTAGGGAGGAG
This sequence comes from Cassiopea xamachana, assembly GCA_900291935.2. Lineage (NCBI taxonomy): Eukaryota > Metazoa > Cnidaria > Scyphozoa > Rhizostomeae > Cassiopeidae > Cassiopea > Cassiopea xamachana. The sequence continues at coordinate 8,537,841 of OLMO02000009.1, read as the reverse complement.
GGTAAGTCTTATCTATTTCTCTCATATCTCCATTTCTGTCGTATGAACTACACCATATTGCAATCAAACACAGAAGTGATAGCGCTGCCCGATGTGTCTGGGAAGCCCCCAACATTTTTGCTGAGCCCCCTATCAGCATCTAAATTTTTAAAGATTTCTAAGTGCTGTCAGCACTTTTATAAACTGCACGTCAATATCTTAAGCCAGTACTATTCAACCAAGGTTAACATGGACCCAAGGAGTCCATGTAATATGTCTGAGAGTCCACAGCTAAAATTTACCAACCTGGGGGTCCACCGTGATATTTTAGTGGTCCTTCAAGCATTCCCACATCAGATCGGATTTTATTATTAAGTAAAGTTTGCTTTGCTATTTGCCAAAATCAATTTCTAATTCAAATTCGTTTTCATACTTTGTCCTCAAAGCTTGAACTAAGTAAATGAATGCAGCAGTCAATCACTCACTCGTCCCAGGCTACTACAACTACTATATACTCACGTTGCTCCATAAAGAGATAACCCTTTACTACTTTACTGACTAGCCCTCTTACCTTTTTCATAATGAAATTAAGCTTCTTTCCTTGCAATATAGGTGTAAAAGGGTGTCCGTCAATGAAAAATAATGGAAAAGGGGTCAGTAGATAAAAAAGGTTTAGAAAAACTAGAAAAGCACTTCCGCAAAATGACCAAACATCTTCATAATCGAAGAAGGTGAAATATGTCTACCCCAAATATTTTTGGTAAGGAAATGGAAGAGGACATTAGAACTGGAATATGAATTATTGTCACATATGCACATGTAGAACAAAATTCTCCCCGCTTGGACCACATTTTGATCATGCTTGTCTGAATTGTTGAGGATTGATTTCTGTTCATTCAAAGCAGAGGCATCAAACTATTTGGTGGCGAACTTTTGCTATAGTTAGTTTTACCTTCGAAAGATTATTAAAATTTCAATGTATTTATCGAAGCCAGAATTAATTATGGCTATGAATTTACCTACATTCTTACAGCCTGATGTAGGAGAATCGTTTGAAAGAAAGTACTCAGTTATTATGTTTTATCAGATGAAAGACCTTGCAGTCAATCAAGTTTCTTTCGTGCATGTAGTTATTACTAAGCGAGTGGTTTATCTAATCAGCTGGTATTTCAGCCATTAGCTTGTAGAATGGAGTGCTTACTTTACTTATGGACAAATTTTGACGGAAATTTTAGAGGCATACTGATGATTTGGAAATTTGAGACAGTGTTTTGAACAAGCGAGTTATAGCATATAGGTGAAGGCATGAATGCAGTTACTTTAGCTATTATTTTCAGCTGTAGGTTATCTTCATGCAATGGATCATAGTAGCTGTGACTCATGCCATGTCGTATCATCCAGACCGCTACACCCTTGCTTCTCAGAACTTTAGAGCAGTTGTAGATATCGTTGAAATACAACAAACACTAATCTTTCTTGAGCCATAGTACTTTTGAGCTGTACCAAAATTACCACTCCACCCAACATCGATAGTTTGATTTTACATTCTCTTACTATTAGATGCCAAATAAACGTCCCTCCGCTTATTAATTTTTCGATTTTATCCAACCCCCACCCAGATCTTTTTAGGATCCCCCGTTTATTAATTTTAAGGATATTGACTCTCTTTACAAACCCCTCATGTCAATTCTTTTCTTTGTATGTACTATGTACACCAAATTTTCATGGCAAAATAGCGTACTGCTGCATATATTTTAGTTTTATCCTTTGTGACAACCTGTTTTTGTTCTTTCTGTCTTCGTATAATCATTTAAAGTCCTTTCTCAAATTCCAACCCCTCCATTTATTTTGACCCCCCTTGTTTAGGATATTTCGTAATTTTTTCCAACCCCCCTGTCTAATTGGACCCCCCCATTTATTTGACACTTGAGAGTACA
>OLMO02000009.1:8524447-8535825 GCA_900291935.2 Cassiopea xamachana | reverse complement strand
AGAAATATTGTGATAATACACCATCAAAAACTTCAATATCACAGATATTTCCTCTCAAAGGTTTCAAACATAAATTAAGAATGCTAGTCAAATGGCTAAACAATTTGATGGACATAGATTTTGCACCATCTGGTGGCATGCTACAAATTAACTGAAACAATCAAAAAATCTTCTAGACAAAATATTCCTGAACACTAAAATATTCTGATAATGATGTGATAAATGAAATGCTTCAATTGTAATTAGTCCCAAACAACATTTAAGTTATAAAATCAAGCGATGCACCTAAATTACAAACTTCGCCGTGAATCGCTGAGTACTGCCATCTAAAAAGTACCATAGAACTTGATGTAGTCAATCGCCATTGATTGCTTATGGAACTGTCTTAATACAAGATCCTGTTGCAAGACGCGGGCTATTAGGGCCTAGATGCTTCTCCTCCAATACTCTCCATTTAATGACACAGGCGAAGAACTTTAACTACCTTCAACAACTCAGATTGCAGTACACGTTTTTTTTTTTAAAGAAAAAAGTTTATAAGAAAATGAGGCTCAAATCATCAAAATCTTAAGAAAATCGTAAGAAAATCACGAGGCTCAAATACCAAAATTAAGTGTTTTTAAAGGCCAAAAATTGGTAATTTCGTCGTTACTGCATTCAAAATGTCAAAGATGGAATTCAAATTCAAGTATACAATAGTATTAACGACAGTGTAAGCCACTCTAGCCAGTTTATTTCAGTAAAAGTAAAGAACAATTTAAGAAAATCTGAGGCTCAATTTCGGAAAAAGTTAAGAAAATTGAGGCTCAGGCAAAATAATGATTTTCTTATAAAAAAAACGTGTATTGACCAGTGAATTCAGTGATCAGCAAGTAGTACTGAAAATTGCGAGTAGTTTAATCGAGATCTTTTGTACTAGCATGCTCGGAGAGTACGTCCCTTGTATGTTTACATTTCAGAGCTGTTGTGGTCGTTGTTGTTGTTGTACCAGAGAGGGCAAAATGTGTTTTGCCCAAATTTCGTCAATTTCAGCCAATCGGCTACTTCTTTCTTCGGCATTGGGCTTGTGATCCTTGCTATTGCGCATGTCAGGTAGCCAATTCCAAGGGCAGAATCTAGTTTGCCCAGAAAATGACATCATTTTTTTAAATGCTTACGTACGAGGCTCCAGTCAACACAATGAGAAGTAATCGAATCTCGCGCCCCCTGAATGCCTGGTGAAGCATGCTAGGATATAATAACATTTTATATTTTTCTCACTGTTATAGCGTAATTGCACAGTTTTTTCTTTTCATTTATTTTTCGGTGGGGGTGCATTGCCCATAGTGCCCATTCGCACGAGCCGCCACTAGGCTACTGTAAATTTCAGAAATGAAGATCCTTTTTTCTCCCATGTCTCCTACAATTCATCATCAAAATTCATCTAAAATTTTTATACAAATGTCTTGAATTCAGAGGGCATATGCTCAGCAAAGTTTTAGAATTACCTTCCTAGCACAAAGTTATGATTAATATCTATGTTGTAGAGGCCAAAGTAGAAGATGGCCATAATAATGAAGGAAACATGAAGTTAATTAACGCCATGTAGACAATGTGATGTTAATTAGTGTCAATAGAAACACGCTTTTTCGTTAAATTACATTACTTAATATCACCAAACTAACAATTGTTTTGAAAATATTACGGTAATTAATGACTGGTTCATTTAAGCCACGTTACTTACTGTATCCCACACATTTAATGAAATAGAGTATTTAGAAAATGAATTCGAGTAATTATTATTAACATCTATGGGTGGAAGCTGACGTGAAGTTTCACAACAGAGATCGGATCCCTGATAACAGTTTAACCAATTTAATTTTCTTGGACAAACTGTGCTAATTAATGACCGGTTCATTTAAGCCCCGTTATTAAAAAGTATTTGGAAAACGCATAGTATGCTAAACAATCAAGTCAATGTTATTAACACCTATATTTACATCCACTTACTCATTGTGAAAGACAAATAAGTGAAACTTTACCTATGCTCCAAGAAGACTCAGCACATTCATCTGTAAAACAAAAAAGGTGATATTTTGCATTAATTAGCTCAGGAATTGATAAAGCTGAGATTAATCATCTTCAGTAATTAAAAACGCTTAATAGTACTAAAGTTCATATTCTTACTACAAAATGCGGAGTAAACATATTGCACCTTCGTCGATTGTGAAGAGTTTTGGTCATTTTGCGGAAGTGCCTCTTTAATTTTATTGTAGCGTTTCTAAACCCTTTTTACCCACAGACCCTTTTTCCATTATTTATCATTGATGGACACCCCTTTCACCTATATGGCAAGAAAAGAAGCTCAACTTCACTATCAAAATGAGAAGTACGATTACCGTCCCAGCACAAATGTATGACTAATATCTATGTTGTAGAGAACAAAGTAGAAGATGGCCATAATAATGAAGAAAAAATGACATTAATTAAAGCCATGTAGACAATGTGACGTTAATTAGAGTCAATCAAAATACATTTTTTCGCTAAATTACGTTAAGCACTATCACCAAATTTAGTATTCTTGGACAAAATGTGCTAATTGATGACCGGTGTATTTAAGCCCCGTTATTAAAAGGTATTTGGAAAACCCATAGTATGCTAAACAATCAAGTAAATATTACTAACACCTATATTTATATCCATTTAATCATTGTGAACAACAAAAGGGTCACAATTTACCTTGCCACCTGCCACTTCGGTAAAAAGATAGATCTTTTCCCCACTGAGAAGATGACAAAGGACTGCCAACTGTAAAACAAAACCATGATATTTTTACATTAACTGGCTCAGGTTGGTAAAGTCTGCCTGTGGACTCTCAGACATATTTCATGGACCCCTAGTGTCCATGTTAACCCTGGTTGAATACAAGGGAATTGACAAACCAGTCAAACACAAAACAAGAAGAGATAACAGAGCATTAATAGATAAGTTGGCAGAAGAAGCTCAAGATGTAGCCAACACAGGAAATACGAGAACTTTATATGGCATCGCAAAGAAATTATCTGGAGACTTTAGTCAAAGTGGAGAAGGACCAATAAAGGACAAAACTGGTGCAGTTCTCACCTCTGATGAAGAGAAAAAGGTACGATGGGCAGAGCATTTCTATGAAACCTTTAATAGATTGCCACCTCCAGAATTATTTGATTTCTCAATTTACGAAGAAAAAGAGGCCTTGCCGATAGATCTAGATGAAATAACCCTTGAAGAAATAAAAAAGGTTATCAAAGGAATGAAAAACCATAAAGCAGCTGGTGAGGACAATATTGCTGTTGAGCTGGCTAGAGCTAACTCAGATGAAAACCTCATTTCTTGGTTACAAACAGAGAAGATGCCGTCGGACTGGAAGAGTGGAACAATTGTGAATCTTCCTAAAAAGGGTGACTTGTCTGATTGCAACAATTGGAAGGGCATAACACTGTTATCAGTCCCAGGAAAGATATTTTGCAGTATCCTTCTTAATAGGATTAGATCAGCAGTTGAACGTGTGCCGAGAGAGGAATAGGATGGGTTTATTCCAGGGAGGTCCTGCATTGATCAGATTTTTCCACTTAGAAACATTCTTGAACAATGTAACGAGTGGTAATCCCCCTTGATCATCAACTTTATAGATTTCCAAAAAGCAGCATTCTACAGTTTTGATCGCAAGGCTCTATGTATTATCATGGAGTATTATGGCATTCCAATCAAAATTATTGACCTCATCACAAATCTCTATGAGAACTCTACTTACACCCTACTTGTAAATGGTGAAAGAACTGACCCTATCCCAGCCAACTACTGGTGTTTGTCAGGGCTGCATCCTATCACCAATCCTTTTTTGCATCCCTATAGACTTTGTCATGAGAACGACCAACGAAACCAAAACAGGCATTAAATGTAAAGACGATAACTGCTTGGGCGAATTGGACTCTATGCAGATGATATCTGTTTAACCAATAGTTCTGTAGCTTAGATGCAGGAAAAAACAAAAGCTGTGAGCAAACAAGCAAGCAAACTCGGTCCCATTATCAACAAGAATAAGACAGAAGTGATGAGAAACTTAACAGATAGAACTCCAATAACCTTGGATAGGAAAAAGTTGAAAGAGGCGGATAAATTTATTTATCTGGGAAGCACTGTTGCCATGAACGGAGAATGTCTGATAGACAAAGCCGTTCATGGCCACAGTGAACGGCTACGTCTATCAGAGAAAGCCTAAATGTTTTCTCTCACTATAAATCATATAATTAACATCTTTGTGACATTTTTCCTCAGCGCCGTCACCAAGCGAGCATCCAGTGGAACAACTATACTTCAAATGAGGTAGTCCTGGAAAGAGCTAATGAAGAAAATCTGACAAAAACAATTAGAAGAGGAAGATGGCGATACCTCGGATATGCTCTCAGAACGGACGAGAAGAGAATACCACCACAGACATGGACATGGATACCAACGGGGAAGAGGAAGTGAGGACGAACTAGAATGACCCTTAGAAGAACAATGCAACGAGACATGTAAACCGGTAACATCTCTGGGATTGACCTGAATGAAAAAGCGAGGGACCGGACTGGGTGGAGAGCTCTTCTCTCTGCTTTATGTACCTGACAGTAAAGGAAGAGTGTAAGTAGGTAAGTAAATAAGTCAGTAAGCAATTTGTGCACAATTTGAAAAGTATCTATAACCTCCGTAACCAAAAGCATGCATCTTTTTGCCTAAATGTTTTCTTTCACATTGAAACATAATCGAACTCTTTTTGACATATTTCCTCAGCACCGTCACCAAAATTTAATGCTCATTGCCAATATTTTGATAATAACTGCGGATCCATTAGAGGAATGGGGCTAATATTTTCAAGTTGACTATTTGTATCAATAAATCTTAGGGTGAAGAATCAATGAATAAATTCAAAATCACCGAATTATAAATGGAAAATATTCAAATCTTAATTCAAAGTTGGGTTCATGATTTCAGCATCACGAACAGGGACACAAAACTCTAATAACCTTCTATGCCATGCATATAGCATCTCAATCTATTGGCAAGTCAAAGCATACCCATAGGCTACTGTAAATTTCAGAAATGAAGATCCTTTTTTCTCCCAAGTGTCCTACAATTCATCATCAAAATTCATCTAAAATTTTTATACAAATGTCTTGAACTCAGAGGACATATGCTAAGCAAAGTTTTAGGACTACCTTCCTAGCACAAGTGTATGACTAATATCTATGTTGTAGAGGCCAAAGTAGAATATGGCCATAATAATGAAGAAAACATGACATTAATTAACTCCATGTAGACAATGTGATGTTAATTAGTGTCAATAGAAACACGCTTTTTCGTTAAATTACATTACTTAATATCACCAAACTAACAATTGTTTTGAAAGAATTACGTTAATTAATGACTGGTTCATTTAAGCCCCGTTACTTACTGTATCCCGCACATTTAATGAAATAGAGTATTTAGAAAGTGAAATCGAGTAATTATTATTAACATCTATGGGTGGAAGCTGACGTGAAGTTTCACAACAGAGATCGGATCCCTGATAACAGTTTAACCAATTTAATTTTCTTGGACAATCTGTGCTAATTAATGACCGGTTCATTTAAGCCTCGTTATTAAAAAGTATTTGGAAAACGCATAGTATGCTAAACAATCGAGTAAATATTACTAACACCTATCTTTATATCCATTTAATCATTGTGAAACACAAATTGGCAAAAATTTACCTTTCATCCGAGAACGTAGCCCAAAACCTGTAGGTGTAAAAGAACAAGGCGATACTTTGCATTAATTAGCTCAGGATTTGATAAAGTTGAGGTTAATGATCTTCAGTAATTAAAAACTCTTAATAGTACTAAAGCTGATTTTTCATTTCCTTACCACAAAATGCAGAGTAAACATGTTTCACCTTCATCGATTGTGAAGAGTTTTGGTCATTTTGAGGAAGTGCCGTTCTAGTTTTAACGCTGCGTTTCTAAACCTTTTTTAAAGGCTTACCCCATTTCCATTATTTTTCATTGATTGGCACCCCTTATCACCTATATGGCAAGAAACGAAGCTCAACTTCACTATCAAAACGAGAAGTAGAGGAATACCTTCCTAGCACAAATGTATGACTAATATCTATGTTGTAGAGACCAAAGTAGAATATGGCCAAATAATGAAGAACAGCTGACATTAATTAACGCCATGGAGACAATGTGACGTTAATTAGCGTCAATCAAAATACGCTTTTTCGCTAAGTTGCGTTAAGTAATATCACCAAATTCAACATTCTTGGACAAACTGTGCTAATTAATGACCGGTTCAATCAAGCTCCATTATTAAAAGGTATTTGGAAGACGTATAGTATGCTAAATAATCAAGTAAATATTAGAAACACCTATACTTATATCCATTTAATCATTGTGACGGAGAGATGGGTGACAATTTACCTTTCCTCCCGCGAAAGCGGCTATAAGATGGAATATCTCTCTGCCCAAAAGATAGCCCAGGACTGCCAACTGTAAAACAAAAAGCTGATATTTTTACATTAATTAGCTCAAGATGTGATAAAGTTGAGATTAATCATCTTCAGTAATTAAAAACGCTCGATAATATTAAATCTGATTTTTCATTTCCTTACTACAAAATGTGGAGTAAACATATTTCACATTCATCGATTGTGAAGAGTTTTGGTCATTTTGCGGAAGTGCCTTTCACATTTTAATGCTGCGTTTCTAAACCTGTTTTACCTACGGACCCCTTTTGCATCACTTTTCATTGATGGACACCCCTTTTCACCTATATGGCAACAAAAGAAGCTCAACTTCACTATCAAAACAAAACGGGGGCTAGCCGATAAATTAAGGGTTATGCTTTCATGGAGGAACGTGAACATATAGTAGTTGTAGTAGCCTGGGATGAGTGACTGATGGACTTTTGCATTGAGATACGTAGTTTCAAGCTTAGAGGGAAAAGTAAGAGAACAAATTTGAATTGGACATTGATCTTGGTATATAGCAAAGCAATCTTTTTTTAATAATCAAATACGTTCAGATGTGGGATTACTTCATGGACCACTAAAATATCACCGTGGACCTCCAGGTTGGTAACTTCTGCCTGTGGACTCTCAGACATATTTCATGGACCCCTAGGATCCATGTTAACCCTGGTTGAATAGTACTGGCTTAAGATGTTGACGCGCAGGTTATAGAGGTGCTGATAGTAAATAGAAATCTTTAAGAATTTAGATGCTGATAGGGGGCTCAGTAAAAATTTTGGGGGTTTTCCGGACACTCAGAGCACGACTTTCACTTCTGTGTTTGATTGCAATATGGTGTACGTGATAAGGAACAAATGGTGACATGAAAGAAATAGATAAGACTTACCCTCCTCTCCACTAGAATCTCCTTCTAAAAAGCAACACAACATTGCATTACTCTTATCCCGTGGTATTGAAGTGTTTGTAGCATATATACTTTATTACATTAAATGTGTTGCATACAGTAATTAACATCATTTTGGTTTCAATTACACCAATCAATGATCCATTTATGTGAGCTGAGTGTTAATTTTTTTGGCGTTGATTTTAGCACACCTTTCATTAATGTGATATTAACTTATCTGGAGATTATCTGGAGACTTTGGTATAAGTGGAGAAGGACCGATAAAGGACCAAACTGGTACAGTTTTGTCCTTTATTGTCAGTTTTGTCCTGTATTGAAATAGAGTATTTAGAAAATGCAATCGAGTAATTATTACTAACACCTACGGGTCGAAGTTAACCTGAAGGGTTAAAAAGGGGACAGGATTCTTGAAGACAGTCGACCATTTTGAAGCAATAAAAACTGTTCACTTCACTGTGCCTTTAACATTTCATGAATACCATTTTTATCACTGCAATACAGTTAGTTTAAAGCATTTCCTCCCATCTCCCCCATCACACTGCTCTGTTGATGATAACTAGGGCGGTCACATTTTTGACTTTGTTTCTCAAAATTTTTGACCTAAAAGTTTGAAATTTTGACATAATTTTGACTTTTACACATCCCCGATTCAAACCCTTTAGGAAGGGTTTAGGTTAACACTCATTCCTGCCCCTTAGGATCTCTTAAATGTGACTATTTTAAATCATTGAAACCAATAAGTATTGAGTTGGAATAAGTATTGGGTTGGGGAAAACTTCGTGCAATAGAATCCTTTTCAGACATTGATGTGATACAACGGAGAACAAATAAGCTCTATAAATACACAATATACTATGGGAAGAGAGAGCCATTTGTATGATGGTGAAATATACGATATGGCGGCCCTACGAAATGATGAAATAAAAATGTCCCTAAGAGGTGTCTTTACTAGGCAGTGTCCCAAAAATGTCCCTATGCTAGTCGATGCCCTTTTGCTCCTGCTGGCATCGTCTTTACTTTCTTTATTAATAGTTGGTTTAAACTAGTTTTTACAACTTTAGTTGCAACCAACTGTAAATAATGATACCGATGATAATGCCCCACTATTGATCTGACGTCCCTGAAAACCAACAATCGCGGGGACGATTATTCGGTACTCGAGAGCATTTATTATTCAGTACTACATCACATTTCAAAAGACTAAAGAATGAGATTTACCTCCGGTGGGATCTTCAATTATTTTATCAGAATAAAAAATATCATCTGAAAAAACAATTAGTGGATCACATGTACTAGCTCAGGCTTGGATACGGATAAAAATAATAATTCCTCGGTCATTCAAAAAGCTAACTGTTACCAAACTTAATATACCACAGATGTTCCATCTAATTCATTTCATATATCTCTTATCATAACATATGCTTATTGTGATAAGGAATAATTGTGATATTCATCAGGAATTTAGAAAAGGAAGTTTAATTTGCAGCAAATGATGTACATGATTGTACAATAATTTTGTCTCTTTCTGGCTTTCAGCAACTTTTACTGATTAACTTTAAAAGAATAGCAAAATATAGAAAAAGATATGGAGAGTTTGTACGCCTGATGCATCATCCAATAATGGAAATTGTGTGAATGAAGTTTCTTTTGTAACGAAATGGTTAATAACTTGCGAATATCCTACTCCAATCTTTCCCCTAAGACATCTTCAACAATTTCAGCAGCTATCACCGTGGCCATCTCCATAGTAGGAACGCAGATTTTCACAACTTTAGACCAACATTCCCCCTCCTGTGCAAACATTGGCTTTTCAGACCGCCCCCAGTCTACGCACTTACTTTCAAGTTTAACCATCACCCCTACATTAGCTTTCAGTGTTTTGGCACTTTTATTATGTTTCTAACAACACTTGAGCAAAGAAATTAAGAAGCATCTCGATTTTTACGAGTTTCTAGAACAGCTGCATCGAATCACTCTTATTTTTAGATCGACGCATATTCTTGCAGACTGATTCAGATTAAGTCAAGCTGTCAGCAATTTTAAAATTAAAAACTGCATGGGAAAGACTATGACTTTCCAGAAACTCCCAGCACGGCCTTCACTTCTGTGTTTGATTGCAATAAGGTGTACGTCATAAGACAGAAATGATGACATGAGAGAAATAGATAAGACTTACCCTCCTCTCCACTAGAGTCTCCTTCTAAAAAGCAACACATCATTGCATTACTCTTATCCCGTGGTATTGAAGTGTTTGCAGTATATATACTTTATTACATTAAATGTGTTGCATACAGTAATTAACATCATTTTGGGTTCAATTACGCCAATTAATTATCCATTTACTTGAGAACAGTGATAATTTTTGTGAAATTGATTTTAGCACACAGTTCATTAATGTGATGTTATTTGTACACCAGCAGAAGAATGGATAACAGAAGAAATCTGAAAAGAGATAGTACGAAGAAAAGACTGCAAAAAGATGATTCTCGGTGAGAAATGTCAAGTGAAAAAGCAATTCTTACAAAATGAATACAAGGAAGTTGACAAATCAGTCAAACATAAAACAAGAAGAGATAAAAGAGGATACATAGATAAGTTGGCAGAAGAAGCTCAAGATGCAGCCAACACAGGAAATACGAGAACTATATATGGCATCAAAAGGAAGTTATCTGGAGGCGTTGGTCGAAGTGGAGAAGGACCAATAAAGGACAAAACTGGTGCAATTCTCACCTCTGATGAAGAGAGAATGGCACGATGGGCAGAGCATTTCCATGAAACCTTTAATAGATTGCCACCTGCAGAACTACTTGATTTCTCAATTTACGAAGAAACAGAGGCCTTGCCGATAGATCAAGAGAAATAACCCTTGAAGAAATAAAACAGGCTATCAAAGGAAGGAACAACCATAAAGCAGCTGGTGAGGGCAATATTGCTACTGAGCTAGATAAAGCTAACTCAGATGAAAACCTCATTGCTTGGTCAAACTATATAATTGTGTGTGGAAGACAGACAAGATGCCGTCGGACTGGAGGAGTGGAACAATTGTGAAAATTCCTAAAAAGGGTGACTTGTCTGATTGCAACATCAGTCCCAGGAAAGATATTTTTCAGTACCCTTCTTAATAGGATTAGATCAGCAGTTGAACGTGTGCTGAGAGAGGAACAGGCTGGGTTTAGACCAGGGAGGTCCTGCATTGATCAGATTTTTGCACTTATAAACATTCTTGAACAAAGTAACGAGTGGTAATCCCCCTTGATCATCCACTTTATAGATTTCCAAAAAGCAGCATTCTACAGTTTTGATCGTAAGGCTCTATGTATTATCACGGAGTTTTATGGCATTCCAATCAAAATTAATGACCTCATCACAAATCTCTATGAGAACTCTACTTACACCCTACTTGTAAATGGTGAAAGAACTGACCCTATCCCAGTCAACTACTGGTGTTTGTCAGGGCTGCATCCTATAACTAATCCTTTTTTGCATTGCTATACACTTTGTCATGAGAACGACCAACGAAACTAAAACAGGCATTAAATGTAAAGACGATAACTGCTTGGGCGAATTGAACTCTATGCAGATGATATCTGTTTAACCAATAGTTCTGTAGCTTAGATGCAGGAAAACACAAAAGCTGTGAGAAACAAGCAAGCAAACTCGGTCTCATTATCAACAAGAATAAGACAGAAGTGATGAGAAACTTAACAGATAGAACTCCAATAACCTTGGATGGGACAAATTTGAAAGAGGTGGATAACTTTAATTATCTAGGAAGCACTGTGGCCATGAACGGAGAATGTCTGATAGACATTAAATGTAGACTTAGCAAGGTTGCGTTAGTAATGACCAAGCTAGGCACAATGTGGAAAAATAAGTCCATTGTAATCATAGAGATAGGAATATAAAAACACTAGAGTGCGTACTCCTATTGTTTGACCAGTACGAGGTTGAAGCACCCCCAGCGCCATT
>OLMO02000009.1:8504772-8524347 GCA_900291935.2 Cassiopea xamachana | reverse complement strand
GTCTTTAATTCTATCACTTACCCTCAACAAAATGGCGCTGGGGGTGCTTCACGCGGTCAAGCCTCGTTATCACTCTAGTGTTTTTACCTATCTCTATGATTGTAATAGTCTAACCCCCAATTTAATTGATTTACGTCTTATTTGTTGAGTTGAATTGTTTTAGGAGTAATTTTGAGAATTGGAAGCGAAAGCACACACGTTATTTTCCATGCGTTTAAGATCCGTTGGTTAAGGAAAAACATTTTATTTCGATTGTGCAAGTTCAAATGGCACAAGCAGTGGCCTTAGAACCCGTTCCTGAATTTCGCCCCGATGAGGAAATTGGAGCCAGCCTCTCGCCAAGAGGGCGTGATTGGCTGTCTGATTTCGACATGTTTCTCGATGCAAGCGGTATAACTGATTCCAAGCGCAAGAGAGCACTATTACTGTATCAAGCAGGCTCTCGCGTAAGGGAGATCTTCAAACAATTACCGGATACCGGAGCTGATGAAGACTTTGACACTGCCAAGGAAAAACATTGCCTGTACTTCGAACCACAAAAGAACCGCAGGTTTGAAGTTTATCGTTTTAGACAGGCCACACAGGAACAATCTGAAACTCTAGATAAGTTTCACATGCGCCTAAGAACCCTTTCTCAAACATGCGAGTTCACCGATACCGACTTGAAATAGAAGACCAGACCATTATCGGGGGAACCTCCTCTAAAATTCGTAAGCAGGCCCTGCGCGATTCCAGTTTCAAATTGAAAGATATGTTGCTTGAAGGACGTAGGGATGAACAAAGTAAATTTCAAGCGAAAGATATAGAGTCAAAGGATAATAGTGTTGCTTTTGCCCAAGCAATTTCCCGAAGTTCTAGTCGTAACGTTCCAAGTAAACAAAAGGCCTTAAAATGTCATAACTGTGGCGGAGCTTATCCTCACACAGGCCGATGCCCTGCTAAGGGAAAGCAATGTCATAACTACGGAAAATTCAACCATTTTGCGGGTGTTTACCAAGAGAAGAAGTCAGCTCAGGTTTCGGGACGCACTTCGAAATATGTGTCCAAGGACAAGAAAACTGTCCAACCCCTGAGCCATGACATGGAGAGCTTATCTGAACGGAAGTCACTCAAAAAGCCCCATTGTGAAAGTCACGTTATGTCAACATTCATTTGAAGCCACTATTGACACTGGCGCGACCATTAACGTCATTAATCATGTTAATCATGCCACATTTTCAAAAATGACTGGTATTAAGTTACAGAAAACAAACACCCGAGCATTTGCCTTTAATACACCTAATCCAGTCCAATTCCTGGGAAAATTTGTTGATGTCGTGGAGACAAGAAAAGGGCGTATGACTACTGCCACTTTCTATGTTGTAAAACCAAGCCCTGGCAACAATAACACTTCCAATCTTATTTCGTTGCAAACAGCGCAAGAATTAGACCTTGTCAGCCTACATATAAAGGAGATTACTACTGGAGACACTGCGTTCGATAACACTGTAAATAAACACGAAACAGTTTTTAAGGGCCTAGGGTGTTTAAAAGCAGACCCAATAAAGCTTAGCATAAATAAGCAACACCCACCAAAAGTTCAACCAATGCGTCGAATTCCTTACCACATGCGAAAGAAAGTGGAAGATGCGTTGCAAAATTTGGAGCAAGAAAGGATTATCGAGCGTATACCCGAAAACGAGAGTACCCCTTGGGTGTCCCCAATCGTAGTAGTACCCAAAAAGGATGGGCGTGTCCGCATTTGTGTAGACATGCGTCTCGCGAATGAAGCAATAGAGAGGGTTCGACACCCCATCCCAACTGTGGATGATGTTAGATTTGCACTGAATGCGGCACAGTTCTTTACCAAACTCGATTTGCACCAAGCATATCATCAACTGCCACTTCATGAAAGCAGTAGATATATTACAACATTTAACACCCATGTTGGATTATTTCGTTACCAACGACTTGCTTATGGCATAAATGCATCTGCCGAAATTTTTCAATATACTTTACAAACCCAACTACAAGGTCTCAAGGGTGTCAGGAGTATTGCCGACGATATAACAGTATATGGGAAAACTCGCGAGGAGCATTATGAAAACTTGGACAGGTGTCTAACGAGTCTTGAAAGCAGAGGACTGACGTTGAATTATGAGAAATTTCATTTCCTAAGTCGTACCTTGGAGTTTTTCGGGCAAATCTTTAGTAAAGAAGGAACATACCCAGATCCAAGACATGTAAACGATGTTGTCAATGCACCTGTTCCAAGAAATGTACACGAAGTACGCAGTTTGTTGGGTATGGCAAACTATAGCAGTCGCTACATTGCTGATTTTGCTACCATAACGGCACCTTTGAGAGAACTGACGAAAAGGATGCAAAATTTCAGTGGACAAATACTCAACAGTCAGCTTTTGATCAACTTAAGCATGCACTTACATCAGCACCCTGCATGGCCTATGTTGATAAAGACAAAGAAACTTCATTACTTGTAGATGCTAGCCCAGTAGGACAATTCTGTCCCAAAAGCCAAGGCACTCACAACAAGCTCCACAAATAGTTGCATATGCAAGCCGCTCGTTAACAGCTGTTGAGCTAAGGTACTCTCAAACCGAGAAGGAGGCCTTAGCCATTGTTTGGTCCGTTGAACATTTTCATTTGTTTTTATATGGAGCAGAATTTACACTGATTACTGACCACAAGCCTTTAGAAATCATCTACAGTCGTAAAACTTCTCGACCGTCAGCACATATTGAGCACTGGGTACTGCGCCTTCAGTCTTACTCTTTTAATATTATTTACAAATCGGGAGCTGACAATCCGGCTGACTTTTTATCAAGGCACCCTTCATTAGCTTCAAACGATTGCCACATGAAAACAAAAGAATATGTCAACTTCATCGTGAGCAGTAGTGTTCCAAAGACACTGACTCTAAAGGAATTATCAGAAGCCACAAATGAAGACACAACTTTAAAGGGACTTCGAGCTGCTATTCGTTCCAATTGCTGGAATGGTGGTATTGTTCAGAAATATCGACCATTCAAGGATGAATTAGTAGTCAGTGAAAATAATATTATTTTACGTTGAACAAAGATAGTACTTCCACAAAACCTACACCAACGAGCAACTGATATAGCCCATGAAACACACCAAGGCTTGTCAAGAAAAAAGTCACTCTTGCGTGAAAAGGTTTGGTTCCTTGGAATAGATCAACTTGTCAAGAAAACAATAGATTCTTGTCATGCATGCCAACTAGTGGGCAGACCATCTCCTCCAGACCCAATTCAACCGTATACAATGCCAAATGGGCCTTGGCTAACTATACATGCTGATTTCTTTGGACCGCTAACGTCGAATGATTACCTGCTAGTATTAATTGATCGTTATTCGCAGTATCCCGAAGTTGAAGTCATTCGTTCAACCAAGGCATCAGCTGTGATTCCCAAACTTGATAAGATCTTTGCTGCCCATGGTATCCCACAAGTTTTGAAGTCGGACAATGATCCACCTTTTAATAGTGCTGAATTTGCCAAGTACATGAACACGCTAGAGATCACACATGAGCCTGCCACACCTGCCTGGCCTCAGACAAACGGAGTTGTGGAACGATTTAATCAACCTTTACGAAAAATGCTTCAAACGGCTGTTGCAGAAGGGAGAATTTGGAGACAAGAGCTCAGTCGATTTCTTTTGCAGTATCGTACTACTCCACATACAATCATCAAAATCGCACCATGTGAGTTATTGTTTAATCGAAAAGTAAATGGTAAACTTCCAGTCATCAACAGACAATTAGTTATAAACAGACACAAAGAGGCCAGAGAAAATGAAAGAAAGAGTCAAGCCTATCATAGTGAATATGCGAACAACCGACGAAGAGCTACGAAAAGCATGATATCAGTTGGAGATACTGTACTTGTGCAACAACAACAACATAACAAGCTTGCTACGCATTTTAACAAAGCTCCATATACGGTCGTGAGCAAAAAGGAAACCTGATTTGTCGTAGAAAACAACAATGGTCATCGTATCACCAGAAATGTGTCGCACTTCAAGAAGCTGAACACAAATGAAAGTTGTGCAGAACCAGAAAGTTCAGATGAGAAAGAGTATCTGACAGGGAAAACACATGATCATGCTCAGGAAGAAGGGCAAGTTCAAAGAAATCTCGAGGAAGCTCAAGAAGGCAGACCACGAAGACAACGACGTCCACCAATACGGTTTGGAAATCCAATACCTTCACAGGTGATGAGATGACCATTAGAACTCTATGACAATACTTTTATGTTATGTTTATCAACTTTTCTAAAAGGGGAGGTGATGTACTAGTCTACCCCCAATTTAAATGATTTACGTCGTATTTGTTGAGTTAAATTGTTTTAGCAATAATTTTGAGAAGTGGAAGCGAAAGCACACACGTTATCTCCCATGCGTTTAAGATCCTTTGGTTATGGATACGACATCCATCAGTCAAAGATCAAAACTGAAGCTCTACCGTTCTAATGTACTCTCAGTTCTTTTATACGGAGCTGAATGTTGGAGCCTGACTGCAGGAATAGAGAAAAGCTCGCTTCATTCCATCAGAAATGCCTAAGATGAGTATTGAGAATCCGGTGGAACAGCTATACTTCCAATAATGTAGTCCTGGAAGGACGAGATGAAGAAGATCTGACAAAAACAATTAGAAGAAGAAGATGGCGATACCTGGGACATGCTCTCAGAATTGACGAGAAAAGAATACCACCACAGGCATGGACATGGATACCAACGGGGAAGAGGAAGAGAGGACGAACTAGAATGACCCTTAGACGAACAGTGCAACGAGACATGCAAAATGGTAACATCTCTGGGATTGACTTGAATGAAAAAGCGAGGGACCGGACTGGGTGGAGAGCTCTTCTCTCTGCTTTATGTACCTGACAGTAAAGGAAGAGCGTAAGTAAGTAAGTAAGTAAGTAAGCAATTTGTACACAACTTGAAAAATATCTATAACCTCCGTAACCAGAACCATGCATCTTTTTGCCTAAATGTTTTCTCTCGCTATAAATCATACAATCGAAATCTTTTTGACATTTTTCGTCAGCGCCGCCATCAAAATGTAATGCTCATTGCCATTCTTTTGATAATAACTGCTGATCCAATTGAGGGATTGGGCTACAATTTTCTAGTTAACTATTGTTCTGAGGGTGGGGAATCCAAAATAAAATCAAAATCACTGAGTTATAAGTGGAGAATATGTAAATCTTAACTCAAAGTTGGATGCATGAATTTAGTATCACGAACAGAGAAACAAAAGCTAATAGCCTTCTATGCTATTCGTATAACATCTCAATCTTTTGGCAAGTTAAAGCATACCTACAGGCCACTTTAAATTTCCAAAATGAGGATTGGTTTTCTCTCATGTCTCCTACAATTCATTATCAAAATTCATCTAAACTTTTTATACGAAAGTCTTTTTTCAGAGGGCATATGCTCAGCAAAGTTTTAGGATTACCTTCCTAGCACAAATGTAGGACTAATATCTATGTTGTAGAGACCAAAGTAGAGGTTGTCCCAAATAATGAAGAAAACATGACATTAATTAACGCCATGTAGGCAATGTGACGTTAATTAGTGTCAATCAAAGTGCGTTTTTCGCTAAACTACGTTAAATAATATCACCAAATTTACTATTCTTGGAAAAAATGTGCTAATTAATGACCATTCACTTAAGTCCCGTTATTAAAAGGTATTTGGAAAACGCATAGTATGCTAAACAATCAAGTAACTATTATTAACACCTATACTTATATCCATTTAATCATTGTGAACGACAAATGGGTGAAAATTTACCTCTCCTCCGAAACCAGCGCCTAAGAGATCCGGCTGTAAAAGAACAAGGCGATATTTTGCATTAATTAGCTCAGGATTTGATGTAGCTGAGATTAATCATCTTCAGTAATTAAAAACGCTTACTAGTACTAAAGCTGATTTTTCATTTCCTTACTACAAAATGGGGAGTAAACATATTTCACCTTCATCGATTGAGAAGATTTTTGGTCATTTTGTGGAAGTGCTTTTCTAGTTTTAAGGCAGCGTTTCAAAACCTTTTTTACCTACGGACCCCTTTTCCATTAGTTTTCATTGATGCACACCCCTTATCACCTATATGGCAAGAAAAGAAGCTTAACTTCACTATCAAAACGAGAAGTAGAGGAATACCTTCCTAGCACAGATGTATGACTAATATCTATGTTCTAGAGAACAAAGTAGACGATGGACATAATAATGAAGAAAACATGACATTAATTAACGCCATGTAGAAAATGTGATGTTTATTAGTGTCAATCAAAATACGCTTTTTCGCTAAATTACGTTAAGTAATATCACCAAACTTAATACTCTTGGACAAAAGGTGCTAATTAATGACCGGTTCATTTAAGCCTCGTTATTAACAAGCATTTGGAAAGCGGATAGTATGCTAAACAATCAAGTAAATATTATAAACATCTATATTTATATCCATTCAATCATTGTGAAAGACAAATGGGATAAAATTTACCTATCCTCCGAAACCATTGTCTAAGAGATCCGGCTGTAAAGGAACAAGGCGATATTTTGCATTAATTAGCTCAGGATTTGATATAGTTGAGGTTAATCATCTTCAGTAATTAAAAACGCTTAATAGTACTAAAGCTGATTTTTCATTTTCTTACTGCAAACTGGGGAGTAAACAAATTTCACCTTCATCGATTGTGAAGATTTTTGGATATTTTGCGGAAGTGCCTTTCTAATTTTAATGCTGCGTTTATCAAGCTTTTTACCCACGGACCCCTTTTCCATTATTTTTCATTGATGCACACCCCTTTTCACCTATATGGCAAGAAACGAAGCTTAACTTCACTATCAAAACAAGACGGGGGCTAGTCGATAAAATGCCGAAGGGTTATGCCTTCATGGAGGAACGTGAGCATATAGTAGTTGTAGTAGCCTGGGATGAGTGACTGATGGACTTTTGCATTGAGTTACGTAGTGTCAAGCTTAGAGGGTAAAGTAAGAGAAAAAATTTGAATTGTACATTGATCTTTCTAAATAGCAAAGCTAGCTTTATTTACTAATAAAATAAGTTCTGATGTGGGATTGCTTCATGGACCACTAAAATATCACCTTGGACCCCAAGGTTGGTAAATTCTGCCTGTGGACTCTCAGACATATTCCATGGACCCCTAGGATCCATGTTAACCCTGGTTGAATAGTACTGGCTCACGATATTGACACGCAGGTTATGGAAGTGCAGACAGTACTTAGAAATCTTTGAAAGTTTAGATGCTGATAGCGGCCTCAGTAAAATTTTGGGGGCTTTCCAGACACTCCCAGCACGACCTTCACATCTGTGTTTGATTGCAATATGGTGTACGTCATAAGAAAGAAATGGTGACGTGAGAGAAATATATAAGACTTACCCTCCTCTCCACTAGAATCTCCTTCTAAAAAACAACACATCATTACATTACTCTTATCCAGTAGTATTTGAAGTGTTTGTAGTATATATACCTTGTTGCATTAATTGTGTCGCATACAGTAATTGACATCATTTTGGGTTCAATTATGCAAAATTAATTATTCATCTATTTCAGAACAGCGTTAATTTTTATGAAATTGATTTTAGCACACCGTTCATTAATGTGATGTTATTTGTACACCAGCAGAAGAATGGATAATAGAAGAGACCTGGAAAGATATAGGACAAAGAAAAGACTGTAAAAATATGATTCTTCGGTGAGATATGTCAAGTGATAAAGCAATTCTTACAACATGAATACAAGGACATTGACAAATCAGTCAAACGTAAAACAAGAAGAGATAAAAGAGTATACATAGATAAGTTGGCAGAAGAAGCTCAAGATGCAGCCAACAGAGGAAATACGAGAACTATATATGGCATCATAAGGAAGTTATCTGGAGGCGTTGGTCGAAGTGGAGAAGGACCAATAAAGGACAAAACTGGTGCAATTCTCATCTCTGATGAAGAGAAAAAGGCACAATGGGCAGAGCATTTCCATGAAACCTTAAACAGATTGCCACCTGTAGAACTACTTGATTTCTCAATTTACAAAGAAACAGAGGCCCTGCCGATAGCTCTAGAAGAAATAACCCTTGAAGAAATAAAGAAGGCTATCAAAGGAATGAAAAACCATAAAGCAGCTGGTGAGGGCAATATTGCTGCTGAGCTGGATAAAGCTAACTCAGATGAGAACCTCATTTCTTGGTTAAGACTATATAATTGTGTGTGGAAGACAGAGAAGATGCAGTCGGACTGGAGGAAAGGAACAATTGTGAATCTTCCTAAAAAGGGTGACTTGTCTGATTGCAACAACTGCAGGGGCATAACACTGTTATCAGTCCCAGGAAAGATATTTTGCAGTATCCTTCTTAATAGGATTAGATCAGCAGTTGAACGTGTGCCGAGAGAGGAACAGGCTGGGTTTAGACCAGGGAGGTCTTGCATTGATCAGATTTTTGCACTTATAAACATTCTTGAACAAAGTAACGAGTGGTAATCCCCCTTGATCATCAACTTTATAGATTTCCAAAAAGCAGCATTCTGCAGTTTTGATCGCAAGGCTCTATGTATTATCATGGAGTATTATGGCATTCCAATCAAAATTATTGACCTTATAACAAATATCTATGAGAACTCTACTTGCACCCTACTTGTAAATGGTGAAATAACTGACCCTATCCCAGCCAACTACTGGTATTTGTCAGGGCTGCATCCTATCACCAGTCCTTTTTTGCATCCCTATACACTTTGTCATGAGAACGAGCAACGACACTAAAACAGGCATTAAATGTAAAGATGATAACTGCTTGGGCGAATTGTACTCTATGCAGATGATATCTTTTTAACCAATAGTTCTGTAGCTTAGATGCAGGAAAAAACAAAAGCTGTGAGCAAATGTAGGGTTCATGATGGGAACCCCTGACGTTAGACAGCGAGAGAAGATTAGAGAGGCACCATAAAGTGACTGCTGTTGCTAATTAACAACCGTCAATCTTATCTGTTTTATGTATCTGTCGTTTCTGTTTTAGTAGTTAGTTGTTGTTCGTAGTCATCGTTTGCAGTAGTAAAGAGTTGTGTTTTGTTCTTATCTAAAAGTATTCTTCAAGTAAAGCATCGGTAAGAGAACCGAACCCGCAACACATGGGACAGCCTTGGCCCATGTAGAAACACAAGTTACACAAATCAGGAAGCAAAGGTAGTCTAATTATCAACAAGAATAAGACAGAAGTGATGAGAAACTTAACCGAAAGAACTCCAATAACCTCGGATAGGACAAAGTTGAAAGAGGCGGATAAATTTAATTATGAGAAGCACTGTGGCCATGAAAGGAGAATGTCTGATAGACATTACATGTAGACTGAGCAAAGCTGCATTAGTAATGACCAAGCTACACACAATGTGGAAGAATACGTTCATCAGTCAAAGATCAAAACTGAAGCTCTACCGTTCTAATGTACTCTCAGTTCTTTTATACGGAGCTGAATGTTGGAGCCTGACTGCAGGAATAGAGAAAAGCTCGCTTCATTCCATCAGAAATGCCTAAGATGAGTATTGAGAATCCAGTGGAACAGCTATACTTCCAATAATGTAGTCCTGGAAGGACGAGATGAAGAAGATCTGACAAAAACAATTAGAAGAAGAAGATGGCGATACCTGGGACATGCTCTCAGAATTGACGAGAAGAGAATACCACCACAGGCATGGACATGGATACCAACGGGGAAGAGGAAGCGAGGACGAACTAGAATGACCCTTAGACAAACAGTGCAACGAGACATGCAAAATGGTAACATCTCTGGGATTGACTTGAATGAAAAAGCGAGGAACCGGACTGGGTGGAGAGCTCTTCTCTCTGCTTTATGTACCTGACAGTAAAGGAAGAGTGTAAGTAAGTACGTAAGCAAGTAAGTACGTAAGTAAGTAATTTGTACACAACTTGAAAAATATCTATAACCTCCGTAACCAGAATCATGCATCTTTTTGCCTAAATGTTTTCTCTCGCTATAAATCATACAATCGAAATCTTTTTGACATTTTTCGTCAGCGCCGCCATCAAAATGTAATGCTCATTGGCATTCTTTTGATAATAACTGCTGATCCAATTGAGGAATTGGGCTACAATTTTCCAGTTAACTAATGTTCTGAGGGTGGGGAATCCAAAATAAAATCAAAATCACTGAGTTATAAGTGGAGAATATGTAAATCTTAACTCAAAGTTGGATGCATGAATTTAGTATCACGAACAGATAAACAAAAGCTAATAGCCTTCTATGCCATTCGTATAACATATCAATCTTTTGGCAAGTTAAAGCATACCTACAGGCTACTTTAAATTTCCAAAATGAGGATTGGTTTTCTAACATGTCTCCTACAATTCATTATCAAAATTCATCTAAATTTATTATACGAAAGTCTTTTTTTCAGAGGGCATATGCTCAGCAAAGTTTTAGGATTACCTTCCTAGCACAAATGTATGACGTGCCAACTTGTCCTCTATCACTAGAGCATTAGGGGTGACTGTCCCCGCTGCCCCCTGTTCCAGCACCCCTAACTAAGATGACATATGATAATAACAATAGCCATATTCAGTGGTGTAGAAGTAAATTGATAACTTGGGAGGAGCTCTTTTCTTGCACGAATCTTCAAAAGAAGCTGATATGTTAGTCCACTAAGTTAAACTAAAAAATGATAATGATAATGATAATGATAATTTCGTCAAGTAAACAATGCACATAGAATACCCTTTATCTTGTAAACAAACAATTTCTCGACAGCTATGTAATTCAAACATAGCCTTTCTATAACAGAATAAGGATTCTTCTAACTGATTAAACACTAAATCAGCAATCAGTTGTCTATATCTCTAGTATAAGTTTTTAGAGAGACCTAAGTGGTTTGCTTTGAGAAAGTATTTTTGGAACTCTCTTATATTGTTCAAACTAGAGCACATTTGAAAATATATGTGTTGAAGCAAAGTCATGTACCCTGAAAATTGTAAGCACAAGTGCGTACAAAGCTCAGAGACTGAATCAAGAGATGATTTGGGGGGGTGTAGGTAGTTGACATTCTGAAGTTTACCTAATGGCACGAAGTAAACGAAAGGTTTTTGAGTTAACACCTTCTAGAATGTCAGAAAAAGCTCTTTTGGCATTTTGGACAAACTTTGTGTTGATGATTGATCTCTAATCAGAGAAGGAATACATGTCTTCATGATCATCCCTTTTGTTAATCTGGATATTCAACAAAGCGTCTATTTCATTAATTCTTTTTCCAGAAGCTGGAGAGATGTGCTTTCTCATATATAGAGATCTCCCTGTTTTATGTAGCTGAAAACTGAAGTGATAGAAAGTCATTTATGATATCTATTTTGCCAAATACAAGATCGATTACGGGAATAAGGCCTCTCCTTCGATAAGCATTTTACTTGGTGCAATTACTGAGCATTGCACCTCGGCACACTCAAGTTCTCATGCTAGTTGTAAGGAAAGTTACATGTGATGTTGAAATTTAGCTAGTGTAGCGTTAATAAGGTCCTAGGTCAAAGGGAATGGTTGTACCCTAAGCCATACTTAGCCTGTTTGTTCTCAATATGTGCAGTAATTAACAGCATTACGTATCCTACATGCAGGTAATTTGAATTGATTTAGTCAGTCTTGAAAATAAGCATCAGAATTCAGAGGAGTTTCTATTCTGTGCCGACTCAGCCTAAGAAAACGTTACAACTGGTGACAGAGCTAAATCTGGGAATGGCCACTATTCTGCCAGAGAAATTCGACCATGGTGATTTTCCAGCTTGGCTACGGCAGTTTGAATGTTGTGCTTCCGCAAACAAATGGGCTGATGAGGACAAAGCTCTTAAATTGCCTGCCTTTTTACGGGGCGTAGCCGCAACGCATTTTCATGCACTGTCCGATGCTGAAAAAGATTCGTATGCCCATCTTATTGAGAATCTTGCAGCTGCCCTGTGCCCTGCTGTTTGCAAGGAGATGTTTTGCGACAACTAGTCCGCTTGCTACAGGACAAGGAGGACTCGACGGTATATTTGCATTCATTAAGGAAACTTTTGGAAAAGACTGACCCAACATTAGTGCTGCTGCCAAAAGAATCCCTTCTTGGTCGTCAATTTTTGACTGGGCTTCTCGCGGCCATGTGGCTCAAGCTCTTGCAGCACAACCCAACAACCAAGCTGACTGAAATGGTTTCCTTTTGCAAGCATTTGCTACCCATCCGCCTTGTAGTTGGGGATGCGCCTTCTCCTCCGCTCTGTGCTGCCACCACCTCAGTTAACTCTAAACCAAACGTTGTCACGCCATTTTCAGCTGTTCAAGAATTAACGATGGCTGTCAAGGAGCTTCAAATTTAACAGAAGGCTGTTGTTGCTGCCCTGTCCACAAAGTCCAGGCCAAATCGTTCATCATCCCAAGAATCCCAAGGTCTTCGTTGTTTCTTCTGCAAGGAGATGGGGCATATTGCCAGAAATTGCCCCGTTAAGTCTCACAGTCCATCCACAAGATCTGCTGGTCAACCTACTAGTTTTCCACAAAGCCCCCAAAACGGAGACCCACAATGAAGTGCACACTAAGCGGCGGACAAGGTCATTCTCCTCAACAATGTGCAAATACCTGGGCTATAAATAATGTTCCATCTAATTATGCCAATACTGCTGAAGTAAGTGTTCCTTTAAACTATTAAAGGGTGCTCTTGTAGGCTGTAATGAGCACCCCCGTCATTCTATTGTTGGAGTTACTGCTAACAATAAAATAAGCCATAGTTTGGAAAATTTTCCTCCTCCACCCCTTATTGAATGTTTTATTAACAATGTTAAGGTCACAGCTTTAGTTGATACAGGATCGATACTATCCATTTTAAGTCAATCTGTATTTGACCAGCTGCCATATAAGCCCTTGTTACGTAGCAGTGATTCCAATTCTTGTATTTCTATCACCAATCAGTTATTGCATTCACGAGGGGGACTTTTGCCCGTCTTCAATTCTCGGGTAGTACTCATTCTTACCATACCCCCTTTCTTATCTATGATAATGTTTTAACCCCCGCCTGGAGTATATACTGGGTTGGGATTTTCTTCTCTCACACCAGTGGAATTTAATTTTACACGATTCAAGGTATTTCTTGAGGGTCCTCACGGTAAATCCCCCATTTTGCTTGGTGCTGAAGACTCCATTCCATCCTCTACTGCCGATACTCTCGTGTTTGAACAATCTCTTCATAAGGGCCCTGTTCCGCCTACTCTGGTCAGTAGTACTTTTATTCCAGCTAGAAGTGAGGTAGTTTTAATTGCGAATGTTCCACATAGTTTACGTAATGCATTAGGCATGGTAGCACCTTTTGCATCGGATTAAACTGAAACAGACTTTACAGAAAGTGTGTTAGACATTAGTAAGCTGCTCTATTTTCACGGATAACTATGGGGGTAGGAGGCTAAGTATGGGATTGGGATCAAAGACTTGCAATGCATCAGACCTTCTCTCTTATTCAGTGTCTACCATAGGATCCATCATGGTTGGGGCAGGAGTGTTTTAGACATTCTCTCGCATCCATAGTCTACTATAGGTCCCACCGTGGTTGGGCCCGAAGAAAAATTTTCAAAAGAAAGATTCTCAGATGGTTGGAAAATGCTAAACTGAGATTGGTGCTTGCAAATACAGGGTTTCACAAGAGAGCAAGATTGGTAATCCTTGAAGCAGAATTTATAGAAAGTGTGCAATGAGCTGAAACTTTAAAAGCTCAGAAGATTCTACATTTTTGCTCTTGAAGGAAATGCCGAGCAATGTAAGAATGCACAATTCATGCATCTGTCATACAGTGCTGCTTTCTGTTGTGGATGATGCACTTTTCAAGAAGAAGGCACATTCACGATTCGATTCCACGTGTTTTGCTCAAAGCGAACGTGGAAGCGAATCATCACAAAGTGGTAAAACAGTTAATCAGTGAAGTGGATGTGTATGTTTAGTTCAGATCATGAAAACATATACATTACACCTTCGCTCTCTGAAGCAGTTTTCTGTGTTCCTGTGATTTCTTGTCAATTTATCTTAGGTGTGGGACCCCTTTTGGGATACCAAAGTCGGGGGACCTGGGGCCATGGCCCCTTAAAACTGCCACTGTTTAGGGGCTCCTTTTCACAAACACAGACTCCCAGTCAGACAAGCCAAAGAGGGGGGCAGGAGGGAGCAAAAGTGCCCTTTTTGAAATGCAATAGAATCCTTCTATAGACAATGATATGATACAAAGGAGATCAAATAGGCTATAGAGACAAGCAAAATATTATAGGAAGAGAGAGAGAGAGCAATTTGTATAATTCTGTGAAATATAGGTCCTGCTAAAGGATGGAAAGAGAATGTCTCAAAAAGTTACCTATCCTAGCCGGTATCCCAAGGAGGTACTCATGCAAATCGGTGCCCTTTTGCTTTTGTTGGCCCCCCTTGCCCCACAGTCGTTCCGGCGTACCTGCTTCCATTCAATGTTGTATTTCGAGGCACGTCATGAATCCATGAGGATAGAAAGAGGTTGAGCCTGAGAGAAGAACGAATGCAAGAAGAAGATGTGAAACAATCACATCAGTAGACAGCACAACAAGGGCAGTTATGTCCCCTTTCCCTCGCATGTGGAACTCACGTGTGACTTGCAGAAAAGTATCGATCAAAATCTTAAGAGACCTGAAAATCCTGGCATTGAGGGGGGTGCAGCACGCCACCTCTCACGTGCACAACAAACATTTCATGGATAGCGTCTTTCACAAGTTGTGTGCCTACTTTCCAAATTCTCAAATGCTACGGGGGTTTTTCCATTCATGGAAAAGCAACATCTAGTTCCTCTCTCGAAAATTGCAGATTTTCTTACTCGAATTTTTTCTATTTGTGCTACCTTGGACTGAAGCCTAAAGTCATTAAATGAATCTCCGATGTGAACTTTACTTGGAATGCACTGGGAAGTCAGCCAACTATGTTATGAAGTAAAGGACTTGACATTCTGATGCCATGCAGAGTTCAGAGCTTATGGTACATCGCACGTTAACCATGCAGGTTTCTTGGTCCTTCCAGTTTACTTTCAACAGCTTCAGACACTTTTTGCAGCAAAATCTTCTGACCAATATAATGGGGATCAAAATATTGAAGAAATCTGTCGAAGGAGGGCAAGCTTCAACAATAGTTTACATCAGGGCTATTCAATTAGATTTTCACTCCGGCTTTAGCCGGGTCGCATATTTGGAGCTTTCAGCACAGTGCCGAGGACCAGTGAGGGACACTTTGGCAGTTTTAGAGGGAGGGGGGCTAAAATATAGTAAATGCTAAGGAGTATGTGTATATCTATTGTGTAGGAAAAGTTTACGTTGGAAGATCCACCCAGCATGATTTTAAAAGGAATAAGGTAGCTAATAGGCTTTAGCTAATAAAACATGCAAAAGACATTGAAGGAGATGGGGTTCCAGAAAAGTTTTTGAGGTCTCGCCCTCTCCAACATTGGGAATCACCCATCTGAAAAACAATATCAATTGTATTTATCATTGATCTTTATGCTGAGAAGGAGATGCTGATCGACTAGCCGTTTTCTTTGTATTTTGATGACTAAAGGCAAAAAGGAAAAAGCTACGTCGACCATGTCTGTACGCCAAAGCCATGCTTATACGACACTAGAAATTGTGGCTCTGCTTTTTTGCTGTTCAATGCCTGTAATTGGAAGCTAGAAAAAGCAATTTCACGCCAGTGCACTCACTTTTACGTTGTCCATAATTGCTTACTGTGAACCACTACTAATGAACTTTTGTCACATTTTTCCCAGTCTAAAATTATTGAGAGAGCGGCCCCCCTCGCCGATCTGAATGCCCTACAGTGTCATAGACACGAAGACAGGCAGCTGAACTGGATTGTGGGGAGGAAGTGATAATTTAAATTCATTTGCAGGTCAATATACTCGCTAAAAATTCTTGAGACTGATAATGGGGAACTAGGACCTTGCTCCCAAAAAAATTTTACAATGTCAATAAATGCCTCCTTGGAAGATAGATGTGCTAGCACGTTATTAGTTTAGCAGTAGGAAGCTTCAATTTCTAACTGCACTGTAGAGAAAAGAATAGCAAGTTGCCAAATGATCAAAATGCAAAGTGCACATTTGTAGTGTTTCCTTCGCAAATTTGCAAACTGCACACCGAAAAGCTTTCTGCTACGCACATAAGACATATAAGCTAGGTGAAAAGTGCCTTGCTTCCAATGGGATCATCATCGACGACGCTTCATGTCAGAGTTGTGCAGGTGAGGTGCATCCTAAAACTGCAATGTTATCAACCTTCCTGGCTAAGTTGCAAACAGAAGTTCCTAAGTTGAATTGTCCTGGCTTTTACAGCCTTGTTATAGGAATGTACAACATCTGGCCTATTAAGATTTTGATCGACAGATTTCTACAAGTCGCACTTGAGTTTCATATAAACATTAGGCCATCTATGTCCACACGACTACGAGGTTTATAGCGTAGGTACGTTCAAAAAAATTGAACTCACATTTCAAAGTGAAAAAAAAGTTAACTTTAGGTTGACAATGAATTTCAAAATAAAATTCCAAATTGAAATTGAATTTTGACTTCCTATTTAATGTTGAATTCAGGTTCGAAAGAACAAAATGCAATCTAAAGTGTATTTTAAAATGCAAAGTAATTCTTAAAGTGCAAAAATTGAAGAAGCAAAACTTGGATAACGATGTGCCAGCATACAGCTGATTTTTTAAAACGAAACATCACTTGCCATCTTAGCAAATTTCAAAATTAAAACGATCAATCGCCTGTCATCTTAGCAAATTTCAAAATTATTAATTTGGATTTGAATTACCTGGTTGTTTGTCTTCTGGATTTATCAAAAAATGTTTTATTTCCTTGACTTCATGCTTCATCTCCTTCACATCAATCTTTAGTTTGTCAACATCACACTTCACTTTCCTAACGTCGTAAGTTACTTCTACAGCATCTTGTTTCACTTCTTCAAAATCAACTTTCACTTCTTCAATATCGTCTTTCATATTTTCTATATCATTGTGCACACCTTTAACATTGTCTTTCACTTCTTTAACGTCTTCCTTCTCTTCCTTAACGTCTCCCTTCACTTCTCGCACATTGCTCGTTATCTGTTTAACATCACCTTTCACTTCTTTGATATTGTGCTTCACATATATAATATCACTCGTCAACTCCTTAGCATCATTCTTCATTTCTATAACATCAATATTTACTTCTTGAGCATCATCCAGCACATTTGCAACGACAGCTTCAACTTCGTCAACATCACTCACTATCTCCTTAACGTCATCTTTTACCTCCTTAACGTCATTCCTAGTTTCTTTTATGTCTGTATTTACTTCTTTTACATTATTTTTCATTTCTTTAACATCACCTTTAACAACTTCAACATCAACTATGGTCTCCTTGATATCACTCTTCACCTCATGGACATTTTCCGTAACTTCTTTAACACCATCCATCTCTTCCTTCACATCATCCTTCACTTCTACAACATCATGCTTCACTTCTTTAACATCATCCCTTAACTCATCAACGTCACCTTTCACTACTTTCACGTTGCTTTTCACCTCTTTAACATCACCTTTTACTTCCTTAACATCATTTTTCACTTCTTTGATGTCCTCATTGACTTCGTTAACATCACTTTTCAGCTCCTTAACATCACCTTTCACTTCCCTAACACCGCCTTTCAGGCTTTCAAATGTATCTTTCAGTTTTTGAAAATTACATTTCATGTCTGAAAAATATGAAGCAGTTCGTTAATGTAACAGCAAATTTGCGAAAAACTGTGCATGTCACCAAGCAAAAACAAGTACTTGCAACAACTTTCTTAGTCTTCTCTTATATTTTTCAATGAGTTACTAAATGCAGGTCAACCAACAATCAGAAACATAGGTTAGATCTGCTAGTAAACATAAGACCTACATTAGGAATTGGCAATTTCGAATTTCTAAAGCTCACTGGATTCTATATTTGAAGAGACCCAGTTGATATGTTCTACATAATTCCAACTTTTGTTTTAAATCCAAACGTCTAATTTCCAAGTTTTGACAACTCTGCAATGCAACTTTGCGGTAATTTCAATTAGCGCTTCGAATTCACATTGAATAGGAAACTTTAGCACTTTACAGTAGACTTACCTGTGAACTGAAATGTTATTGTTATCTTCATGTAGGAACGGAGAGGTACACGAGAAGAGCGGTGCAAAAGTAACTGATCATACTTCAAAGAGTTAGCATATGCACTACCGTTCAAAAGTGTTGGTACGCCTTCGAGGTTTCGAGGGCTGCTTATGAGAACCATAAATGGCAGGCGAGAAGTTGGTGGGTTAATGATTTCAGGCACCCCGATGTGATTTTGAAAGTGGGGGGGGCCAAAATTTCCAAATGGGGGATCATGTCCTATGGTACTCTTAGGGGGTATTTTGTTTTGAAATAGGGCGATTATAAGTCTGAACCAAGTGATAAGTAGGATAAAATAGAATAAATTTCTGCGAACACAATAATCTTGCTACATACACGCTATCTAATGTTATTTTTCTAAGGCAATTATAAAACTGTAATAGTTATTAAACAATGGTACTGTAGTAATTATTATAAAACCTTAATAGAACCAAAAGGGCCGGAATACATAGTTAACAGAGTAATAAAAAGTTTACATGCTTAAGCTACACAGCTACTCTTCTTATCAATCATTTGCTAACAATCACAAATCCAATTTCAAAGTAAATACGTGATCTTTACATTTAGGCCTGCATTTTCTTGATTGAAAATCATCAAAATTTGTTTAAGTGCTTTAGGAATTCTAGTACTTCATAGAAAACATAACTAAAAGCATCTGTCGACAAGTGTCCCCACTCAAAACATTTTTGCTTATATTTACACATTGAAATCGTCTTTAACAAACTTTCCAAAGGTACGATATCGCTCATTATGCTTGCTAAGAAAAGTCATTTCCCACAGAAACTAGATCGATTTTGCCAGTTTCATCTTTGTGGCAATTAAGAGTGGCTAGAGAATTGAACCTTCGTTGGGACATGGTTGCTCGTTGCCAGGTTTTAATTCTGCGAGCGAGCGAAAAAGGCCTTTCTGGTGTTGGACTTGTTGCTGGATTCACCATTTGGATGTAAATGATGATCATGACATTTGGTATCAGACACCTTTCATTAGTTAGATTTTGCAAATGATCCACTACATCAGTAAAACATAAGACCGAGCTATTTTTGAAAAGCTGCCTAAAAATGGGAATTTCAACTTCAAGTTTCAACTTCAACTTCAATTTCAAGATTTGGCCCGCGGGCCGGACTTTGGACATGCCTAAATATGACATCCATAGAGGCATATGGATTTAATAATGACAGCCTTCAACTCATATTTAGTTTCTTGCAAAGCCGATACCAGAGGGTAAAAATAGGTTCATATAAGAGTAGACGAAAAAAAATAAAGATAGGTGTCCCCCAGGGCTCTGTACTGGGTCCATTACTCTTTAACATCTTTATAAATGACTTGTTCCTCATAAGC
>OLMO02000009.1:8464305-8499120 GCA_900291935.2 Cassiopea xamachana | reverse complement strand
TATATATATATATATATATATATATATACATATATATATATAACATAATTTATGTATATATATAATGTATGTATGTATGTTCCTCCACAGGGGGTATATTTTTGTTTTCAAACTCTTTTCTAGATGGATAATGCTTAATATATTGGTCTTGCAGTCATACCATGTCAAGTTGGGGGTTCTAAGGGCTTGCCCCCAGAGATATTTTCTTGAGTCGAGCTCTCTACAATGCCAGAAAAAGCCCCTTTACTAGAAAGGAGAGATGGAACGAGTTAAGTATGAAAGACAGCTACCCCCAACCCCCCCAGCATAGGCGCCCCTGGTAATAGTATATCCATTTTAGATTCTGTATTGTTTCAGCAAGCCTTTCATGCATGGGTTATTTTCAGCCAGTTCCTTATTTTCAGTGTCATCCAAAGATTTTTCCAGTGTTTGAAGTTAAATGTATATAACTTTCATTATCCAAGTTATTTTTAAAATCTTTCTCTTTTAGGTTGCTCTTTCCGAAAGAAGCCCCAGTAATATTGAATAAAGAGTTAATTTAATGAAAAGGCTATTTTGGAAGATACATAGAGAGGTTTTGTTGGTATTTGAAAAGAAGTGAAGAAGATTAAGCAGATTATTTGATTTTATTACAGAACATGTATTTTGTCATAATAGGGTTTTAGAGCACTCATATGTAACATCAGGTGATTTCAATCAGGAATGAGGGTATTAGCTAATGTGGATTTCTAATAAACTTGTCTATATATCTTTCACATTGTCAATTTATCTTGCCTTTTTGCATCTTCAAAGTTTTCTTAACCCATTTGTACTTGCATATTTAGAAGAAATGAATCATGTTAATCTTGTAAGTGCCTCAATTTGACACTAGATTGTTCAAATGAAAGATGCTGTTGGATGTGATTAACTATACTAAGTTACATGCAAGTGTAGGTACATAGGTACTAATAAATTTGGTAACTTTTTTGAGAAAGAGGGAGGATCTCTTACTTTTCTGACAGTTGAGGTATGTTCCCCCAGTACAGAAAGTAAGCATTCCAAAATACAGAAGTCCAAATCATTGGAAATTGACAGGGTGTTTTTAGTAAGAAGGTAGTGCTTAACTACTCAAATAATTGAGAAAGTTCTGTAATGAATTCTTGAGACCTGACAAGGTCAGCCAAAGCCAGATCATCCACATCTCAAAATGTTTTGCTTTGACAGTTAAGGAAAATTTCAATACTGAAAGTGTGAGAAAGCTAGAAAAGCTCCAATACTGGGCCAGAAAAATCTCTCTTGTAAAAGGCCATTATTTATTAAAGGATTGGCACTAAAGAGAAATTGGTTCTGTGAGGGATGCAAATAGAATACACATATGAATGAGGACAACGAAAAGAGTCGGCATGATTTTCGACGCTGAAAGGCAAATTCGATAAGAAAGTTCCAAGAGTGATGCAATGAAGAGTACTTTATAGAGACCATTCCATAAAACTTAAGTGACAAAAACCGGTGAGGCACTATCAATAGACGTTTTGACTCTGACTCAAGCCGTTGTGAATTATTCCTCAGTACTCTCAAGTGCTAAGTAAACGGGGAGTCGGAAAAACTTCAAAATTTAGCGAACGGGGGGGGGGACGGAATTTGAGAAACGTCTTAGAATTGTTATAAAGCGACGGACAACAAAGACAGGTTGTCATAAAGGGTAAAACTAAAATATATACAGAAGTATGCTGTTTTAACATGAAAATTAGGCGTAAATAGTACTAACAAAGAAAGGAAATGAAATGAAGAGTTCATAAAAAATTCAATTTCTTTAAAGTTTACAAACGGGGGGTCCCAATAAGGTCTGGGTGGTTGGAAAAAATCGAAAAATTAATAGGTGGTTCATTAGGCACCTGAGATTATCTTCAAGAATTCGTTTGTGCAAATCAATTTCACGATCTCAAGGTTCGGTGAGATAACTCTTCAGACAAGAAATCATTGCTATGCAATACCAATCCATCTTTGATAGTGAACAGTCTCCTGGAGTTCATTAACAGCCCTTTGAAATCAATTATGCGGAAGTACAACTATCTTTAGACATCATATAAAGTGAAATGAATTATAATGTGAAAATTAGCTGATGTCGGTTCACAGTACAAAATCGTGTCCCAATTTGATGATTTTGTCCAGTTTTCTCTCAACAGAGATGCTGTTGTTTGATAGTGAAACTCTTTATCACGTTATTGGCACCCCTTTATATTTAACCAATTAGGATTGTATATGTAGATTGCTATTCAGTGGCTTAGCGATGAGGGCAAGGGGACGATCGCCCCCTCCCAATGATTAAAAAGTTAGTTCCATGAAACGCTCAAATCTGGAGCAAAAGCAGAAACTTAGCGGTTAACTGTGAAAAAGCAAACGATAGAAGTATATTGAAGAATCACCCATGAATAGTAATGACCTCACCTGCCGTTTCTATCTAAAAAGGACGTGTCTTACATGTAGAACGTTTCCCTAATAACAAAAGCGTAGTTCTACCCGGGGGGCAAGGCTCCCTCACTCCCATCACTCTTTCCTTCCACTTCATAATAATTGGTGCTTCGCGCTGATTATGAGAGACCCACTGCTATTTTATTTGACCCTACATCACTGTGTCTAGCGTTCCCTGGCAAGGGGCTAAAACCCTGCCTTTATGATGCCACCCCTATGCCTCTTTTCTAGTATCATCCTGTCTTGCCCGCAAACACAGGGGGCACGTGCCCCTTCTTGGCCCTGTAATGAGAATGCCCCCTTTCAGCAAACGCAGTTGCCCTTTTCGCTTGTGAGAGTGGTCCTGAATGCAAGTTCCCCTACATTTTGCAATGCTCCCTGCGTCTCCGACGCCACTGTTGATATCAAGAAGGCAACAACTAAAAAGGAAATTGCCATGTATGAGTGTGTGCTAAACAATAGGAATAATTTCCTTCACAATTGATTAACATGCTTACGTATTTCTGGCTGTTCAAGTTGCTATTAGCCAATAAGTGAAACCATGGTGGCAAATACAATGCCGCAGGATGATAATAAATTCCTTGCTTTTCATGCATATTTTACGTTATTGTCAAACGCAATACAATAAAGCGAAAAATTAAAAGAGACGCCACACCGTATAAAGAAGGGCATAGTGCCCGGCTTCTGGGAATGCAACTGTTACTATTTCAATAGATAGTAGTCATGGAAAGTCAAATGTTCAACTCTTATTAGCAATTAGTGGTTAGAGTCTTGGCTCCATACAGTTGCTAATGCGTGCCCCTTGTAATTGCATGCGGTGAGGAACGATAACTTTATACTACCTAATTATACCTCTAGTATTCAATTGTGAATCCTGCAACTCTATAGAGGTGAAATTGTGAGAAACTAATAGGATATGAATGGTGTAGCTTCTTGTCGCTTAGGTCCCAACACTTCAAGCCATCGAATTAAATTTCAATGTGGCAAAGTCTTGAGCCAGTCTTCCACAATTCGCTTCGACCTCTCTTGTTCATCAAGCAAAAGAGCGTTTGATTTTTGTTTTTCACGGTCTGTGTGGATTTTCAACTCTGTTTGAGTGAATCCACTCCCTGTTGCATCTAGCCTTTGCTTGCACTTTGCTTCAAAATTTTGCGTTGAAGCCCTAGATAAGCTGCCATCAAGAAGGGTCTCTCCTATTTGCTTCGTGTTTTTACCATAAAATTTCGCTTTCTGGTGTGGGGATGAAGAGTGCGGGGACCTCACTCCGCACGACCTTGATGGTTCTAACAAATTATTATTTACATCACGATGGATATTGTAATATTTTTCAGTGAAAAGCTGAACGATCACAACATCACTGCTAGATTTTTGCATCTCCGGTGTTGACTCGCTGCATTCGCCGTCATTGTTATTGCAGTTTCTGTCGGATTCTGTGCAATGACGCTGAGTTGTAACCACAGGCAACGTTACATTTTTCTCTGGGTTGTTACATGGATATAGGAATCTCTCTCGATGCCCTGAATGTAAAGAACTACCAGGTGTGTTGGGACTGCGAGTAGATATTGTTCCAGATCTTTTGCTCCTTGTTCGATTCCGTGTCACCAATGGTAAAGAAGATTGTTTTTGTATAATGTACCTTCCTTGCAGTGGAACTATCGAATGTTGCATGTTTGTGGCACTATTCTCTTTAGTCAATCCTCTCGTCCACGTATATTATGATATTTTCATTTGAATGACGTCAGTGTCTACAAAAACCTTCAAAATAAAACTGTTTTAACCATCATGGTGCTTGATGCTCTGTAACAGTGTTTCAGCCGCTGCTCTTGTAAATTCTTTAATTTACGCTGCTCTTGTAAATTCTTTAATTTACAATACATTGACGTATCCATCAAATGTTTATAGCAATGAAATGTTTATAAACGAGCAAATGCGGAAACGCATTTATTCTGCATAACGATGCATCTGGGATAATTAGCGCTCTCGACAGTCCCTAGATAAATACTTTTCCAAAGCAGAGTTCAATGAAAAGTTTGAAGAGGAAAAGGTGCTTGGCAACCTTGTGTTCTCTTTCAAATGCGCATCTAGAGTGAGGACTCTGCGGGGGTGTCTGGTTGCGCAGTCACACCATTCAGTTCAATGATCTCAGTGCAACAAAACGATAATAACAAAAATGGCGAATAGAGTTTTTCAAGTGGGCGACATTGAGCATGTAAGCACTTGCAATTAGCATCGGGAAATAAGACTTTTAAGTTGCCCACAGTCATTATATTGATTTCATAGTATGCTGTTGATAAGGGTCCATGGATACTAGGCGAAAATTTGGGAGAAAAATGAACTTAATCCGCCAGTTAGTTGGCTCTTGCAGGTCAACTGACAGCGGAACGCAATTTAGGGTTTGTTTCAGGAACTTATCAGAAAACGAGGCATCACTCTACTGGATCAATTTCAAGGGAAAGCCAGTCTTCTATGGACGTATCAGAAAAGGAAAGTCATCAGGTGTAGGACTCGATATTGACACCTTTGTTTCTCATCCTTGGATTGCAGTGGATTGGAAAGAGAAGCAACCGCTTGCAATAAATTTTACGCTTGTATTTAGACCAATCACCACAGAAGACTTTTTACAGGAAAGCATCAAAGTAGATAGATTGCGGGTAGGTTTTTTATTTTACGACTAGTACAAGAACGATACCACGGAGTGCAAGATGTCATGGTAACTACGTGGCCATTAACATGAATAACACCTAACATGACAAAAACTAGAACACAGCCACAAAAATACATATAAACACACATGAATAACTTTTACTAATAAATGCTTCTAAGTACTCCCAAAGGTTTGTTTCTTATTGTATGCTTGGATAGCCTAGAGCAATCAGATCAATTTTGCTTGTGGTCAACAGAGGGTAATCTAAGAAATTTATCTATTTATTAAAGATTATTACAAAAATTTTTAATTTAAATTTCCCAATGAGCCCGATATCCCATATTGAGCAAATCTACATGTTGAATAGAAAAAAGTAGAGGGACTGGTCTACAAGGGTTTGAAACTAACTTATTTAAATCAACCAGTGTCATGAATAAAATTTAGAGCATATTCAAGAACATGTTTGTTGATATCACTTTGAAGGTCTTGCAATAAAGTAGAAGATTCATTAGGTCATGGTTTGAAAGAATATTAAGTTGAACAAATGGTCATATAGCTACTAGCACTGCACTGCAGATAGGTGCTTTGTAATGAATGAGTTACATCTCTCTTCAGCAATAACTGCTATTTGAATGTTTTCTCTTGAGTATCTAGTAAGTTTCCTCTTTCCCCATTCTTGTATTACAATATGTATTATAGTATAGGGTTGCCACATCCATATCAGGAAAAAATTCCTTGATTTTCTCTGATATTTTCAGTGAAATGCTACTCATTTTCCCTTGATTTTCACTAATACTCTTATAACCCTCAATTACTATTTAATCATTTGATTGGACAGATATAAGGTGTTGGAGAGCCTTGACCCAATTTTTGGCTGTTCAAGTTTTTGGTTTCATATCAAAGCAAAAATGTGCTTCATAATGATTTCATAGAAGGACAATACACAATGGATAATTTTGCAGCTATCACACTCAACAGGGTGTGTAATTGAGTGAGCATAGAAAAAGTCACTACTCTTACACAAAACAATAAGAAATCAAAAACTTCCCTTATGTTCCTTGATTTTATAGAAAATGCTTCTTTTCCCCTGAGTTTCCCTGATTGTAAAGCCCTTGACCCCATAGGCATCAACCATGAAGATAAATAAAAGGATTTCCATTATTATAACATATTTGCTACTTTTAGGCTCTTCAGCACCATCATGAGGTAGCTGAGGAGGAACAATCTGAAGAGATTTCACCATCACCAGGGGGCCAGCATGTTGATGCTTTCATAACAGAAATGGGTATACCTTTGGTTCTATTTATATAATTATAGGGTGACAGACATCTGCTGTTTGAGAGCAAATTTATTAAGACAGGTTTTTCAGGATAACAGCATAAGTTTTACTTTTACACTTTCATTCCCAGATTTTGTCAGTTAATATAAATCAAACTATATACATCATAAAAAGACAAGACCCTTACATATGTTGTGGAGATTGGTAGTAACTGCTTATAAGTAGGGGATAATTAGCACAGCTTTGGAACATGCTAGCTAGCACTTTAAAAAGGGTGCCATATTGCATTAGTAAAAGAGCGGTAGAAAAATTATGCAAAGGAAAACTGTAAAAGGGGGAAGTGGCAGTGAAAAGCAGCAGCAAGGAAGGTGGAAAGGATAATGTGTAGAAAACTTATGACAATACTGACATACTGACTTTTGTTGGCGATTCATTTTAACAGTAGAATTTGCTTTCATTGCTCTATCATTTCATGTCATCAAGCTTATTTCTTTGAAATGTTTGGTACACATTAAGTATTTCTTCTTTCATTTCATAGTATTGAAGCTTGAAACATCATGCTGCCTGAAGGTTTGCAAATTATTTACACAACAAGAGGTAGAAGAACTTGATATACCAAAACACATCAAAGAGAACATTGCTGATATCTATGACTATTGGATATTAAAATGAGTAAGTCTACTTTGCCAAGCAGCACATTATGCAACTATGAATCTAATGCTGTGAAGCTTTATGGATGATGCCAAGGATTCTTTCTACAGAATATCAAGCATGAAGGACATGAAAATGACTTGCAAAGAAGCTTTTGTGAATTCTGGCTCATGTAGGCTTCACAAATGGGTATTAATATGTAGACAATCAAAAGGATCTCCAAAAAATTAAAAAGTGATGTAAGTTTTGGAAAAGATGTCTGACATTGCATTTTATTATTTAATATTTTGTTTGTGTGTAAGGAGCTTAACTTAAGTACTTTATTGTTAAAATTCATGAAAGGACAAATTAGCATTAAAAGGTAGGGTTTGCTTCACCACCGTTTGGTGGAGCACACCAAGCAAGTTAAACCTAACACAGATCATCTTGGTGCATAGTGTTTATGTTAGTTACCCTATATAGCAGGAGTTGGGAAGCTTTTTGGCTGAGAGAGCCATTTAATTCTTATATGGTGAAATGTTTTTCCATGAGAGTCATACAATGGGATATTGATATCTCATGGGACCTTCAAATTCTCTGATTCTACACTAACTTGGTCAATGCTTTGTTGAGCTATATGACACTTGATGACAGCACTGGCGGTAACCTTGAAGAAATGTCTGCTAAGATTTGTCTGTGAGACAATGAGCCAGATGCAGTCTTAAAAAAGAGCCACATCTGGCTGTTGAGCCATAGGTTCCAGACCAATGCTATAAAGTATTCTCTTTAGGAGCAGAAATAACATCATTCTGTTTTAGCAAGTGACATTTCTATGATTTATATGCCATTAAAAGCACTCTAAGATGTTTGATCATTTTCTAGAGGTTAGCAAAGTACTGTTTACAAAAAATAGAAAAAATTATTTGTCATTCATGGTACACAACCTGAATTTCTCCAGTGACAGTCAATGGTGCCCCTAGCACAATGTTTTGGACACCCCAGAATTTTTCTGGATTTATAAGTCCAAATAGGCAATAAAAGTAGCCTCGATTACCAGTTTTTGTGGCTGCACTGGAAAAATTTTGGAAAATTTCAAATTAAGTTCCCCCAAAAGTTTACCCACATTGTGCCCTTGGTCCATACATATTACTGTCTTTACTTCAATCTCATGGATATTTGCTATTTATAAACCAAGTGAAAAATGTCTTCAATTTCTACAAATTCATTGGTGTGTTCATCTTAATTGACAAATGACCGCACTCACCTGGATGAAAGAAAGGGTTACATTCTTCCCTCCTATAGCCCTATATGTTAGCTATCTTTTCAAATGTGCAACTGCCCTGAGCAACTTCTTTAATGGTTAAAGGACCTATTTATTGCTATCTTTTTTGCTTTAAAAATTCCTTTCCACATGTCATCTTTCATTGCTCTTTTAGAGCAAGAACTTTTCCATAAAAAGGCAATCTCAGAAAGACCTAGAGCTAACCTGGATTGGGCAAGGCATGGATGGAGCAATGAGTAAAATATAAAGTGTAGAGCACTTCTATATACTCCTTCAGTGAATTATTACTGGAGCAATGCCCTCTGCTCCTCCAATTTTTTTGGCCCTGATATTTTTATGGAGCAAAATATCAAATACAGCCAATTTCCAATACATTTGCTTCAATGTGGCGTCATTACTAATCCTTTTGAAATTACTAGCATTGTGAACAAATTTTCTGCAGTTTGGGAGGGGAGCCTAATGTGTACGACATCTATCCAACCAAGTTTAGAATTAAATATGTTATTTAGCAAACTGTGGAAAACAAAAACTCATTTGAGCTAGGACCTGATGGCATTGAACATAGCAAGATTCACAAGTTGCAAAAAAATGCATGCAGTTGCAACTACCATCCCCTTCCTTCATTCATTTAACCACCCTTGCTATGTTAACTTGATCAGGTGCTCGCAGAAAAGTAATTTATTGAGAAACATGTAGTATGGAATAGAAATCTCTTGATTCTCTTTTGTACCTCAGTGATTGCTCTGTGACAATATTTAGTTTACATTCAGGAAATTTAAGAAGCTCCAAGCACATAAAATCAATGTATGTCTCGTTATTTTGCCTATTTCCTTCTTTTATTGTATTGCAAATGTATATGCACTACAGTAAGTCTCTGCATATAAGAATCTATAAAAATAGAACCTACAGGCTGCCTTTCCTGACTTATGCATCATGTAAATAAGAACCTTTTTCAGTCTGTTAAGAAATAGTTTCTTATTTCAAGAGATATTTGTTTAAGATAATTATGATTAAGAAGAAAGATACTTTTTAAAGTATTTTTGTTCAATTGCATATAAAAATTTGGGTTTTACAATCTTAAGCATTTGTTTATTGATGTGCACTGACAAATGAGATGCACCTTAAAGCTGATGAAGGGAAAAGCTTGCAAAGGAAATGCTCCTGTTATGTCAGCAATGAACCACCAGTCAGAATCCTACACATCTGCATTAAGCATTGATTAAGAAACTCGATTTGGCAATGTGTTTAACGCTATTGAAAAACAATTATAGCCCTGTTGGTTGTTGAATCTGAAATTCCATGGAAGTGTTTCAAGACTCTATCATTGAAATTAGAGGTTACCAATGCTACCAAGTGCAAATGAAATGTTTGAATTGTTTTCTAGTCAACCATCAAATAGGAACTTTTATGCCTTAGAAGTACTCTAAACGCCTCTCAAATAAGAACCTAATTAAGCCTGAACCTAAAAAATCTGGGTTCTTATAAGCGGGGGTTTACTGTACATCAGATATCAGGAACCTTTTTGGCTGAGAGAGCCGCGAAGCCCTTATATT
Source organism: Cassiopea xamachana (assembly GCA_900291935.2). Taxonomy (NCBI): domain Eukaryota; kingdom Metazoa; phylum Cnidaria; class Scyphozoa; order Rhizostomeae; family Cassiopeidae; genus Cassiopea; species Cassiopea xamachana. The sequence continues at coordinate 8,489,281 of OLMO02000009.1, read as the reverse complement.
TTTAAAATGAATTTCCATGAGAGCCATACAATTAGATATTGGTGTCACATGGGACCGCAAAATTGTCTGAGTTGATACTAACATGGCCAATGCTCTGTCGAGCTATATGGCTTGCGAGCTATAAGTTCCAGACTCATAGTTTCCTGACTGCTGTAATACACTATAGCCCAACCTTCTATGCATGTTGTCTGTACTTCATTGGATTGAGTACTTGATGAGGAATATACAGAGAAATTATTGCACAGAATACAAATGGCTCGCGAAAAATGCAGAGGAGGAGTTGCCGTTAATCCTCAAATAGGCCCCAACCTAAAAAGTCATTCGTGCGAATAAGCTCTCGCCCTGGAATAAATCCCCATGGGGCCTTTTTCGAAGAAAGCATGATTGCAGGATAATGTCTTATTTCAAGTAACCCCTGCAGGACAATAGCTATATAATATAACTTCCCTTGACTGGAGACAAAAAGCAAAATATAAACACGATTTTCGTAATGATAATAAATGAATTGCTATTGAATAATAAATTTCATTTGCGATATATCTTTTTCGTAATTTTTAAATTTAGTTAATTGAGAAAGTTATATGGTTTTTTAAGTCAACCTTTGAGGAAAATGCCAAATTTAAGCCCTCTCCAAGAAGCCAACCCCTAGTATATGCCCCTACCCCAACACTCATTTCTGCAAATAAATCCCGGGGGTTTATTCGAGGATTTACAGTATCTGATTGTGTTGAAGCAAATATTGTTGAACAGGAATTAAGAAGGCAAAATACTCAGGTGAAAAGCCAGTAAAATATTTTCTTGTTACAAATGGACGACTGGTACGAAGCCTTAAGTTTGAATGTTAAAATGTTTAAAGCATTATTTTACAACATAGAGGCCATTCACATATTACGTCACATTAATTTTGGCATTGTTTGATACCCACCAACCCCTTGTCACATTTTGTCAAAAATTCAAAACTACTCAACCACCCCTAATGTGTGACGTAACATTATGAATTTCAATAGCATATTTTTCTGCTTTCGTAATAGTGTGTTTATTATGTCATTTTGGCCTCAAAATGGCATCAAAATAGGATTGCCAGATCATCTTTCGACCTGAAGCCAAATTTCTTTTACAAAAGGGCCAAACTTGGTATTATGAAGCAAAATGTGCCAAATATAGAGTTGCTTTAAAAATGTGACAATGCAAAAACAACCCACCCACCCCTTGTCACACTTTGTCATAAAAATCAAAAGACCCTCCCACCCCCCTTGCATGATGTAATATTTGAATGGCCCCATAGATTACCTTTTCTAGGTAGCTACATAGTAAAAAAGTACCGTATCTCCTCAAATGAACGGTGCATCTCTAGCGAACGTCGCATTTCAAGTCCAATCAAACATGAAACAACGCATAGTTTACAAGAGTTTTTTTTGACTTCTATTAAAACATTTTCTCAACAATTAAAAACGAAATGAAAAGTGTGAACAAAAGTAGGAAATCCAAAACCTCCATCCCAACAANATAAACATCTCATTGTCAATCTAATTCAAGCTTATGGGGCACAGTGCAGTCATGTCTTTCAAGCATGTGGCATAGAAGTAGCTACGGACGGTCACAGACAGGCGTGTCGTGGAAAGAGGCTCAGCTCCTCTTCCTAAAATTATGAGAATTTTGGGGGGGGCACAGCCCTGAAAAAGGAGGATATAGGAAAGGTACGCCCCTATCAATTGAAGAAGAATGTTACAACTCTATGTTGGCTTTCTCCTTCGTTTAATACTTTCACATATACAGAAGTAGTAAGCAAATTGTTGCCTGAACTTCAAAAGTGGACGGGGCCAATATATTTCCTACAACAGAGCCCCCTTTCTGGCACTTTTAGGACGACACAAGTGGTCAGACAATGAGTAAATCCATTCTTTTAAAATTATTCGCCATTTTTAACTGGTACTGTTTTATTGAAACAGGGAATGTAGGCACTGGATGAAAATCAGCTATGAAAGCTTTCATTTCGTAAAGGAGGACTATGATGGAGACAGTGAGACTGCTATTCTGTGATATGTTTCACACGATCGTCCCTCTTTTTTGAAATTCAAAATATTTTTAACACATTCTTAACTACGTTTATCTGGGAAAAGAAAACACTGTTTAAAGTTAAATTTCTCAGTCTGAAATGAACGCCACCCTCCGATAAATGCAGCCCCCTGATGAACACCGCATCACAAAGCTGAGTTTTTTCAAGAGTGCTGCGGCGTCCTATAGAGGCAATATGGTAATCATGAAATATTTTACGATGAATGAAGGTGCACTAACGCAAAGCTTTCCCTAGAGCTACTTATACAATTTTGGAATAAGTTTTTTGGCAATACACAGCAAAGTTTAAAAAGCTATTAAAATCAAAGCTATTAAAATCAAAGCTATTAAAATCAAAGCTATTAAAATCAAAGCTATTAAAATCAAAGCTAGTAAAAGCTTCCTTTGAAAAGAATTAACTAAAATCTACTAAAGATGTCACATTGAACAAACCCCATGCCATCTGTGCATCAATTCATTAGTTTTAGAGAACTGCCATAAAGTATGGGGGGAAAGGGATTCAAAAAGATCACCAATACTTGGAGGGAAAATTTTCTGTTAGCAGATCACTTCACACTGTTTCTTTATCACCCTTAGAATTTTAACTAAAATACTGATATACAAAACATACATTCAACTGTACCATCCAAAGCAGGAGGGGATGGAAAGTCATCTGGTCCCCACTTTTAATGGCACCTTCAATTCTTTAGCTGTGAGAAATTAAAAACTCAAGCTAGGTTGGTGCCATGCAAAGCAAAACAAGCTCCAATTCTTGAAATCATTCTGGATAGAAGCATTATGCATTTATCAAACCTGACGGACAAGTGTGCTCTAAGGGTTTTCCCACTTATAAGGATTGTACCTTGGCGTGCTCTACTTGAAGGTAAATTGGGACTAATAAAACTATCCTTCTTTCTGGCATTGGGCTACATAAATTTATTGTGAACTTTCAAATCCCTTCCATACTGGTCCGTTTTATACGATATGACGGTTCCCATAGGTAGTATGAAAATAAGTTTGAAGTCTAATACCATAGTGTGTTGTTATCTTTCGACGATAATTCTTTCATGGAATTAGTACCTTCTTTCAGTCATGCCATTGTGTGTAGATCAATCTAGGGGAATAGTGAATTTTGCCATTACGTACAACTGAATGCAGTCTACTAAAACATGGACGAAGCGGCAGGACGAACAGAAGATGGATGATGGATGGACGAACAGAAGGAGGGATGGACGGATGGATGAATCGATGGACGGTCGGATGAATGGATCGATGAACGGATCAATTGATGGATCAATGGATAGAGGGGCTGATGGAGGGACGGACAGATAGATGGGTGAGTGGATGGATGGTTGGAAGGAGGGACGGATAGATGGATGGCCTTCGTTACGCCACTGCTATTATTCTCATGTATTATAACAAATATTGTTGCTATCATATTAATGATTTTCAGCCCTTAAAGAAGATACAAAAGACTGGCATTGCATTAAGCCAGACAGGATGCTATCTACAGGGACACCAGAACATATTTTCGAGTGAGGGGGCTGGGGACGAGTGACATTCTCATATTGGGCGTGAAAGTGAGGGTCATAGATGGGGCTCCATAGAATTTTTATAAGTATGCCATTAGATTGCAAAAGAACCTTTTTTGAATGGTAAAATACATTCTATCTTAGATTGGATAGGCTACCTATTGCTTGACATCATAAAATAGTGAAAAAGTGAGGGGTTGCAGCCTCCAAGCTCTCTCTGGCTCCGGCGTGCATGATCCATGCACATAGCCGCTCATGCCACTCGAAACCCTTACGAAATTAATAATAGTGGGAACTCGTTTTATTTTTCACACCAACAAATGAAAATACGTGTCTTTCCAAAGTCTGAGAGCCCCTTGGGGTCCCATAAGCTTGGGGGCTATACCATGCAGGGTCTCATTTAAAACAACTTGGCTATTGGAGCAAAACATGAGACAGGGCCCATGTTCATACAGATAGCAAATAGATATGCTGAAGCTGAACACCAACACATCAAAGGGTTGTATGACAAACAATTCTTTCCATAATTTAAACTGTTTTGTGCTAATGACTGTCTAGGGAGCAAATTGACTAGCAAAACATGCAGAGAAAACTCAAATTAAGCTTTAAGCTTTCAAATAGCAAAGGTTAGTCAATCTGAAGCAACTTAGTAAGCTGCATCAACTAAAGCAGAAGATGTCTCCTTGTGGAAATATTTTGAAAATGCCAGTTGTAGGATTTAAGAAAAATCTATTTTCTACTTGAAAATGCAAAGAACTCCTAGGAAAAACCAAATACCACTTGCAACACCAGCTTTTTGTGAGAGTTGCATGCCTTCACAGCAAAAGGCCTGTGATTCTGTCTTTGCTTTCGAAACTGATCAAAAGTTACTTTCTTTTCATTTTCAATTGTCGTTTGCGCGTTTTGATTGGTGATTGATGGTGCAAACAAATTAGCTGATTGGATGGAAAAATCCCCCCTTGTTGGCCCTGATAAACTGCTTTATTCAAGTGCTAAAAAGTGAAAAGTCTCGTAGAGCTAAATTTTCAAAATAATTTCAGCCTATTTTCAATTTAAACATAATGCATAAATAGCAAGAAACCCTGTATAACCTTTCTACATAGTAATAACCTTTGGATGATAATAAACAGAAGGAAATAGAAAAAATTACCTGTTTGATCATCTTCTGAGCTCGATAGGAATTCTATTATTTCCCTTACATCACCTTTCATTTCATTTACATCATCTTCAACTGCTTTAATGTCTTTAGCAACTTCTTTAACTTCATCAACAGCGAATGGGTTGTCTTCCTTTACTTCCTTGACATCACCTTTTACAACTTTAGCATCACCCTTCGCCTTTCCAATGCTGTGTTGCACATCTTTAACAACATCTTTCACTTCTCCAATGTTATCCTTTACTTCTTTAGCATCATATTTTAATTCTAAGACATCTTGGTCTACTTCTTTGACATCAATATTCACTTCTTCTTCATCTTTCTTTACCTCTTTACAAACATCTTTTGCTTCACTAACATCATCTTTCAATTCTTTAACATTATCCATTGCATCGTGAACATCTTCTTTTACCTTTTTAATACTACTCTTCATTTCTGGTATACCAGCCTTCAATTCTTTAACATTACTCTTTTCTTCTTTTATATCATCCTTCAGTCCTTTGGCATCTTGTTTCAATTCTTCAACACCATTCGCCACCTCTGTAACATTACTCTTTTCCTCTTTAACATCACTTTTCAAACTTGCTGTATCAAGTTTCACTTCATTAGCATCATCTTTCATCTCTATGACATTATCTTTCACTTCTTTGTTATAAGCTTTTAGCTCTGTAAGGTTGCCTTGTGTTTCTCTAACATCTCCTTTTACTTCACTCACGACATCCTCCACTCTTTTTACATCATCCCTTACTTCCTTAACGTCACTCTTCACCTCTCTGACATCATCTTTAATTTCTTTGACTTCATCTTTTATTTCTTTGCAGTCTTCTTTCACATCTAATAAATCTTGCTGCACTTCAGCAACGTCAATTTTCAGCTCAGTGATGTCATCTTCAACAACTTCAAGGTCTTTCTTCTGCGTTGCATACTCATCTTTCAGGTCAGAAATAGCCCGTTCTATGAAGTAATATACCAAACATGACAACATACGTTAATCAGGGGTGGAGCCAGGAATTTTCCGACGGGGGGCTGACTCTTCCGACAATGAGGATAAATTATGCTTAATAAGGTATTATGAATGGCAAAAATCTTCGAAAAAATACTTCTTCACCTTCCGAGGGGGCGGCTAGCATGTTCGACCGGGGGCAATTGCCAACCCTAGACCTCCCCTGGCGCCACCCCTAGCTTCATTAATATACACTCACGGTACAAAAGTATGGAAACGAAAGGCCTAAAGATTNTCGTTTCCAAAATAGCGTACAATGTTGTTCGAAAGTTTGCAATTGTCTCTCCATAGAAGTGATACCTGATGTGACCAAAACGAATTCATATGCAAATGAGCGCTTCTATTTTCGAAACATACTAAATTTTTTCAACTATTCTTTACTAATTTAAACAAAATAAGGAAATATAATTATCAGACTGTCAAAGAATTGCAATGAGATTGGAAAGTAAATGATGCATAGTGTTATATTTATAGATTTCAAAATACTTCAACTGCGAGGTTAAATGGAGGAACAAGGAGAATGTGGCCATATAAAACACTTTATTGATTAGAGGAGAAAAAATTGTATACAAATATTATAGATAAATGAGATTTTCAACTATAGCTAAGATAAAATTTGTAGCTTCAAACTATCTTTCCATTAGAACAAATATCAATACAGCTTGTGAAAATAAATCTGCACCAAAATAGCATCAAAAACTACAAAAGAAAGGCTCAGCTATTGGTGACAACATTTAAAAACTGTAGAGGGCCATCGTTTCCATACTTCTGTACCCTGATTACATGACAAAGAAATGAAATAATCCATTGCAATAAAGGAAGCCATTAATTTTATTGATTCATCGCGAATGAATGCATCAGACAGGCCAACCAAACACAGAAAAGTTATCTCAGGTAAATACGTGCATCCAGTCGTGGTTTTCACATTAAATGTGGCAAAAGTGCTGAATTTGCCGAGTATTTTAGCGGTAGCCAAGACATTGCCAAGTACACATCTTTCTACTGCAGAAAGTTTATAGAATACTTGACTTTCAGGCAAAAAAGTCGTTTCCTCATAAAATAACATGTATTTAGCCCTTGATGAGCTACAACTGCCAAGAATTTGGTGACTCGATGATATCTGGGTGGTACTTTACCCCCTCCCCCCAAGCAACTACCACTGCGAGCATCAAATTATTCATCAAAATAGAAGCTAAATGAAAGTTGGAACAATGAGTAGCACTGCTTAAAATTTTTCTTCACATCATAGCCTTGAAAATTATCGTTAGCGTTGCAGCGAACCTGTACATTCTTACTGACGTACAATTTCACTTCTTGTACAAGCTGTTTCTAGATTTCTCAGTACAAGCAGTGCATTTGCGTAGCTGCTTTTTGAGTGAAAGAATTGTCAGGAGTAGAAAGATGTGTACTCTCAAGTGCCAAATAAATGGGGGGGTCCAATTAGACAGGGGGGTTGGAAAAAATTACGAAATATCCTAAACAAGGGGGACCAAAATAAATGGAGGGTTTGGAATTTGAGAAAGGGCTTTCAATGATTATACGAGGACAGAAAGTACAGAAATAGGTTGTCACAAAACATAAAACTAAAATATATGCAGCAGTACGCTATTTTACCATGAAAATTGGGTGTAAATAGTACATACAAAGAAAAGAAATGACATGAGGGGTTTGTAAAGAGAGTCAATTTCCTTAAAATTAATAAACGGGGGATCCTAATAAGATCCGGGGGGTGGAAAAAATCGAGAAATTAATAAGCGGAGGGACGTTTATTTGGCACCTAAGAGTACGAGAATGTCAAATCAATATTATTGATGTTGGGTGGAGTGGCAATTTTGGTACAGCTCAAAAGTACTATGACTCAAGAAAGATTAGTGTTTGTTGTATTTCAACGATATCTACAACTGTTTCTAAAGTTCTGAGAAGCATGGGTGTAGCAGTCTGGATGATTCGATATGGCATGACTCACAGTTACTATGATCCATCGAATGAAGATAACCTACAGCTGAAAATAATAGCTAAAGTAACTGCATTCATGCCTTCGCCTCTATGCTACAACTCGCTTGTTCAAAACACTGTCTCAAATTTCCATATCATCAGTATGCCTCTAAAATTTCCGTCAAAATTTATCCATAATTAAGGTAAGCACTCCATCCTACAAGCTAATGGCTGAAATACCAGCTGAACAGAGAAACCGCTCGCTTAATAATAACTACATGCACGAAAGGAACTTGGTTGGCTGCAAGGTCTTTCATCTGATAAAACATAATTACTGAGTACTTTCTTTCAAACGATTCTCCTACATCAGGCTGTAAGAATGTAGTTAAATCCATAATTAATTCTGGCTTCGATAAATACATTGAAATTTTAATAATCTTTCGAAGGTAAAACTAACTATAGCAAAAGTTCGCCACCAAATAGTTTTATGTCTCTGCTTTGAATGAATAGAAATCAATCCTCAACAATTCAGACAAGCATGACCAGAATTTGGTCCAATCGGGGAGACTTTTGTTTTGCGTGCGCATATGTGACATTAATTCAAATTTCAATTTTAATGTCCTTTTTCATTTCCTTACCAAACAATTGCGGGGTAGACATATTTCACCTTCTTCGATTATGAAGATTTTTGGTCATTTTGCGGAAGTGCCTTTCTAGTTTTTCTAATCCTTTTTTATCTACGGACCCCTTTTCCATTATTTTTCATTGACGGACACCCTTTTGTACCTATATTGCAAGGAAAGAAGCTTAATTTCATTATCAAAAAGGTAAGAGGGCTAGTCAGTAAAGTAGTAAAGGGTTATCCCTTTATGGAGCAACGTGAGCATATAGTAGTTGTAGTAGCCTGGGACGAGTGAGTGATTGACTGCTGCATTCATTTACGTATTTCAAGCTTTGAGGACAAAGTATGAAAACAAATTTGAATTGGAAATTGATTTTGGCAAATAGCAAAGCAAACTGTGCCTAATAATAAAATCCGATCTGATGTGGGAATGCTTGAAGGACCACTAAAATATCACGGTGGACCCCCAGGTTGGTAAATTTTAGCTGTGGACTCTCAGACATATTACATGGACTCCTAGGGTCCATGTTAACCTTGGTTCAATAGTACTGGCTTAAGATATTGACGTGCAGTTTATAAAAGTGCTGACAGCACTTAGAAATCTTTGAAAATTTAGATGCTGATAGGGGGCTCAGCAAAAACGTTGGGGGCTTCCCAGAAACATCGGGCAGCGCTATCACTTCTGTGTTTGATTGCAATATGGTGTAGTTCATACGACAGAAATTGAGATATGAGAGAAATAGATAAGACTTACCTTCCTCTCTAGTAGAATCTTTGTCTAAAAAATAAAATATATCATTGCATTACTCTTATCCAGTAGTGCTTGAAGCGTGTGTAGCATATTTACCTTATTACATTAAATGTGTGGCATACAGTAGTTAACATCATTTTGGGCTTGATTACACTAATTAATAATCCATTTATTTGAGCAGTGTTCATTTTTATGACGTTAATTTTAGAACATCGTTAATTATCGTGATGTTGATTTGCACACAATTTTAAACAAATTTATAACCTCGGTAACCAGAACCATGCATCTTTTTTGCTTAAATGTTTTCTCTCAATATGAATTTTATAAATAAAAATCTTTTTGGCATTTGTTTTAAACCGCCACCGAAATATAATGCTCGTTGCCATTCTTTTGATAATAACTGCTGATCCAATTGAGGAATTGGGCTACAATTTTCGAGTTGACTATTTGTTAGGGAGAGGAATCCAAAAATTGATGTCACATTCACTGAATTATGAGTGGTAAATATTCAAATTTTAACTCAAATTTGAATTTGTCATCACCAACTGAGAAACAAAAACTAATAACCTTCTATGCAATGCATATCACATCTCAATCTTTTGGCAAGTCAAAGTATACGTATTGGCTTCTTCAAATTTCACAAATGAAGATGTTTATTTTCCCATAACTCCTACAATTCATCATAAAATTCATCTAAAATTTTTTGGAAAGTTTTTATTTTCAGAGAGCATATGTTCAGCAAAGTTTTAGGATTACTTTCCTAGCACAAATTTAAGACTAACATCTATGTCGTTGAGACCAAAGTGGAATATGACCAAAACAATGAAGAAGAAATGATATTAATTAACGCCATGTAGACAATGTGACGTTAATTATTGTCAATCGAAATACGTTTTTTCGCTAAATTAAGTAAATTAATATCACAATATTTACAATTTTTGGAAAAAAATACGTTAATCAATAACCAGTTCAATTAAGTCCTGTTATTTACTGTATGCCACACATTTAATGTAATAGATGGCTCAGAGCTGGCGATAGAGAAGAGAGAGGTGGAGACAGCACTGAAAAGAATGAAGGCATGGAAAGCAGGGGGTCCAACAGAGTTAAATAGTGATATGTTGCTTGCATTAGGAAATGAGGGAATAGATTGGTTGACAGTGTTACTGAATAAAGTATATAAAGAGGAAGAGATGCCTGATGATTGGAAACATAGCATATTGATACCAATATTTAAAGGAAAAGGTAGCATCCTGAATTCTTGAGATTATAGAGGGATAAAGGTGCTGAAGCAGGTGATGAAGGTGTATGAAATGTTGTACAACGGCAGGAAAACCTAGAGAATAAAGGTCTAAGAGTAAACAACAAGAAGACAGAAGTGATGGTAACAAGCAAGCTTGGGAGGAAAGTACAGATCAAGGATAGAAACAACATAGAGCTGCAACAGGTGGAAGAGTTGTGCTATTTAGGTACAGTTATTGAGGCAAAGGGAAGGTGTAGTAAAGCTGTGAGAGCAAGAATTGAGAAGGCATTGCAGAAGTGGAGAGAGGTGTCGTGTGAGAAAAAGGGTACCATTAAAAACAAAGTAAATATCTATAAAAGTGTGATTAGATCCTTATTGTTGCACGGAACAGAGTCAGCAGCACTAAAAAGGGAAGAGGAGAGAAGACTAGCAGAAACAGAAATGAAACTGAAATATATGAAGGATTTCTTTGAAGGAGCGCAGGAGGAACGATGACATCAGGAAGTTAGGCGGGGTGCTGAACATTAGTGAGAAAGCAAAGGAAGAAAGATTGAGGTGGCTAGGGCATGTAATGAGAAGAAAACCAGAAAGACGCCAGTGAAAGGAAAAAGGAGCCGATGAAGATAGAAACTGATGTGGAGGGATGTAACACAGAGAGATATGGAGCAGAAAAGAATAGTCGATGGTACATGGAAGGACAGCAGCCAATGGAGGAAGGTCTGCAGAACTGCCGACTTGGTCTAGAACTGGACATGGCCGTACAGTTAAAGAAGAAGAGAGACACATTTAATGTAATAAGGAATTTGGAAAATACCTAGTATGCCAAAAAATCGAATAATTATGATTTACGCCTATATTTATATCCATTTAATCATTGTGAAAGACAAATGGGTGAAAATGTACCTCGCGTCCTTGAAGATAACTCAACAGATGTACTTAATACTGCACGACGATCATCTGTAAAACAACAAGCTGATATTTGGCATTTATTAGCTCAGGATTTGATGAAGTTCAAACTACTCATTTTCAGTAATCGAAAGAGTTTGCTAGTACTAAAGCTGGTATACTTCAAAAGCTCTTTTTAGTCTATTTCCCATTTCTTGATACAATGAATACCTATTGCACCAAGGATTAATGAAGGTATTCACGAGAAAAATAGGAATATGCCAATTTGAATTAGTTTGAAATATAATTAGAAGAGTTTCTTTGTGGCAGAATAATGAACAGCATCTACATCAAGGGACGGGAACCTTTTCGTCTCAGAGAGCCATTATAGCTTCATACTGCAAAAAGACAATTCCACGAGAGCCATACAATATTTTTTAAACAGTAAATACGACTATATGCATGTATTATTTTTAACAAAGCATGTTTTGTAGCAAGCGAATGAAAAAACATTGGGTACGATTTTTCTGTGAGCCAGGAAGCCAGTTGCACTCATTAAAAAGGCCATATCTGGCTCGGGAGGTATACTGAAATTGACTGTGCTTGGCGTTTCCACTAATACGCTACGCAAAAGATAAATTTTTCTCCGTATTCCCAAATGTCCGGGTCAATGGAAACGGGGCCTGAGTTTTATTACGGCGCTTATTCGAGGGCGGCGCTAATCTCAAAATCCAACAAAAACGCGGCGCTTATTCGAGTTACTACAGTATTGTAATGTCGTATCAATTTTCATAAACTAGCTTTATGAGCTGACACTGGCCGCATGCTTTCTGAGGTGCTCTATTACATAAGGCGACGAAGATGTAACCTCAACAATGATTTTTTGCTTCCCAGGGTAAGAACAGTGAGTCTGCCTCTTTCATTTGGTACTTATTAAATGATAAATTACTATTTTTATACGACATCCAGAGCGCTCATCTATGTATTCTATTAATCTCATTATGATGTGATTAATTATTGAAATTTGCTTACCAGAAGTCATAGGAAATGTCTCAATTTGATTAATTTCAAGCTTTAATTATAGTATTTCAACCCCAACTTCATTTCATGTATGGGAAAGGACATTTGCTAATTTGCAGGTCAGTAGGTAATATCGCGCAGCGGCGGATTTAGTGTTATTAATAAAATGGCAGAATGAGAATCCACACGGTAAGCTTTGACGACACCTGTTAGCTATGAAGAGCTTCCAGACATCACTTTCTTTCTTATTCCAAAAAAGCAAACATCACTCTGACACAGACTGAATGTTGACAGGCTATGAATACTATGAAAAACTGACAGAAAGTGTACTAAGAAACAAACGAGCTATGTAAAAATTATATCTCTGCGGCGGAAATTTATTGCCTTATCTCTTACGGAACGAAAAAATTTCCTGAAAATACTGGTAACTCTCTTTGCGCGAAGATGTAAGTTTTCATATTAAGATATCGTGCGAAAATTGGTCTTTAAGCCTTAACTTTTCAGATATCGTGAACGAGACAAATACAATATCGCAGATACTACTGAATACCCTTGCGCGATCAAATGAATGCCGTACTGAAGCACAGTGTATTGACTAGGAGTCGTTGTTTTCAAATTGAACATATTGGTTCGAAACTTGAAGAAAACGTAGGAATAAGCCAAGTAATGGATTTATCAATATTTCACTGGGCAATTATCATATTCCACGCGGCTATTCTTCCTCCAAAGTAATACAAAACGATGCTTCCTCAAAACTTCTGAGGGGCACTTTCAGGACCTCAAACACTTGGAAGCCCTCATGACTTGTCCAAATCCCAACCTATGGCGGTTACGCCACTGCTTCAGGCTGTCCACTTAACGTTCAAGAGCAACAGCGACGGCCATTAAAACATCTGACCTACTTCGACTAAAACCGCTGATGAAATGCATCGACAGACCTGCTATCTCTACAGCTATTTTCCTCAAGACCCTCTCTCGACCTTACATTTGGCCAGAGACGCATTTACTCATGGGCCCACTGGGCCCGGGCCCAGGGGCCCCCTAAAATTCTAAGATTTAGGGGGCCCGAGCAAAATTTCGAAAAATTAGTGAATTACAAGTCCCCTTACAAACTTACCTTGCACCCATGTCCATAAAAATTCATGCTAACAGGGTGCTGGGTACTATGCACATGACACAAAATATTTTAGGTGTATTTCAAGGGGCCCAAATCAAGTCTGGGCCCAAGGCCTAAACCGACTTAAATGCAGCCCTGCACTTGGCTCGCTAGCTGTTGTGTTAATGACAAGGTTTAAAATAATGTCCAATCACAGTTTCTAAAACAATAAGAATATAGAAATATCTAAAGTGCCACTAGATGGAGAATTGGAAGAATAGATAAGACCTACAATACTCGCCAAAAGTCCTGGGACACTTTGTATAGTTTTAATCTGGACGGAGCATTCACCCCCCTCCTCCCCTTAAACAATGTTGGCTACTGAGAGAAGTACATGCGGTAACGGAAAAATTTTTCGTGCACAATAATGCCAAGTGTCTCAGGAACAGACCAACATTGTTTTAGGGGGGAGGGGGCTTGCATCAAGGCGTGATGGTTGAAATGCTGAGAAAGCTATGGTTTTTCATAATGTTTTGAAAATGTCCCAGGGACTTTTGGCAAGCATTGTACCTTCCTGTCTTGTATCTATCGATTTCATGTCTAAAAAACAATGTATCAGAGCATTACTCCTATCCGGTAGTAGTTGAAGTATATTTTAACATGTCTCTTTGGAAAATGCTTAATATACCAAATGATCGAGTATTGATATATTTACACATGTTAACCTTTCGCCTTCTATTACTAAGGAAAGGCTAAATGAGTGAGTTCACAGCCATATGCTTAATAATCAAAGAAATATATTGCAGCAAACAAAACTCACGACTCTACTCTTAAAACGAGCGACCAACTTCAGAGTTCGAACCCTTCTCTATAACTTCCGAAACTTCGGCTTGTAACCATTCAAAATAAGGCCGCTACTATTTTTCGTCTGTTTTCTTCAAGACTTCCTCTCGACTCTCAACTTGGCACGCCCGTTATGAAGCTAATACCACTAATTTAGATTAACCAATAAAATAACAAAACAAGATTAAAAGTCAACAAAACAACAACAATCCACAGCGAAGCATAATCCATAGTTCACTCGTAGCGCCCTCTTAGCGTCACACACATATTTACTCATTGTAAAAGATGAATTGATGAAGATTTACCTTGTGTGAGTGGCAATGATTGTTTCCATAAAAGGTTACTTGATAAATCGCGGTCTTCCTCTGCAATACAATAAATTGATGCTTTGCATGAATTAGCTCGGGATTTGATAAGCTAAGAATAATAATTTCTATTCTTTGAAAAAGTTTACTAGCTCCAATAGCGCAACCAGAAATTTTAGAAGGTAGGAGTCCATTCCAAGACTAGGTTACACTAAAATCTTTGTAAAGACGTTGTGGCTTTAGAATACCGTTTTTGAGAATCATACACGACACAAATAGTGCTGGATGTCTACTGATCTCGTTACTCTGCAGTCAAATGAGCCTCGTTGCCATTTGTACCTAGTCAAGAGAAGGAAGAAGGCGGCCCATGGGCGGAGCCCTGAAAATTCTTTGTGCCAAGCTTTTTAAATCTTAAAGAAGTGCCAATTTTACTGTAAAGAGGGCATTAGAAAAAGGAACACTTTTGCTCTTTTGCTGAAATATGGGAATGCAAATGAACAGCCGCTTTAACGGAATGCTATCTCCTCTACTATCCGGCTTCAGGCAAGGATACAGTGCCCAGCATTCCTTATTTCGTGCAACCGCAACTTTGAAAAGGTGCCTTGATGCCAATGGCATTGCTGGTACTATCCTGATTGATTTGTCTAAAGCATATGACTGTATTTCGCATGATTTACTCATAGCAAAGTTGGAGGCCTACGTCTTTACAAATAATGCATTTAAACTAGTATACAGTTGGAAGACCTCGTGACTTGCTCAAATCCCAACCTATGGCGGTTACACCACTGCTTCAGGCTGTCCACTTTACGCTCATTAGCAATAGCGACGGCCATTACAACATCTGTTATACTTCGACTAAAACCGCTGATTAAATGCATCGAGAGATCTGCTATCTCTACAGCTATTTCTCTCAAGACCCTCTCTCGACCTTACACTTGGCTCGTTAGATATTGTGTTAATGACAAGGTTAACATAATGCCCGATCAAAGTTTCTAAAACAACATGAGCATAGAAATATCCAAAGTGCCACTAGATGGAGAGTTGGAAGAACAGATAAGACCTACCTTCCTGTCTTGTATCGATTTGTAGATCTATCGATTTCATGACTGAAATAAAGCGCATCAGAGCATTACTTTTTGGAAAATGCTTAATATATTAAATGATCTCATTGTAAAAGACAAATGAATAAAAATTTACCTTGTGAAGAAGTTTGATCGATCGATAAGTTGTAGCGTGTTTCTGCAAATAATAAATTGATGTTTTGTATTAAATGGCTCAGGATTTGATAAAGCTGAGATTAATCATTTTCAGTCATTGAAACTACTAGCAAAATTTAATATGCCTCAAAACATCTTGCTTTCGCAGCTGTATGGAAAAGGATGGACGAAATATGCACATCTAGTGCATTGCTATTTAAAGTAAAACGAACGAAAGTAAGCTTCTGCCTTACTGTACATTAATGACAAGGCGACACGTATACAGTACATGAGATTGTCAGCTTCTAAAAGGAGGTCAGGCGGTTGAAAACTCATGCGTTAAAACAGACAGTCAACCTTAGCACACCCTACTTGCACTATCAACAGAAATGGTTACATCATCAAGCCGTTTTAGTCCTTCTAGAAGTCATCTCTAGTCATTAAGAATCACACACCATATTCTCCTGCATGCTAGGTACCCTTTGATGAATTGCATCAGGAGCACACTTTATATATCTCTCTTGCACAAGGATAGTAGTAGAGTTCGGTTGAAGTCTCTCAATCTAAGGATTGCTCACCTATATTGTGTACTACTAGAACCTATGCTATACTTTTGGACGCATAAATTTAGTATGAGAGGTTAAACTATAGTTGACTATAGAAAACTCTTTTAGAGTTCTTTTCTAATTTGGGATAAACGGTACTGGAAACATGCAGATGATAAGTTGAAGTCAAATACCTCTCATGATAATTTCTAAAGTAATATGGTCGCACATTTACCAAAATAAGGAGGGCAATGTTGCAATTCATGGCATGGGACAATAAACAGTTTTGCAAAAGTATACATTTTAATTACCTAACAACATGCCTCCTGGATACAGTAAAAGACGTTTTATCTCCTTGACTTCATGCTTCATCTCTTTCACATCAATCTTCAGTTTGTCAACATCACACTTCATTTCTCTAACATCGTAAGTTACTTCTATAGAATCATGTTTCACTTCTTCAAAATCAACTTTCACTTCTTCAATATCGTCTTTCATATTTTCTACGTCATTTTGCACATCTTTAACATCGTCTTTCACTTCTTTAACGTCTTCTTTCTCTTCCTTAACGTCTCCCTTTACTTCTCGCACATTGCTCTTTATCTGTTTAACATCACCTTTCACTTCTTTGACATTGTTCTTCACATCTATAATATCACCCATCAACTCCTTAGCATCATCCTTCATTTCTTTAACATCAGCATTTACTTCTTGAACATCATCCAGTACATTTGCAGCGACAGCTTTAACTTCGTCAACATCACTCACTATCTCCTTAACGTCATCTTTTACCTCTCTAACGTCATTCCTAGTTTCTTTTATGTCTTTATTTACTTCTTTTACATTATCTTTCATTTCTTTAACATCACCTTTAACAACTTCAACATCAACTTTGATCTCCGTGATATCACTCTTCACTTCCTTGACATTTTCCTTAACTTCTTTAACACCATCCATCTCTTCCTTCACATCATCCTTCACTTCTACAACATCATGCTTCACTTCTTTAACATCATCCCTTAACTCTTCAACGTCACCTTTCACTACTTTCACGTTGCTTTTCACCTCTTTAACATCACCCTTTACTTCCTTAACATCACTTTTCACTTCTTTAATGTCCTCATTGACTTCGTTAACATCACCTCTCACTTCCTTAACATCACCTTTCACTTCCCTAACACCGCCTTTCAGGTTTTCAAATGTATCTTTCAGTTTTTGAAAATTACATTTCATGTCTGAAAAATATGAAGCAGTTCGTTAATATAACAGCAAATGTGCGAAAAACTGTCCATGTTACCGATCAAAAACAAGTACTTGCAACAAATTTTTTAGTCTTCTCTTATATTCTTGAATGAGTTACTAAATGCAGCTCAACCAACAATCAGACACATAGGTTAGATCTACTAGTATGCATAAAACCTGTATTTGGAATTGGCAATTTCGTATTTCTAAAGCTCATACGATTCTATATTTGAAGAGACCCAGTTGATATATTCTACATAATTCCAACTTTTGTTTTAAATCCAAACGTCTAATTTCCAAGTTTTGACAACTCTGCAATGCAACTTTGCGGTAATTTCAATTAGCGCTTCAAATTCACATTGGATAGGAAACTTTAGTACTTTAGAGTAGACTTACCTGTGAACTGAAATGTTATTGTTATTTTCATGTAGGAACGGAGAGGTACACGAGAAGAGCGGCGCATAAGTAACTGATCATACTTCAAAGAGTTAGCATATGCATTTCCGTTCAAAAGTGTTGGTACACCTTCGAGGTTTCGAGGGCTGTTTATGAGAACCATAAATGGCAGGCGAGAAGTTGGTGGGTTAATGATTTTATTGATACTATAGTGCTCAGAAGGGTAATGGTGGATTTATATTAAGCTACCAGGAATGCCTACGCTGGGAAGCAGAAGGGACAGCTGCACCCTCTGCCCTCATCCATGGGGGGCAGGAGGGACAAGAATTGCCACTCATACTGCTCTCTTTCCATCTCTCCTATCTTCTGAAAGGGCATTTTCTGGCATTTTGGAAAGTATAGTTTATAAAAATTTGTCCAATGCCCCCAAATTAACACTGTACTACTATGAGAAGTTTGAAGACCAAAATCTACCACCTATGGACAAACATACTTATAAATATATGAAGCCCTCAGAGGAAGCCTTGCCTCCCTGCCCTAGGTACAAGCAGGCGTCCTTGCAAGCTATCAATGTTATGTGGGAAAAGAANAACAGTGCAAAAGGATAGAAATGAAGTCAATATGTGGTTAGATTAACAAACTACGCATAGCAATAGCAAGTCAACCAAAAGGCAATTCTCTTCTATCTATGTAGTATGTAGGTTTTGATGTCCACTGACCACGCTAGGCATGAAAACAGTACTGCAAACTTTGAATGAAGCCATGATGAGTATGATGAGTAGAGAGTATGTAAGAAATTGGAAGGGGGTAGTGAATTGTTATCAAGATGTTATTGTTTAGTTTATCTCTTTGAAAACAAATAGTATAGTTCTTCTACAAAGAAACTTTGTGAAAAGCAATGTTTGAAATTGGGAGACCTTTGAAGAAATATCCAAGCAATAAGGGCAAAGGAAAGAAAAATATTTTATAACATGATACCAGTATTCACTTCATATCCCAAACACTGGATACTCCCTAAAAGCATCAGTAGCTCATGTTAGCTTAACTTGAAGATGCATCCACTGATTTTTTCGGTTTTTGGTTGTACCTTGATTTCATAAAATGACTTTTGCTACATTATTATCATAGTTTGCTAATTAGCTGTTCAGCTTTGTAGCCTTTACTTTGAGAAGGTATTTCCCATTAGTTTCCACACAACGCATCATTTGGTCTGCCTACTATTGCCTATGGGCGAACATATAAATAAATATGTATGTTCGTACCCCCCTCCCCGTATGAAAAATGTTTGAGTGACCTCCCTGGGCACAAGATGAAAGTTGAAGTGTTTCTTCATTTGCATTTTTTCGTAGTTATGCAATAGTTGAAAAAGCCCCTGGGTAAAAAGAGAAAGAAGAGGTCCCTGCAATCAAAGCGAGCAGGTACTTTACTATCTTCTACTGAGACCCCCACACCTTGAAGAATTGGGTGTTATGAGGCCTCTTGGACCTTGTCCTCCTGAGGCAATATGCCTTCCTGTACCTGCACGTTCGACCAGAATTAAGAAATGATTTATGATTTTGCATTTTTCTTCTGATTTCTCAATTGTGCTTCTTTGCAAGAAATCGTAAGATTTAAATTCCAATCACTTCTTTTTTATAAGAAGACTTATGGTGCAGATTTCCTTGAGAAAGTGTCTCTATGCCATCTTCATCTGGGATAATCTTGATCTTGAAAAAAGTGCTGTTTGACAACAAAATTCTGCTTTCTTTAAAAAATATGATGTGAAGCGTCGATCTTTGCTGTTTGCATCAAGCGGATGTTTATGTCCTGCTCAATAGTCATAAATTCGAAATACTTGACTGGGCCCAGTGACTGGTGGGGCAATTTTTCCTTAGTGATAGGGCAAGAGTAAGGGCCTAGCGTGGCAAATGCATTGTATTTACGTTCTCGCAGTTTTTTGGCATAACTAGTCGCCAGCAGTTACGGCACATTGGAAACCAGGCTGTAGCTAGTTCTCCTTTGCTTGTGTTTGTTGAAGATGTCAGCCAGTTGGCCAGAAGCTACTGTTACCACACATTCCTCACAATAATTTTCTTCNCATCCATATTCTGCCAGTGGTCCTTTGCTTATACCTCGTTGGCTATCATTGCTTCAGAGCCTTGTCGGCAGAGGTATGGAGGAGGGGGGATGCGGGGTTGCAGCCACTTAGCTGTGACTTGAGGGGAGTCAGTCCTCCAGACTCAACAAAATTTTTTGGAAATAGAGGCACAGAAGACCCCTTATTCTTGTGTAAATAGCTATTTTAGAATCAAAATGCTGTTAAGAAATTATTAATTTACAAGATATAGGGAATTAAAAAAGTATGTTGTTTAGTGAACAACATTGTAATTTTCTTATATAACTAACTAGGCGGACTAACTTTGAAGTTTCTTATAAAAGTACTTATATGAGAAAAGCCCCCTTTAGGGATCTGCCATTAAATTTGACAGTTACCGGGGTGGAAGCAAATGATTGAAACTACTAACAATTTTCATAACCCACAAAAACTTATGTCATATATTCTATTACCCAAGGACCAAGGATTTAGAACAATTAAGGCTTCTGCTTCTAAGGTATTTGGTGCTTATTGTCCTCCATAGCTGTAAATGCAGGGTGGGGGTGAAAGCTACACAGAATAAAAATATGAATGCTTATATAACCATCAAAAACATATTTTGGTTTCATTCCAAAACTAATCCACGGTAACAGGGTTCCAATCCACGAAAAAGGGCGCACTAAAACTTTTTTAAAGGCCCAGTGAAGTGAACAATTTTTATTGCTTCAAAATGGTCAGCGATGCTCCAGAATCATGCTCTCATTGGTCTTTTTCTCATTTGCGACTGTTTTCCCTGCAAAAAGTAGGGGTTTTATTGCTACCGGAAGTAGAAAAATTTCAGCCCTGAAGCAACAACAACTTATACCCGTGTGACGTAAGACGGGTCAATGCAATTTGAAATTATTGGCCAACAATACTGTCTTTTCAGGTTTCCACTTTGGAAGGCCCTAAATTCACGATGAGTCATGCATTGACCCAGATTTATGAGAGGAATATATCAATAAAGGGCTAAATGAAGAACTACTACTTGTCTTACTACCTGTCTTACGTCACAAATCCTTCGCAAAAAGTTTTTGTCAAGGTCATATTTTGAATGGCTGTTGTGCAAAGCTTCTTCAAATTTGGATTCAAAAAGTTGGTCTATTCATTTTATCTGACCCTTGACAACATAATAGGTATGTTTTTCAAATCTTCATAATTTTGACTTCACTGCGCCTTTAAGAAGGTGTGGCCTTCGAATAATGCTTTGCAGATTCATAAGTAGAGGAAATACTGTGTGAGGTTTACTAAATCCTTGCTTCTGAAAGCGTATGATTCTTATTGCTATTTGTTATCATGACAGTGAAAGAAAAATGTGGGGAGTCGGAGGCGAGGTGAAAAATGGAGAGGGATCGGAATAGTGTTGGGAACATGCCTTTCCCATGTAGGACAAATGCCTTTTCTGAATAGGGAGAGCACTGAAAAAGGGCACATTTGTTCTTTTGCTAAAAAGGCAGGGGTCTAGACCCCCAGGACCCCTTCCTTTGCTGTGCGCCTGTATCAATTACTTCTACCCCACTGCAGTTGGCTTGGTAGCTGCTGCCTGACAGTAGCCATATTTTTCGCAGCGATTGCAAGGCAGCGGGATCACCTGAGCAGTTCTCAGTTACCATCCACGCACACATGAGAAAACTTGAAAGACTGCATGCAAAAACTCAAAAATAATGACGTAATGAATTTCCAACAAGTAAAGGAAGCAACGTTTATGACACGATTAAGAAAATATGTCTGGATCTCTTTGATGATGCTCTACTCTGAAAATAAGCCTGCCCTATTTTCTTAAATATCATACTCTGATCAGTTACGAAAGCGCAGTGCTTCTTACGCTGTCCGTAGTGACATAATGAAGATGAAGTAAAATCTCAACTTAGGATAGAAACATGCTAATTCAGTCATGACGGCTTACCATTCAAATCTTTCGCAAAATCATTGATGACATCATCCAGAAGCACTTCGACCTGATCAGCAATCTTCTTTCCAAGAGTTGAATTTTCAATTTCATCAATTTCACTCTTAGCTTCTTCTCCAAAGAGATCATTTGCTGCTGTTTTGAATTTTGCTAATACTTCTATGAACTCCTCGTATAAGCATGACATGCTCGGTAGATGTGCAAAGTAGTCATTTCTTATGTTTCTGATGATTTCGAGCTGTTTTTTGCAAATGTCATCAATCAAGCTGAGATCAGAGTTAAGCAATGCCTTCACCAACGTTGTCGTGTCCCATTCATGCTCCTTCCCAGTCTTCCATTTATCAACATAGACTTTCATATGTATAGCTCTAGTAAATTTCCTCGTCAGTGCACTGTGAAGATATTCACCGCTAGTGCTGTCACTGTTCCATTTCTTAGTTGGATACTTTTCATCCCATTTCTTTTTGAAAAGCTTTCTTAAGTACTTTGCACCAATGTCCAGAATAATGTATGATAATTTAACGAAGTTCTCTCCCTCTGGGCTAAAAACCATGTTTAGCTCAAAATCTAGAACATTATTTACAGAAATCAGTAAAGGAGGTATTTCAAAAATATCCTTATCGTACCACTCTACAAAGAATTGATGCTGGGGTGCATTTAGGAGAAAATCTTCTAGAACAGAAAATCGGAAAAGATCAAGAGAGTCACAAATGCCGCTTATTTCTACAAAAACCATGTATTCTTGTTTTAAGTTGAAAAAAACTAAATGCATGAATGTAAGTCCTTGGGTAGGGTAATGTGGGGTAAAATGAGACACGTAAGCAAATATTCTATAAAAGCTCAGCTAGGAACAGGTAGAAGAAGACAGTATTCATATAATTTCTTTAGCACATAAGGTATGCAACGACAAAATCAATTTCTCCTTAGCATTTCCATAACTTGAAAATGTCAAGCTTTTTCTGTGACAGGTCTGTCGTCTCATTTTTCCCTACATGAGACACTTCATGGATCTATGTTCATAGCTCTGAAAAACATACGTGTACTAGTTATATCTAAATATCACTTCAGAGGTGGGGGCAAGACAATTTACCAAACAGTTTTCAGCAATATTCTAATAAGATAGATATCCAAAATAAGTACATTCAGGGTACAAAAGTATGGAAGCAATGGGCATAAAAATGCAGTTTCACAAATGGCATATAAAACTGTTGGAAACGTTTGAACTGTTTTCCACAGAAATGATAGCTAGTGCAACCAAAAAAAATTCACTTATACATAAACGCCTCTGTTTTCGAAACATAATATCAGTTATTCTTTTGTAGTTTACAGTAAATTAGGAAAAAAAGTATGATTGAAGATTGTGAATATTTGGACTCTCAAACAATAGTACGAAAGCATGTCCGTTTTGTTAGACTTTCCTATTTTGCAAGTGGAAAGTAAATTGGATGTAATAAGCTTGCAACATTTAAAGATTTCAAAATACTTTCAACTAAGAGCTTCATTGGAGGAACAAAGGGAACATGGCCGTCTAAAACACGTTCATTGAATAAAGGAGAACAAGCTGTGTGCAAATTGCATGTATAATCAAGATTTTAAACTATGGTTAAATGTTTGCAGTCTCAGACTATTTTCCCATCAGAGAAGCCAGCAATATGACTTTCGAAAATAATTCAATAAAGATTCTGAAATAAAAGTTGCTCCAAAACACTATTCAACTGCTGCAAGGAAATGCTTGGAAAACTTCTTTAACATCAACTTTCACTTCTTCCTCATCATTTTTAACTTTTTCTACATCATCCATAACTTTTTTCATATCTTTCCTTACTTCCTAAATATCACGCTTCACTTCTAATGTATAACCCTACACTTCTTTAATATCATGTTTGATTCCCTGTATACTGATTTTTGCACCGTTTACATCAGTTTTAGCCTCACGAACATCATCATTCAGTTCAGTGACATCACTCTTCACTTCTTTGACAACCGCTTCCCCTTCTTTTGCATCTTGTTTGACTTCTTCAATGTCCTCCTTCACTATTCTAGTGTCACCTTTCACTTCTTCAACATCTTTCACTTCTTTGATGTCATCCTTCACTTCTTTAAAATGAGCATTCGCTTCCTTAATATCAACCTTCACCTCTTTACCTCTTTCTTTTGCTTCTTTAACATTATCCGCCACATCTTTAGCATCATTCTTCACTTCTCCGACGTCACCCTTCACTTCTCTAATATCACCCACAATATTTATATCAACATAGATGTCTCCCTTCATTTCTTTAACATCTCCTATCACTTTCTTTAACATCTCCTTTCTTGACATCAACTTTTACTTCATTAACATCACTTTCCACTTCTGTATAAAATGTATTAGATTGGTCAGCCTTATCTTTCTTTGTTTGGAGATTTACTTCCGTATCTGAAAGGCATAAAGCATTGCACCAATACTACCTAGTGCAGTACAATCATTCATAGTCAATCAAATAAATAAATCATTAAATTGCGACAGAACCTTTCTGTACCTAGCTTTTACCTGATCATAATAACGAGAGTTTGAATCTCAAAGAGGCAATGTAGAGTTGTGCAAGGCTGAGAATCAATTGAAGGGTGACACAAATATAACAAAAATGATCTATAGCTGAGACTTATAGAGTGATCTTGAAGAATTGAAGAAGTACAGCTCTATATAATGCGTGGCTAAACAAAAACTTTTGCATTTGAAATTCCCTGAACTTCCCCTGATTTTCCACACTAAATTGGTAAGGTTCCTTGATATTCTCATTTTCCTTTAGTCAGGGGTGGTGTCAAACACCAACTGAATGGGGGGACTTCAGTAGACTATTTCTTCCAGTGATCATACTTAATATGCTGCAAGTTTTTCTATCTCCTAAGTTCTCTGAATGTTTCCCTTATCCTACTCCTCTCTAGCTAGAGGTCAATGGGATCTTGGTATAGTCCTTGGCATCTGCATTCTTTTTTATTAGAAGGCCATTTGGCTAGTTACGTCTATGATGCTCCTAATGGCATCAACTTCTGTAAAATTTTGTCATTATTGTATTGCTTAAAGAAGTAAATATGTATATATATATATATATATATATATATATATATATAAATATATATATATATATATAT
>OLMO02000009.1:8450766-8464234 GCA_900291935.2 Cassiopea xamachana | reverse complement strand
TATATATATATATATATATATATATATATATATATATATATATATATATATATATATATATATATTTTAGCATAAATAACCGAAGAGAAGAGTTGAAAGAGGAGAAGTTGCAAAAGTCCCTAATTGTTTGCACACTCTCACCAAACTCCCAATTTTTTGTCGGATTTCTACAATAGCAAGCAAATTCCTTAGAAACTTCCTGGTGTCAGCCCTTCCACGACAGCTGGTCACCACGAAATACTGTGAAAAGTTAACACCATTGGATCAACACAAATACAGGTAAGAGGAACATGGGGTCTCCGAAAACTGACAATACCAGACAAGGTGAAAAAATGGGGTCTAAAATTCTTCTGTTTGCTTGTGGTCCTTTGGGAATGGCCCCTCAAACTATTGACTTGCTTAAGCAATTTTAAACAGCGACATCGTCAGACGCAGACAAGAAATCAAGACAGAATAGTATGGAGCGAACCAACGAACCAACGAAAGCAGCCATTAGATAAAAATTAGCCTAGGAGCTCAACAAAATGAAAATGATATTCACCTGATTGATTCAGTCTTGCAACTTGTGATGAACTAGGTGTCTTCACTTTAAACATCAGTTCTTTAACATCACCTATGATTTCTGCAAATCATCTTTTCTTTCTACAACATCACTATCAACCAGCCATGAAGCCAGGGGTAGAATGGGGGCAGTGCCCCCAGCTTAACGATCTTGCTCATCCTTGCCTACCCATAGCTTGGAATCTTGATCATTTGGCATTTTGTTATTGTCTCGTCTATCTCAAATATTATAGATTGAAGCTTACCTCTGAGGTATGCGAAGGGGCATTCTACCACATTGCAGGGAATGTAATTGTAATGACTTTTTCAGGGGGCAAGCCCCCAGAACCCTTATGCTGCCTTTATGGCACTATAAAAGACATTTACAACGTTATGAACAGCATAGAAGGCGTGGTGATCAAAGCATTTCTGGTTTCAGTCCTTAAACTCCTTCCTTCCCTGTGTGTCCGATAAGCACCCTTTGCATAATATAAAGAGGATATTGGTGTGGCAGCCACACCTAATTTCAGTATATTTAGGTGTGGCTGTCACACCCATCCGGCCTGGCTGCCTCCCTGTCTCTTGAAAGCTGACTTCGTAACTCCTATCAACTAATTCAACCCGATTTCAAACTGTTTATAACACTTTTTGCCTGTGTCAAACAAGTACATTTGTTGTTTTGCATTACCGTAATCCTTCTTCCTTGTGGTTGCCTGCCAGTTGCATTTTTCAAATCCAAATTCTAGAAGCTGGAGTTTTGTCAGTATGGCAGTCTGGATCAGGCCCTGTGCACACACACCACACAATCTTGCAATGTATCGAAAATATGGAATATGACTAAACCTCCTTTCTTGTTCAATAGTATACTAACGTTACTTAATCATATCATGTCATATTTACATTTATCAGATAGTTTTGCCAATGCTTGTTTTAAGCATCAAAAAGATAAGACGTAGAAGCTATAACAAGGTATGGGGATGTGGTACTGATCAACTGCACTTTTTTTTGTTATGAATAATTTCTTCCCGATTTAAGCACATTAAAATAGTCATTAAAATTAGTATCTTTGCATTTTTTTGAATTGGTCCTGTGCGTTAGCGAATCCTGTCTGCGTCCGTCTATGAACATATGTGCTGATAACACAAGTATTTTTTGTCCAGTAATGAAAATTCTCTACAAATTTTAGAAGATCTAAAAAGGGAGGTAGAGGGAATCATGGACTGGCTTAGACAAAATAAGCTAAACCTTAGCATAGCAGAGGGCGAATACATTTTTCTTGGTAACAGCAAGCAATTAAGTAAAATCTCTGAAATTGGTAACATCAACATTGACAAAATTGAAACTAAAAGGGTAGACAAGGCAAAATATTTAGGTCTAGCAATAAATGAAAGTCTCTCCTTGAAACAAAAATATAAATTAGTTACAGGAAAAATGAAAGGTGGACTCAATTCTATTACCTTAGAGAAATGCTACAACAATCGCAATTGTTTCTTGTCAATCAAGCACTAGCGGAGAGTCATCTGAAATATGGAGACCTGGTGTAGGGCCATTTGCCCAAAAGGAAACTCCACTCATTACAGGAGATACAGAACAGGGCATTTAATTTCATTGAATCCGCTCCCATTAAGGGTCAAACACCTTCGGCACGACTAAACGTTGAGAAGATCATCACATATGACCGTGTCATACAGGTACACAAGCAGTACTCCCACTTTCAAGGACATTTCCTTTTATAGAAATTTTGCTGACCACAAGGAAAACAAAAGGAAATGAAATTTCCAGTAAAAATCAAGGAAATCTTCTGATGTCTAAAAGAATTTTCAGGAAATTCGTTATCCAAAGAACATCTACTAGGTTTGCAATTTACGTTTTCTGCGTGTTTGCATGTGCAGGATGAGCAAAGGAGCTCAAAAGTGAAAGTTTCATGATTTACATCCATGATATAAAAAATTTTAAAGAATCACATGTTGTTACTGTTGCTCCACTGTCTCTTACATTGTAAGTACTTTTTAGGCTTGTCCAAAACCACTTGAGCTTTTGACCTCTAGCTTTTCAGTTTTTTGCATGCTTCTTAGTACTTCTCTGTAACGAGACCGAGTTTTGGTATAACGTTAAAAACTTTAGATGGTGTTGAGCCATCCTAAATAGTGCCTAAAGGTGCTTACCCACTCACAAAGTATCCTCGGTATGCTGGCAGAGCAAAATTTGGGACTTCAAATCAAATTTTCACATAAAAGGTCGACTTTTGCATTCTTTGAATGTGTAAAATGCAAACCAGATTCACGGAAACATCAAGGAAAAAACTTCATCTTAAAAGGAGACTTTGTTGAAAACAAGGAAATTTTCAGGAAATCCAACCAGGCAAAAGTGGAAGCACTGTACACAAGATTCTTATGTAAATGTACCCAGAAAATCTTAAGAGAAATTTCAAAAACAGAACTTAGATCTCAAAATACGAAACTCGTAGAATAAACGATCTGCAAATCCCTAGGCCACGGTTGCAGATCTCAAAACAAAAGATTCATACGTCGATGCAAATGTCTGGAATGAGATTCAAAACAAAATAAGACTATGTGGCGTCTACTCACCTTTTCAAACAAGGAATGGAAAACTACCTCTTGGGCTAATAAAACAAAATCAATACAGAATTGAGTGATCCCAAACTTGACCTCCTGGTAGGGCAGGTCTAACTTTTGTTTTATGTAGCATTGCTTAAAGAGTATCATAATATATGAAAAAATACGAGACTGTTCATACTGTAAATAGAATGCAAGAACTGGTTCAAACGAGCAACTATTTTTGATATGAGCAGGAGCAAACTCACTTGGATAACTCCTGTGTTCAATACTGTACTTTTGAAACCCAAACTTATTCTACACAAAAGAGCCTTTGCATTTGGATAATGGATGCATCTACCATGACGGAGACCTTTTTAATTTCAAGAAGCTGCTTTGTTTTTTTAGCTCTGGAATTCAATGAGTACATAATAGCTGGGTCTAGTTAGAGTTTTGACATACTTAAAGGATTTTTGCATCATAATGACTTCATGAATTGTAAAGAAATTTTGGGATTTGTGGAATATCTTTTACGTGTCGTAGTTTTCTCAACAGCTTAGAAGACTTTTTCATATTCAAGATGTTTTGAGAATTTGAAGGGTTTTCGAAACTTTGTTAAAGCCTTTGAGCCGTCTTATGAGTTTCAAAGATTTTTAATGATACTTGTGACTAAAAATTTAAAGAAGCACCTATTGAAAGCTATTTTTCTCAATGAACTCGTATAATAATTAATTGCATAACTCTTGTTGTAAAATATATAGCAATATAGCCAATAGCTACTTAACATAAAAGGAGAACCAATTTTGTTACTATCGTTTGACTTCTTAATTCAAGTTCCAAATTCACAATTGTTTCTTCTCCTGCAATAGCAGCCAGTCTTTTGCTTATGTTACTCTTTCTTTCATAATTTCGAAATTTCTGGGAATATTTTCGAAAAAATTACTTTTGCTAAAATTCATTAGCA
Source organism: Cassiopea xamachana (assembly GCA_900291935.2). NCBI lineage: Eukaryota > Metazoa > Cnidaria > Scyphozoa > Rhizostomeae > Cassiopeidae > Cassiopea > Cassiopea xamachana. The sequence goes on along the minus strand of OLMO02000009.1, from coordinate 8,460,175 downwards.
CTTGCCTGAGAATGGTCTCATATCCCCAATTCAATCAAGCCAGGCGATTCAAAAGTAAATCGACTTCTCTCAGTTACTCACAATGTTTCCCAAGCATCTGAATATAATCATGAAACTAAAGCAGCTTTTTAGATATTTCACAAGCTTTTCACAGGGTCTGGCACGAGGCTCTCCTACTTGAAATCAAATCAAACGGTATAGATGGACTGTTATAGTCTCTCATTAAAGATTTTCTTTCTGAGAGATTTCAGCGTGTTGTATTGAATGGTAAAGCGTTTCATGGGAGCGTGTCAGTGGGTGTTCCTCAGGGATCTGTCCTTGGACCACTCCTTTTTGTAGTACATATTACTGATCTTGCCTAAAATGTCTCATCTCAAGTAAAACTTTTTTGTTGATGACACATCCATATTTCAAGTAATTTTCGGATGTAAACAATGAGTAGTGACCGAAAGACAATGCAACACTGCACACAGTTTGAGACTTACACTGAAATGGAAAAAAGACTAGAGGGTAACTGGTTTGCTTCCCATTTATAGAGGCGAACGTAGTTCTGTAAATGTGCTTCTACTTCCTCTGTTATTAAGGCTACAAACTATGGTGTCCCTCATGGCTCCAATCTTGGCCCACAGTTGTTCTTTGTCTTCATATATGACCTACTTTCATGTCTAACTCAAGGAAAACCTTCTACATACGCTAAATAAAGTACTATTTTGCATTCATTGAAATACTTGCCTACACTGCATGAGTATGCAAAAAGGGATCGAGAAGATCAGGCTACTTGGCTGTTCTTCATCCCTATACTTTCAAGCAGTTTCGGATGTAAGCATTGAGTAAGGACTGAAAAACAATGCAGCACTGCACACTGTTGAAGCATTGCACTTAAAAGTGCCTTTGATTCTCAGAATTTGACCCCCCGATTATCAAATTGTAGAATTTCCAATCCCCCTGTCTATTAGGACCCCCCGTTTATTTGCAACTCGACAGTATGTTTCAAGAACACAGTTTTTGATAATATTCATTATCTGGCACAACCTGCAATTTCCTTTAGGTGACAAAAAGAATTTCATGAAGTACCTCCGAGGTGGAGGTTTTACGAGAAAAATTAGGAGGGAGTGGTGTTGAACATGCCGAGTATTTTCGAGGTAGCCAAGTATTTGCTGAGTAGACATTGTTTAATGGGAGAACGCTGATACGAAAAGTGCAAGTCGCCCAATGCAAAAATTAGCTTTATTGTAAGGCAGCAGCGTGTATTTAGCTTTCGGCGAACTAATTTTGCTGAGAATTCATATTTCATTTTTCATATATCCATAGTTAAAGTTGGTATTTACAATAGTAACTTAATACTAATTTAATACTTAATACTCAATACTTGTTCCGACTAGAGATCAGTTAGGAGGCATTTTGCTTCCTTCTCCTCCCAAGTATTTGCTACTGTATTCACACAGCAACGGGAGGTAATTGCCATAATTCCAATTGCATGTATGACAAACTTTGATACATGCTGAAAATTATTATGAGTGATTTTAATCCATGAAGCTTGTTTGTTTTAAGATTTCAAAACAAGATTACTTGAAGTTTATGCTTAGCCGACGTTAAGTAGCAATAATAGTAAATGTGAACCATCCATAAATAAAAGTTTGAGTTCAACGATGAAAGTTATGGAAGCAACTTTTACCTGAAGATCGCAGCAAAGCAACATCATCAAATGCTACGCCTACTGGGCCTGGTCCTACACCAAGAACCAAAACTGGAACGAAGGTATAAGTAGCAACGTGGACAGGAGGCGACACCGAAATACTCATAGAGTATGTATGTTAACTTTATTTTCTTTGTAGTTTTTTTTATGTGCCTGTCTTCAAAGTATGGTAGAACCCGCAATGGTAATTTATTGACTTTCATTTGATATGTCTGCACGTAATTCCAATTTTATGTTTGACTTTTCACTAACCATTGCCAAATGCATTCTAGCATGCTATGCAGGTAGGCTTAGTTCTATGTGCGTAGTTTTAGTTTACTAGTTATGCGTAATCGCCACACGGTTACTATATATTTCCATGCTCCCTGTGGTGCAGTCCTTTATATTTTTGCTTGCAATTATATGCAAATAAAGAAAAAATACTCATATAGAGCTTTATGAAAAAAGAATTACTTTGTGGGATAGCTGCCATTCAAACAACTAAGACAGGACCGAAGCATTTCATAGAGTAAACGCCAGACCAATATTTCGTGTGTGACGATTGTTGCAAATACTTTAAGCTGTTACAAACACCAGGCCAAAGTAGGAAAAATTTGCTGCAGAGATGTATGCCAAATTGTTGCTGTTGTTTTGACTAGTATTGTCACAACAACAGCAACGCTAGTTGCAAGAACAGCAAAATTTTGACAGAAATTTCCGCAACAGCATTTCCTAGTATAGCCTGGCTTGAAACAGCCTTGAGTTTTTACAACAATCGTCACACAACGTGCTTTCTTCGTTTGGTCCTAGCTTTAGAACAAAAGACACTCCATGCCAATTAGAATATAATGCTCAAATAAAACAATGACTAAAGGTCATAGAAATGGCTTTAGGATAACTTGGCAGTCAGTCCAGTATACCCCTTCAACCAATGCTTGAATCCTCACCCATTAGCTGCAAGGCAAAATAACATCATTCTCAAACACATAAACGAAAGCTGTTTTGACTATAAAATACCTAAGTAAGGTATATATTGCTTATTTAAATAGGATGTAGTAAACTCTACTAAACTACAGCCGTCACTCAAAACAAACCCCATGATATCTACGTAGCAATTCTTTAGTTCTATGTAACTTAAAACCAAACTGGAATTTCTTATTCCACGGCGGGTTATGATCTTTCAATGGCATCCTTCTGATGGATGTGTTATTATGCTTTCTTCTTCAGCCATACCAAATCTCAATCTAGGGGATAATGCAATTTTCCATAAGACAAATACTGTAAGGCCTCAATTCAATACCCCCCTCAACCAAGCATCCCCTTCAATAAGTTCCCACCATATGAGAGAAATGGAAATAAGCGCCCACCGTATAAGAGAGGTGAAAATAAGCGCCTACCCTCAAACAAGCGCCCACTTCGTTGTCATCACAAGTGGGTGCCCATTCGAATTCTGTAAAAGCTTTGTTGTGGGGCTTGATTACGGAAAAAAGATGGTAGATCAACAAAGAAAAAATAATAGTCTATTTTAGTTTTCTTTTTCTTATCTTTCTTATCTGCTTTCTCAAAAAAGGAGATTTTTAAAAGCCTCCAAAAACTTCATTGTGTTCATGAAAATTTCAGACTAACTCTAGATAAAACTAATGCATAAATGTCAAAAACCTTGCATAGCTTGTGCATGATGCTATCCTTTTGATAATAATGAACAGAAGGAAATAGAAACATTTACCTCCTTCGTTGTCCTCTGAACTTGATAAGAATTCTCTTATTTCCTTCACATCACCTTTCATTTCATTCACATCATCTTCAACTGTTTTTATGTCCTTGACTACTTCCTTAACTTCATCAGTTGCAAATGGACTGTCATCTTTGACTCCCTTGACATCATCTCTCATCACTCTAGCATCACCTTTTGCCTTTCCAATACTGTGCTGCACATCTTTAACAACATCTTTCACTTCTCCAATATCATCCTTCATTACCTTCACATCAGCTTTTACTTCTAAAACATTACGGTCTACTTCCTTGACATCAATTTTCACTTCTTTTTCATCTCTATTTAGCTCTTTACAAGCAACTTTCACTTTACTGACACCATCTTTCAATTCTTTAACATTATCCATTGCATCGTGAACATCTTCTTTTACCTTTTTAATACCACTCTTCATTTCTGTTATACCAGCCTTCAATTCTTTAACATTACTCTTTTCTTCTTTTATATCATCCTTCAGTCCTTTGGCATCTTGTTTCATTTCTTCAACACCTTTCGCCACCTCTTTAACATTACTCTTTTCCTCTTTAACATCACTTTTCAAACTAGCTGTATCAAGTTTCACTTCATTAGCATCATCTTTCATCTCTATGACATTATCTTTCACTTCTTTGTTACAAACTTTTAGCTCTTTAAGGTTGCTTTGTGTTTCTCTAACATCTCCTTTTACTTCACTCACGACATCCTCCACTCCTTTTACATCATCCCTTACTTCTTTAACGTCACTCTTCACCTCTTTGACATCCTCTTTAATTTCTTTGACTTCATCTTTAAGTTCTTTACAGTCTTCTTTCACATCTAATAAATCTTGCTGCACTTCAGCAACGTCAATTTTCAGCTCAGTGATGTCATCTTCAACTACTTGAAGTACTTCCTTCTGTGCTGCATGTTTTTCTTTCAGTTCAGAAAGAGGCTGTTCTATGAAGTAATATACAACATATGAGATAAATGAATCAACGTCTGTTCTATTGATATACATGTCAAAGAAGTAAAATAGTCCATTATGATCGAAAGTGTGGCCATATTTCGACTTTATTTTCCAAAGTTTGTGACCGAAAAGTTCAAAGTTTTGACCTAATTTGGACATATCCCTGAGTCAGACTTTCCGGACGGGTTTGCGCGTTACGCTCATTCCTGCTCTTAGGATCTCTTGCACGTCATTCATTTGCAGCATTTGAGAAATAAAGGTTTGGAATTCCACAGATCGTCCTCAAAGGCAAGCTTCTGAGTTCCTGTGATAGCCTTGAAAATGGCATTTTTGCTGGAGAATAGTTTGTCAACTAGTTGCACGAAATCCCAGTAGCATGAATAAAAAACAGTCAGATCACGAAATAAAGACGAATGAAAGGCGACCATCCTCCACGTAAACGCAAATTTGCCTGGCTCAACACTGTAACAGTAAAATACATACGTGCATTTCACTATAATTTTGAATTTTTGACCTTAAATAGTATTTTTAACTTTACTCCAGAAAATTAAAGTTTTCAACTCCTTTTGATCATTTTTGACATTTAGACTTTTCGACCGCTCTAAGCAACAACACCAACAACAGTAACAGCAACAGTAATCAATTAGCCAATCAAATTCATTGATCAATTGTTACGTAATCCATCAGCTAGGCCAACTACAAAAGAGCTAAGTTATCACAGGTAAACAAATGCATCAAATTATTTACCAAAAATAAATATTAAAGTTAAATAGGGAAAATGAGACATGCTGTATAAAATTTCGTCTTTTAAACTTCTATCAATGCCGCACATCATAGCCCTGGAAATTATCCCCAATTATCATAAAGATTATTCTAGAATTTCTCAATACAAGCAATACATCTTTACAACCTTTTAAGTGAAGGGACTGTCGGAGTGGCAAAATATATATGAAAGTCTTAATTTATAATGGTTCATTTTCGATTGAAGAGGCGACAAAACAATGAAAGAAGATTTCAAATACCTATGGTTATCATATTTCAACAATATCTACAACTAGGAAAATGATTTTAAACTCCTAAAATGAAGGATGCTATGACCAGGGTAATTTGACATGAAATGATACACTCTTTAATCCTAGAAGCATGGCATTCAATTACTGACTTCTATTGCATAAAAGCCACCTGTAGCTAAAATCTATAGATAAATAGCAGCATTCACGTCTTCACTTAATCGTACTTACTCATTCGCTCAAAATATATTTTTATTCAAAATCTTTGTAGGCAAAGTATAGCTCCTAACTAGAATTAGAGCTAGGGACAAAGCTAAATTTAAATCTTGTGAAAGAAAGAAACTGGCAAAAACAAAGAACGAGAAAAGCCGACAAGAATAGTGGTGAAGTTCTTGGTAACTGCTTTTTAACTTAAGTGCCACCAAGACTTTTGTTTCAAAGACTTTTCCTGAGCGTACACGAGAAGAAAAGCACTTCCAATTGCAAATTCTGAGCATGCTTGATCATTTGAAATATGAACATGCGATTTAGCTTTATACTTTTCTTCATATCTTTTCAGTTGTTTAGTTCTCTGGTCATTTTCGGAAATTCATTCAATAACATTTTTCTTTGAGCTATTAACGACATGGCTTATAATAGCAGGTTTAATTGAAAGTATATTGAAAGCGTATTGAAAGATTCCATTTCTATCCTTTCCTGAGCTGCAATTTTCAAAAATTATCTAAGAGATGAGGCTGTAACTTTTGGTGGCAAATACTAGCTAAATTTGTTTACTTCGTCTTCATTAGTCCTCTAAATTCAAACGTCAATCTTATTTTTAGCATTTTGAAAAAGAAGAAAAAGGATGTGCTCAAAATAATGAAAGAGAATGAGCTAGCTTACAAAGAAATAGGTAATATTGATTTTCGGCATGCAGAAGACTGAATTTTGAAACTTGAGCTTCTTGACTTTCTTAAAATTTTCTTATGATTTTGGCCACCTGAGCCTCACTTTTTTGCAGATTTTTTCTTATTTAAGGGTGTATTGTTTAGGGGTGTAGAAATGCATTGGGACAGCTGCTTTGGTGTCTGACTCTCTCTTCCTTTTGCTTGGTGACCATGCATAAATATGTGTGATAACATTCCGTTATTTATTACTTGAGAAAAAAGATGAGATGGGACACATGGTGGTTTACCTTTCGCGTCTTGCTGAAGCATCTGATCGAGCGGCACAAAAACCCATCAATGTTCTACTCTTATCAAGTAGCATTTGATGTATGTGCAATACAATTCTTTGGAATATACCATAAAATCCTACATATGAGCTCGCCGAATATCAGCCCCCCGAATATAAGACTCCTGAATAAAGGTCCCTTGTAAAACAACCCAAATATCCTTCCTAATGTAAGCCCCCAGGAAAATAAGCCTAGGGCTTATATTTGGGATTTTGTGTGTATAGTAGAGGTGTGCATCGGATCGGATTAGGTACTTAAAATCCGATAATTGGTCTGATTTAAAGTCCAATCTGATCCGACATTTTCTGTCCAGGTCCGATTCGATCCGAAATAATTCGATACGAATCTGATCTGATCTGAGCGTAATAATGCTGTATATAGAGTTGCTACGTCTATTAATAGGTGCACTTTTACTGTCCTTAGGAGGTCAGTACTGGAAAATCTCTGCACAATGTTTAGTCCCATGCTTAGCGGTCTGGAGAAGATTTTCGCTAGTTCTCGTAATGCAAAATGAGAAGGTATATCTTGGATTGTATCGTTCTAGAAAGCTATTCGGGAAAAGCATGCGCGCTTTTTCATATGCCTTTCATGATCTTAATCCAAGTGGTAAACAAGTTTTGCTTGGATAACTTTCCAGAAAGATACAGACCAATATCTGGTTTCTCATCTTCTAATAGGAGAAATTGCCAAAACCTCCAGATTCTTAAGCAATGCAAGCATAATCTAATATTTTGACAAAATATATTAACATATATTTTGTTGCAGTAATAGATTACGGTTATTGCATTCATCCAAGGACATGATCAAGTATCTTGAACTTTGCATTCTCGACTGTTATCAATGTCTGAGTTTGGAGGCACTGAAAGGGGAAACAATTTTTTTCGACGAACTACCCTTAAAAAATCTCCATAACACGGCTGACTCACTATTGCATTAGAAAGCCTTGCATAAATGTTCTTTTGCATTTATCAATAATTAACTAAGGTATTAAACGCGAAGAGGAAAAAGGACATTGATAGAGAGCAGGGACGTGGTGAGAACCCTTTGGTTGGGGGTATAAGGCTAAATTTACCTGAATTTACATGGTTAAAAAGCAGTTCTATTGTAAACGATCACTATTAATTCCAATATCTTAAAGCAACGTTCTTTGACTAGTTATAAATGGTAAGAAAAGGAGGGTAAGCATAGCTATCGAAAACTGCTAGACATTGTGTAGTTTACGCAGTGTCTATTGTAGGGCCCAACCATGGCTGGGCCAGGAAAACTCTTCAAAATCGAATTTCTCAGAGGGCTGGAGAATGCTATTTTGAATTTGATTTTTTGTAAATTGCAGAGCCATTTTGCTAATTTTTATGTAAGACATTCTTTCGTATTCAGAGTATACTATGGACCCACCATTGTTTGGCCCGGAGAAAAGTCTTCAAGATCAAGGGTCTCAAATGCATCCTTAACTATATCTTCTTTCAACTGTTGTACAAACAGTTTCAAAAATTACCTGATTTTGGCGATTGAATGACCCAATTTTACCTGAATGTTCTCAAGTTTCGAAAGTTGGAGGGTGGTACACCCCCTATAGAGAGTTATTGCCATATCGAAAATTCCAAGTTTCTAGTAGATGGACAAGATCTGTTATTCGAAGATTACAGGTGACTTTCTTACATTTGAAGAAGTCTCACAAGAAAACTGGGTTGTTCTCACTGAAGTATTTGTACACTTCGGATCAGAATCCAATCACGAATAATGCTATTACAAAAAGAACTGCTTACCCTTTACTAATGGTTTGTTTTTGTGATGAATAATTGATTTACTCTACTTCAAACTTGGTGGTCGACATATCAAATATCAAATATCAACACTTTTTTATAGTTGGTTTTGAATACTAGTTAAAAACTAATTAATACCAACTATTTATTTACAATACTATTTTTACATTATTGGATTTAAAATAAATAATTAAGAAAAAGATAGACAAGCCATAAAACCAATAAAAAGAAACTTTCTATGTGCAGATGTGGCACGTACAATTTTTGCCATCCCAGTGTCGTATTTCTTTTTTAAAACTTTTTGCGGAAGTTGTTAATTTTATCTCATCACTTAGTGCGTTCCACAAAAGACTTCCTCTAAATGATAGGGAGTTTATTCCGTAACACTGAGTATTCACAGAGGGGATCTTACATAATTCACTAATACGAAGACCATTGGGCAAATCTCTTTTGGTGAAAAATTCCCACATGTATTCAGGGTTTAGATGGTTAATTGTTCTATAAACTTCAGTCATGAGTATCTCTAGGTTCTTCTTGTGTATTGTCTTTGATTTATCCCTATCTAAAAGATCTTCAAACGAAGATTCGTAATCTCCATATAAGGCTCTCAGTGCACGCTTGTGAGTCCTATTTATTTCATTATTTGCTCCTTTGGTACAAAATAGCCAAATTAGAGGACAATATGAAAAATTTGACATTATCACGGAGTTGACAATCAACTTCGACTTTTGTTCTCCTAAAAATGGTCGTAATCTTATAAATACATTTACTTTTAGATTGACCTTCCTGCATAGCTCTTTAACATGAGCTTGAAACTTAAGTGAGTTATCAATGTTTACACCTAGAAGCTTTACCTGGTTGCTTGATGGAATTAAATTCCCGCTAATATTAAGGCATAGTTTACTCATGTCCTTTCGTCCTAGAAACATTATTTGAAATTTTGAGGGATTGGCTTTCATGCCGTTTTCAGTAAACCATTTCATCAACCTATACACATCGCTCTCTAATCTAATCATAACTGCTTCTATGGATGTGTCACATGCGTAAATAGT
>OLMO02000009.1:8437507-8450666 GCA_900291935.2 Cassiopea xamachana | reverse complement strand
ATTTTTCAGGTAGCTGTAAACTAATTTTAATGCTTTCCTCCTTAGCCCGTAAGCACCCATCTTTGCAATAAGCAAGTCGTGGGGCATACAATCATATGCTTTAGATAAATCCATTAGGATTGCCCCTAGTGTACCCGACATATCAAGGTGCTTCTTCCAAGTTTCAATTACTCAAAATAAAGCATATTGTGTGTTATACCCTTGTCGAAAACCAGAAAGCAAAGGAGATAGGATTCCTACAAAGTGCTGATTTATTTGTTCATTCATGATCCGCTCAAAAATTTTGGACATGCTTGGCAGGACACTAATAGGCCTGTAATTTGTTTTTTGGCATTTATCACCATTTTTATGGATTGGGCTAACATCAGCTTCTTTCAATTTGTCTGGAAAATAGCATTTGTTTATAGCTACATTTATGCAACTAGTTAAATATGGACAAATTACTTCTTTTGCGTCCCGAATAATTTTTATTGGTATGTTACCACTACTTAATTTATTAGTACTTAAGGCTTCTATTTTATTCATAATGTTCAACAGATCAACATTGCTAAACTCAAACTTTCGGGAAACCTTATAATTCTTTTTTATGGCAGCAATGCTTGGGTGGTTCGTATACTTTGCTAATGCCATATCTATACTTTCTTCCATGCTCAAGTCAGTCTCATTGATCTTAAATGATGGGTCTATGCCAAGTGAATCGGTAATGTTCACAAAGGGGGTGTTCAGACATCCAATCCAAACCGATCCGATTGAGAAAAAACCCTTCTAAACCCGATTTGATCCGAAATAACAATTTTCGTCCCGAGATCGGATTGGATCGTATCGGATTTGCACACCTTTATCCCCTACGTACTTAGGCATATAGGAAACTATGGTTACCTAGTATGCTAGCGAAGTACATACATCGCTGATGCAACTTACTCATTCCTAAATGCTAATGCGTAAGAATTACCTCTTGCCGGAGCTAAACGGCTGCTTTCTCCATCATCTATAAAACGACAAAAACAAATTGGTGCTGCGTATGAGTCACCTCAAAAGCTGATAAACACGAGAATAATTATTTTTACTACCATAAATGCTTTTTTGATCTACTTTATACCTAACTGAAATAACGACTTCATGCACAAAGGATTATGGAAGATATTACTCAGTAAGTAAAACTGGAATATATTAATGACTATTACTCCAACTTCTTTTCAGAATACTCTTAGGTACCGAATAAGCGGGGGGGGGGTCCTAATAAGCAGGGCCCTGGAAAATTTTTCAGGATGAGACGAGCGGGGGATGGAATAAGCTAACTGCGCAACAACCAGCACAAATAAAAAAAGCCCCGATTAACATCACTGCAAAAAAACTTGCCACATACATCTAATTCATTATTTGGGTAACTCAGAAAAAGTGCCAACGTTTTGCAGCTTTCTCCTTGAAAATTTGAAAAATTAATAAGCGGGGGACCTAATAAGAGCGAGGGGTGGAAAATTTTTCGAAAAAAATAAGTGGGGCGACGTAGCATAATGATGCTAGGCAAAATCTTCGAAGTTTTTCATGGCATAACTTAGATTTATCGTAAATCCTCGATTAGGCCTCTGTTTGAACGTTCCCGTCTCTCGTACTAGTCCACACATAAAGGAAGAGTTTACTAAGCCCACTCAAAGAATCCCCACCTTAGACATTACACTTTTACCATTTAAACCGATATTGCTACCTTGTAGAGCTACTCAAATGCGGAAATTACAATGGGTTCCTAGGGCTTGATGTCAAACCACCAATCATTAATGTAGAACTAAATTGATGGTAATGCAATTTACTATACTCGTATCACTTTTACGATTATCTTTAAGNGTGTATACTGTCATAAGATCTAAGCTACCGGAGAAAGTTCTAGGCTTGAATTGATTGAACTTATCAAAATCAGAGGAGCAAAGTAGTTGGAGGTAGGATGAAAGATCTCTCGTAAGATTCAGTTCTTTTGTTTTGTTTTATGCAATCGCTCTTTACCATTCCTTCATAATATCTATATTGCACACTATTACACTGGAATAGTAATATAGTCACTTCTTTCCAGTAAAATTGACATGATCATCAAAACAGGTGGTGAATAAAGAGCATGCTGGGCAGTAAATACCGGGAGTGTGGGGGGTGTAGGACTCCCCCAGCAGTTGAAACAGCACAGTTTGCAGGACAATTGCATCTCATAGCAGGACAATGATAATATTAAAGAGTAGCACCAAAAATAAATTCCAGGCTATATTCCAACATGGCCTATCTTTCCTCCGGCGTTCTGGCACGAGATTTTGCTAGTAGCATTGGACTATAGGCATACGACAACAAAAGGAAAAATCGGTGGAGCATGATTGTGCTTCGTTATGAGGCTGTTGAAGAAGAGATAGGGTAAGGAAAGTAGAGATGATGAAATTGTAGTAAAACCAACGCAACAAGAACTTCAACAGGCTATTTGTTGGGGATACAAACCCTTCAAGTTTATGTGCTTGTGGGCATTCCCAAAAAGGAATCTAAGAGCATGCGTAGAAGGCATATTTTCAGTTTCCCTGATTGTGGACAATGCAGTGGGATAGTGTATTGGTCGCGCATGGCAATAGATTCCCCGGCCAATGATTAACTCTAAATTTTCATGTAACCCAAACAAACTACAAACATAAGCAAGAGAAAAGAAAGAAATCTGAGTTAACACCTATAAAGCTAAAATTGAAAAAGAAAAATCTAAGTGTTACAGCAGAGAATTAGAAGACAAACTAAAATGATATCTTCTCTGAAGGATATTATTGATAACCTGAAAAGGAACCAATTACTAAAAAACAAGCACCTACTGAGCTACTAAAAGACCAGTTTTCTGTTCTTACTCTTGAGATGCTCAAAAATGAAATGCAAAATGTCAAAGGAAAAAGTAGATGTTATCGTTACACTGAAGAAGTACAAAAATTTGCTTTAACAGTTCATTTTTGCTGGCCAAAAGTTTACTCTTACATACGCAAGATATTTTCACTTCCTCATCAATCGTCAATAAGAAACTGGATATCATCTGTAAATTGTGAGCCTGGATTCCATGCAGATGTATTGCATAACCTTTCAGAGCAGCTACAAAAAGGCCTGAAATGTCTGACCGTGCCTTAATGATGGATGGTATGGCTGTAAGAAAACAAGTTCTTTATGACACAAAGAACATGAAGTATTCAGGGTTTGTGGAATGTGGTGGGGTTGTTGCTGAAAAGTAGTGAAGATCAAGCCACAGAGGCTCCTGTTTTCTTAGTAGTTGGGCTAAAACACCTCTGAAAGTGCCCTATAGGCTACTTTTTAACCAACAAGTTGAATGGGGATGCACAAGCATCACTCATTAGATCTGCCCTCTCTTTATTTGCAGATCATGGATTTCAAGTGTGGTCAGTGACATATGATGGCACATCATCAAATCTTGTCACTTTTCGGTTACTTGGATGCAAATTTGCACCAAATTATGATAACATAAAAGTATCATTTCCACATCCCACAAGAGACCACCAAGTATATGCCATACTAGATCCCTGTCACATGGTTAAACTTGCAAGGAATACTCTGGGTGATTTGGGGAACCTAAGGATAATGAACTGGGGATTATTGATTGGAGTTTCCTTAGAAGGATTGTTGAGCTGCAAGATGAAGAAAGCTTATCTCTTGGCAACAGTCTAAACATAAATCATATTGTTTGGCAAAGGCACAAAGTGAAAGTTGACTTGGCAGTGCAAACATTGAGTTCTTCAGTAGCCAATGCCTTAGAGTTCTTGAAAGATGACCTCAAATTACCAGAATTCAAGGGCTGTGACACAAAAATTCAGTTTATTAGAAAATTGATCGTGTGTTTGATATTCTCAATTCCAGAAATCCATATGGAAAAGGCTTCAAGTCTCCATTAAGGCATTCAAATATTTCATTAACCGAGTCCATTTTTAAGAAAACAGGTGAATATCTTCTTTCACTTCTGACAAGTGAGAATCAACTTTTAGTGAAAAGCAGAAGACAGACATTTGTTCTTGGATTTGTCATGAGCATGCGATCCATTCTTGCCTTGTCAAAGATCCTATTGCAAAGAGCTGAAAACCCGTTCAAGTATATTTTAACATAAAAATTTTCTCAAGACCACATTGAGCTTCTGTTTGCTTGTATTCGGGGAAAGGGGGGTTTTAATAATAACCCAAACACTCTTCAGCTTAAGCATGCATTGAGAAACATTTTTACGAAAAATTCTATTACTGCATCACAAAAAGCCAATGTAATGTCATTTGAAAATGAAAGCACAGGATTCTTCTTCAGTCTCAAATAGAGCAAACATAGCTCTCCAATTGTGGAAGAAGCTGGTGATAGTGACAGTAATGGTGAACAGCTTCAACAGCTTTCAGATACATTGAATAGAGTGATCATTTCAGACATATCAGAAAATGTGCTGTTCTACATTGCTAGGAGGAATAATAGAGGATTAATCAAAGTCTTTTACGATGCATATAGAACAATTAAATATGCTGAGCAAGCTTTTCGACACACTGTGAAGGGAAATGGAGAAATGAAAATCAACAAGGAGAACAACCTTATAAAGAAAATGACAAACCATGTCATTGTCACAAATGGGCCTAGAATTGAGTAATTTTTACCTCCCTGCAAGCTCATAGTTTTGAGAGTGATCCTATATTTGAGGATGATCACTTAACTCAACTGAATGAACAACTATGCCATCGATACCTCTTAATAAGGATGCAGACGTATGCAAAGAGATACAACAGGCAAGTCATTATGGACAACACTCCAAGCATAAGATATCATTTGAACAAAATGGTACTTCTCAAAAACGTTTAACTTATATTTTTGTGGATAAAATACTTAAACATTAATCTAGGATATCTTTAAATTTCACAATGGTTGGATGCGTTTAACACATCAAATATTTGCAAGTCCTCATCCAAATATAAAAACCCAATGCCACTTGGCAAAACCTATGCTAAAGCATTCTATTCATCATCATGCTTAAGTCGGGTATATATGATAAAACTTTAGAATTTGTACTAGATTCAAAACAAAAATTATCCTTGCACACTTACCAATTCAAGTTCAGGTCGTTCCACATCTGATGAAACAGAATTCGTTAGTCTGCAACTCAAACAACAGCGCTGTCACAAACCATATCGAACTAATACGTTGGTTTCCTCATTTTCTAGGTTTATGTTTTATTTCCTATCGCACTTTCTCGTCTTTTTCACTAATTTTCTGTGTGCTTTCTATACCTTGCTGTTCGCTTTTGCCGTACGAACATATGGCGGCAGTTCGCATGAGTGCCTTCAATTGCTTTCAAAAAACCACAGGGAGTTAGCCCTATAGTCTTTATTATTATCTCTATGGGTTAAAAATTGAAACTTGCCTTTGTTGTTTTGATGATTTCATAATTCCTTCTTGCAATTTGCAACAAAAATGTGAGCGCTTGGCACTTGTACTAACCAGATTCTGGGAACATAATTTGAAAGTCAAAGCTTCTAAATGCTGTTTTGGTGCGGACCAAGTATTGTTTTTAGGCCATAGTCTCCTCTGCTAGGGTGCATACTGACCCTAAGAAGATTGCAACTGTGTCTGATTTGGCGTCTCCCAAAATTTTGAACAAGTAAGAACATTTCTAGGCTTTACTGGGTATTACAGAGGATTTATTCCCAACTTTGCTTCTATTTCTGCCCCCCTGGTAGCTTTAAACAAAATGGCCTCAAAGTTTCATTGGGGTTCTCCAGAACAAAGTGCATTTCAAATCATGCAACAGCTACTTTGTTCTGCCCCAGTTCTTTCCTATCCTAAATTTGATCCGCGCTTTATTCTCCAAACAGATGCTTCAGTCCTTGGCCTAGGTGCTGTTCTCACTCAGAGAGACAGTTTAGGCCAAGAACATGTAATCTCATATGCAAGCCGACCCTTGTCTAACCGGGAGAAACGGTACTCTGCCACCGAAAAAGAGGCCCTAGCAGTAGTATTTGCCACAGATCATTACCGTGCCTATCTCCTTGGCAGACTTTCACTCTTGTCATAGATCATAGTACTTTGCGCTGGCTACATTCAGTTGAACCAAAAGGACGAATAGGTAGGTCGGTTATGGATCTCCAAGAATATGACTTTATGGTGTTCCATAGACCAGGCTCAGCCAATGGGAACGCAAATGCCCTATCACGCCTTCCCTTGCAAGAGTCCTTATTTCATCCAGGTGAGCCGACAAATAAGGGTTCTTCAACTGCTTGCTCCACTGCCATCACTCCTGGAGCTAGTCTGCAACAGTCTCAATTAGCAGATGCACGACTTAGTAAGATCATAGAGCTTACGTCTAATAAATTCCCTAAGCCCCCTTCTTTGTATGGGCAAAGGACCCTATTCTTAGAGTTTTATGGCATTGTTGGGACAGTTTGCATATTATCAATGGCTTACTGGTCAAGACTTCTTTAGTTGAGAAAGGTCCTATTCCAGAGTATTCCTTTGTAATTCCCACTAGCTTTATTGATTCAGTTTTACAAGGCATTCATAGTACTCCCTTTTCAGGCCATCTAGGCATGAAGAGGACACTACTTCGTACAAAAAACCATTTTTTCTGGCCAAAGATGGCTGTCCAGATCAAAGACTTTGCGCGAAATTGTCCTGTTTGTGCTCAAACTAAGTTATTAAACTCTCAACATGGCAAGGCCCCCTTACAACCTATGAAAGTCAATGAACCTTTTGCTTTTTGGGCAATGGATTATATGGGCCAACTTCCTGAGATCGCTCGTGGCAACATGCATTTACTTGTTGCCATGGATCACTTCACCAAAAGGTGTGAAGTTTTCCCACACAGAACCAGAGGGCAAGCATAGTAGCTGACATCTTAATTAACAGAGTTTTCAGTAGATTTGGGCCACCCACCATCATTCATTCTGATCAAGGCAGAAATTTTGAGAGTAATTTGATGCAGGAGGTTTGCAGCCTTATGGGCATACACAAGTCACGAACCACTGCCTATCATCCACAGTGTGATGGACAGGTTGAAAGGCAGAATCGTACGTTGCAAGAAATGCTTGCTGCATTTGTGTCTAAACATAAGGATAATTGGGATAGCTGGGTCAGCCTTGGAGTTTATGCTTACAATACCAGCTGCCATGAGTCAACTGGCTTTACTCCCTATGAGCTAGTCCTTGGTCGTAGCCCCAGAACTCCTCTAGAGTTGGATTTAGAAATTCCTTTGAAGCACCCCTGTAGTCAGTCTGAATACAGTCAGTCAGTCAGTCAGTCAGGAAAGTATTGCATAGCTTAAATCACAAAGCTAGAGCAAGTTTACAACAGAGTAGGTAGAAACAACAGAATTCTCAGTCATCAGTTACCAAAAAGTGGTCCCCGTTCATCCCTGGCTCATCAGTTTGGTAGAGGCGCTCAAATTCATGGAAGTTTGGAGGTAGATGGATTGGACCATATGAGGTCTTGTGCAGGCAAGGGGTTAATTATAGAATACGCTCAAAAGTTGGTAAGGAGACGGTTGCCCATCATGACAAACTTAAGTTGTGTGTTGTTCCTATAAGACAGGGGGTCAGCTTCCCCAGTGCCAGAGTCTATGGACATCAATATTGCTGAAGGTGATACTCCTGCCCATCGGGTGGAAAGGAATCCTGAGCAGGATAATCGGCAATATACTTGCCCAGCCCATTTGAGGCAAAACATTCAACCCCTTTGAGGTTTGGAGAGTATGTCACCCACTACGTTAAGGGGGGAATGGTGTAATGATTGCGTTAACTCCTTAGTTGTCATTATACCCCTGGCCCTAGTGGGCACTAATTGACATGTGCAGAACCTCTTGTATTGTGTAGAACATAAGTCAGTCTTATTCGGGAATCGATAGAAAGCAGTCAACAAATTCTTGTCTCTCTCTGGTGAATTCTAAAACGCAACTAGTTCCAAATGGCGCCGGTCCCGTGGAAATGCAAGGCATATATGTACCAAATTGTTACTGTTCCAAATGAAACCACCCCATGGAAACGCTGCCTAAAGTACAACTTTCAGCGCTCAATTGATCAAGATGTATTTGAGAAAATCCTGTCATTTTCAAAACAAGAGCTTGTTCAAATTAACAATTATGTCTAGAGCCAGTTCTCGGCCCACGGCCCGGTACAGTTGACTCAGGGACCGATACCGGTGCACGGTCCAGTTGTTGGGAACCACTGCTCTGGAGTACGAAATGATTAGCGGGTGAAAATTTTAGGAAGGGTTGGAAAATTTCCTGAAAATAAACAATTAGAGTTTTCGGAATAAATACGGGGGTTGGAAAAATAGAAACCATACACAAATCGATGAGCTATTTTTACACTTTCTTTCATATGATAAGAAGAAGCTTGAAGTAGAGAAAGAAAATTAATCTTGATTTAATTGAATTAACCTTAGGATAAATTATCTATATCTATCATAAAACCATTGAAACCAATAAGCAGGGAGTTGAAATAAGTGCGGGGGTTGGGAAAATTTCGAAAACTAACAGAACACCGCAGATGGGGGCAGAGGGGAGCAAGCGCCTCTCTTGCCTTTTGCTTGGGTGAGTAGGGGTAGCAAAAGAGCCTTTTTTGAAATGCAATAGAATCCTTTCCAGACATTGATGTGATACAACGGAAAACAAATAAGCCCTATCAATACACAATATACGATGGGAAGAGAGAGCCAGTTGTATGATGATGAAATATACGATATGGCGGCCCTACGAAACGATAAAATGAAAATGTCCCTAATAGGTCCCTATTCTAGTCGATGCGCTTTTGCTGGCGCCATTTTTACTTTGTTTTAATAGTTGGTTGAAATTAGTTTTTACAAGTAGAGTTTCAACCAACTGTAAATAATGATACCGGTGATAATGCCCCACTATCGATCTGGCGTCCCGGAAAACCAACAATCGCGGGGATGATTATTTGGTACTCGAGAGTATTTATTATTCAATACTACATCACATTTCAAAAGACTAAAGAATGAGATATACCGTAGGCCGGCTGTGATTCTGCAGATTCCGCACGAGGATTAACAATACCGCCTGAAATAGCAATTAGTGCATCACATGAATTAGCTCAGACTTGGATAAGGACAAAAGTAATAGTTCCTCGGTGATTCGAAAAGCTAGTAAGATTTCGAAAACTAACAGGTACGCCGGAGAGGGGGCAGAGGGGAGCAAGCAAGCCCCACATGCCCTGTTTTGTGGGGAGCATGGGTAGCAAAAGTACCTTTTTTCAAATGCAATAGAATCCTTTTCAGACATTGATATGATAGAACGGAGAAAGAATAAGCTCTATAAATACACAATATACGATGGGAAGAGAGAGCCATTTGTATGACGGTGAAATATACAGGCATTAAATGTAAAGATGATAACTGCTTGGGCAACTTGTGTCACAAACTAGATTTGCTTACTAGATAGTTTAAAAAGAAAAAAACGCTGGGCAGGCACATAAAAATACTACAATCTCCACGATCCCAGTACACAGACACGTCTAGAAAAGCATCTAAACGAAAACGTCCATAAAAATTATAAGAGCAAAAATTCTACGATATACATCACACTTGGACTCTATGTAAATGATATCTGTTTAATCAATAGTTCTGTAGCTGAGATGCAGGAAAAAACAAAAGCTGTGAGCAAACAACCAAGCAAACTTGGTCTCATTATCAACAAGAATAAGACAGAAGTGATGACAAACTTAACTGACAGAACTCCAATAACCTTGGATGGGACAAAGTTGAAAGAGGAGGACAAATTTACTTATCTGAGAAGCACTGTGGCCATGAACATTGATATGATACAACGGAGAACAAATAAGCTCTATAATAAAAGCAATATACGATAGGAAAAGAGAGCTATTTGTATAATGGTGAGATATAGCGCCCCTACCAAACGATGGAATAAAAATGTCCCAAACAGGCGCCTATGCTAGTCGGTGCCCTTTTGCTCCTGCTAGCGCCAAGCCTGTCGCCAGGCATGTGTTTCAGGGGTGGCAAAATTGTCTCAGAGGAATCAAGCGGTACAATTTCTGAGAGCTAATTTCATACTTTATGCTATCAAAATCAAATGGATGTGTATGCAGGGAAAGAATAAAGTTTTTAGTATGTCACAAAGACCAAGGTTGAGCTCAATCAAAATTTCAGGAGATCTCTCCTTAGCTGCAAAGCAGCAACATAAATTACAATAAATTTTCCAGGGGTGGCAAGAACCGGGCTTCCTGTTACCCTGGGGTGGCATTTACCACCCCTTGTCACCCTATGGCTACGAGTATGGTTGGCGCCGTTTGCCCCACTATCGATCCGACGTCTCTGAAAGCTAACAATCGCGGGAACGATTACTCGGTACTCAACAGTATTCAATATTCAATATCTGCATCAACTTTCAAAAGACTAATGAATGAGATTTACCGATGTCTGGCTGTGATTCTGCAGATTCCGTAGGAGGATTAAAAATTGCATCTGAAAAAACAATTAGTGGATCACATGAACTAGCTCAGGCTTGGATACGGATGAAAATAACAATTCCTCAGTTATTCAAAATGCTAACTGTTACCTGCTATATGCTTATTGTAATGAGGAATAATTGTGATATTCATCAAGAATTTAGAAAAGGAAGTTTAATTTGCAGCAAATGATGTACATGACTGTACAATAATTTTGTCTATTTCTGGCTTTCAGCAACTCTTAATGATTAACTTTGAAGGAATAGCAAAATATGGAAAAAGATATGGAGAGTTTGTACGTCTGATGCATCATTCAATAAAGGAAAATGTGTGAATGAATTTTCTGTTCTATCGAAATAGTTAATAACTTATGAATATCCTACTACAATCTTTCCCTTAAGACATCTTCAACATTTTCAGCAGCTATCACCGTGGCCATCTCCATAGTACGAGCGCAGATCTTTCACAAATTTAGACCACCATTCCCCCTCCAGTGCAAACATAGGCTTTTCGGACCACCCTCAGTCTACGTACTTACTTTCAAGTTTAACCATCACCCCTACATTAGCTTTTAGTTTTTTAGTTCTAAGAACAGTTGAGCAAAGAAATTAAGAAGAATCACGATTTTTACGTGTTTCTTGGACAGCTGCCTCCAATCACTCTTATTTTTAGATCGACCCATATTCTTGCTGTCTGATTCAGACTAAATCAAGCTGTCAGCATTTCAGGCTGTCATCATTTTGAAAATTAAACTACATGAGAAAGACTATGGAATTTTTGGCATGATTAGATGCACTGGTGCAGTCGAATTACACATCGGCTGGAACCCCCTTCCCCTTGCATGCAAACGCATGCTTTTCGTTGAACCTCTCTCCATATTCTGTGTGTATGTACTATGTAGAGGGCCCCACCCCAAAAAAACTTTTGAATACTGAATTTTAACAAGACGGGTTTAAATTTTGAGCCGATGATGCCCATTATAAGCCAGACCTTTTTCACTGCATAGTAATTTGTAAATAGCATAGAAACTATAGTGTAGAGCTAGGAGGGGCTACGCCCCCTAGATATCCAGTCATACAACATTTTTGGGGGACATAATGCTCCCCAGAGGCAGGTCCAGTTATCAATCTAGCTCAAAACCGCTGAATAGAGGCATTAGTTTGAAGCAAAGCATTGGTAGTCGTTTCAATAAACTTGATACACAACAAGATTGTAAGGATATTGCGCAGTTCTAGACAATATTGCATATTTGTAAATCATTGGCAATACATGAGAAACGACGCGATACAATAAAGTACTACACAAGAAAATTGAATTTACCGTATATATGCTTTGATGATGATGAACCTGAAACGATGAATTGGAATTCAGTGAAAGCTCGTATTGTTTTACAGTACTTGTTTGAAAAAGATAACATTCAACGACAATGATTTATTGAATTTCTCTTTTATATTTTTCATATCTACTTCAGTTTGATGGAGTACTTTCACCGATTGTATATAAAAGTTGCCTCTTGTCTAGAATTAAAAAAAATCAATAGGTTCCTGAACAAAAAATCAATTGTTTCTCAAATTTTCTTTCGATAAGACTTGCATTAGCGCCTTCTTAGCATACAAACTGGGGGACCTTGCCCCTATACTTCCTTACTGCCTATCTAGTGTAGATGAACTGCCCCCTCCTGAATAAGTCAATAATCTAGCATTACAGATGCAATCCTTATTGCTATTTTAGCTGTCACAGTTACATACATTGGCACTCGATGGATAGGCCAGCATCTTACTTTCTTCATTTTAAATTGCTTCATGTCTTTTGTCAGAGAAAAGAAGTTATCAATTGCTGTGGACAGTAGTTCTAAGGTTTCGAAATGGCCGAGGAGCTGAAGACATTATTTGTGAGCTTACAGAGAAATCATTGAGTGCAAGAACTGTTGGTGAGCAGAGAGAGATCTTGCAGCATAAGAAGCTCCGACCAAAACTAGGTGCTAGAACTGCCAATCGCAAGTTTCAGGGCGACTGGTATGCGAAAAAAGAATAGCTTTGTGGCTCAACTAACTCACAAAGATTGTTTTGCTGGCCGTGCCTTTTGTTTGCTCCAGGAAAATCGCAAACGTGGACAAGAAAAGGATATGCCGATATGCGTTGTTTTCTTTCCGATTGCAGAAAACATGAGCGATCGAACTGCCATTTGGAGGTCTATAAGAAATGGAAGACCTTTGATGCGACAGAAAGGGTCGATATTCTATTCTCAAGGGCGAGAAGAGAAGAGGTGCAGCGCCATAATGAGCAGGTAAGGCAGAACAGGGAGAGGCTTAAAATCATTTCTGAAGCTGTTATATTCTAAAGCAAACAAGAATTAGCCTTTAGGGGTCACGATGAATCTAACGATAGCCTTAATAAGGGAAATTATAAGGAGCTGCTTTAATGCTTTGCAAAACTTGATTCTGTCTTTGAACGTCGTCTCCATAGGGAGTTGACAGAAGGTGAATGGGTACATTCTAGTGTTTTCACTGGCGTTTCTTCAGAGATTCAAAATGATCTCACTGAATGCACAGATTCTGTCATCCAAGATCAAATTGACAAGGAAATTGAAAATTCCAGATTCTTGAGTATTCAGGTAGATGAAACAACCGATGTTTCTACTAAGGATGTTTCTGAAATTTTTTATGTTAGTTCTGATAGATCCCACTTTTGCTTGGTTGTTGGTTT
>OLMO02000009.1:8414677-8426469 GCA_900291935.2 Cassiopea xamachana | reverse complement strand
TGTCACACATTTAATGTAACAGATGGCTTAGAGATGGCGATAGAGAGGGGAGAGGTGGAGACAGCACTGAAAAGAATGAAGGCAGGGAAAGCAGGTGGTCCAACAGAGTTAACAAGTGATATGTTGCTTGCATTAGGAAATGAGGGAATAGATTGGTTGAGAGTGTTACTGAATAAAGTATAGAAAGAGGAAGAGATACCTGATGATTGGAAACATAGAATATTGATACAAATGTTTAAAGGAAAAGGTAGCACCCTGAATTCTCGAGATTATAGAGGGATAAAGGTGCTGAAGCAAGTGATGAAGGTGTATGAAATGTTTTGCAATGGCAGGAAAACCTAGAGAATAAAGGTCTAAGAGTAAACAACAAGAAGACATAATTGATGGCATCAAGCAAGCTAGGGAGGAAAGTACAGATCAAGGACAGAAACAACGTAGAGCTGAAACAGGTGGAAGAGTTGTGCTATCGACAATACTTGCCAAAAGTCACTGGGAAATTTTCAAAAAAATTATGACAAACCATAGCTTTTTCAGCATTTCAATCATCAAGCCTTGACGCAAATCCCCTTCCCCCTAAAGCAATGTTGGTCTGTTCCTGAGACACTTGGCGTTATTGTTCACGAAAAATTTTTCCGTTACCGCATGTACTTCTCTCAGTAACAAACATTGTTTAGGGGGAGGAGGGGGTGAATGCTCCGTCCAGATTAAAAACATAGAAAGTGTCCCAGGACTTTTGGCGAGTATTGTAGGTAAAGTTTTTGAGGAAAAGGGAAGGTGTAGTAAAGCTGTGAGAGCAAGAATTGAGAAGGCACAGCAAAAGTGGAGAGAGGTTTGTGTGCGAAAGAAGGGTGCTATTAAAACCAAAAGTAATATCTATAAAAGTGTCATTACATCCTTATTGTTGCAAGGAACAGAGTCAGCAGCACTAAAAAGGGAAGAGGATAGAAGACTAGAACCAGCAGAAATGAGAATGTGAAGAAATATGTGTAGGATTTCGTTGAAGGAGCAGAGGAGGAACGATGACATCAGGAAGTTAGCCGGGGTGGTGAACATTAGTGAGAAAACAAAGGAAGGAAGATTGAGGTGGCTAGGGCATGTAATGAGAAAAAAACCAGAAAGTGGGATGAGGAGGGTAAATGAGACGCCAGTGAAAGGAAAAAGCAGCTGAGAAAGAAAGAAACTGAGGTGGAGGGATGTAACACAGAGAGATATGGAGCAGAAAAGAATAGTCGATGGTACATGGAAGGACAGAAACCAATGGAGGAAGGTCTGCAGAACGGCCGACTTGGTCTAGAACTGGACATGGCCGTACAGTTAAAGAAGAAGAGAGACATTTAATGTAATAAAGTATTTGGAAAATACCTAGTATGCAAAAGAATCGAGTAATTATTATTTACATATATTTATATCCATTTACTAATTGCGAAAGACAAATGGGTGAAAATTTACCTCGCGTCCTTGAAGATAACTCAACAGATGTACTTAATACTGCACGACGATCATCTGTAAAACAACAAGCTGATATTTGGCATTTATTAGCTCAGGATTTGATGAAGTTAAAAATACTCATTTTCAGTAATCGNGAAAGAGTTTGCTAGTACTAAAGCTGATATGCCTCAAAAGCTCTTTCTAGTCTATTTTCCATTTCTTGTTACAATGAATACCTTTTGCACCAAGGATTAATGAAGGTATTCACGAGAAAAATAGGAATATGCCAATGTGAATTAATTTAAAGCAAAATTGGAGGAGTTTCTTTGTGGTAGAATAATGAAAAGCATCTAGATCAAGGGTCGGGAACCTTTTCGTCTCAGAGAGCCATTGTAGCTTCATACTGCAAAAATGCAATTCCATGAGAGCCATTCAACATTTTTAAACAGTAAATACGACTAAATGCATGTATTAATTACTTGTGATAAAGTATGCTTTGAAACGAATGAAAAATGTTAGGTACAATTTTTCTGTGAGCCATAGAGCCAGTTGCACTCATCAAAAAAGCCATATCTGGCTCGGGAGTCATAGATTCCCGACCTCTGCAATATACCTTTTCAATGAAACAGTACAGAATGAAAAGAAAACTCAGCACAGTCACTTTGAACTGCAACACACTGTGAAGAGTGTAGGCATTTTCTGAAGCTTATGAAATAAGAAAGTAAACGTTCATTTACTTGTTTGTTCGTTTTGTGTGCTTTGCACGTCATATAAAAAATAACCAACACGATTGAAAAAGTGATAGCCTTAACCTGAGACGCCGTTATCGCTGACCCAGATATTTGCGAATACGGAGAAGAATTTGTCGAATTCGGCCTTGCGTTTCCACTGATATGATGAAATCCGGAGATTTTGGAATGCGCTGTCTAGAGCGTTTTTTTCTGGCTCCGGAGAAATTCCATTTTTTGCCTCCCAGAGTAAGAACAGTGAATTACGGAACTGAAACTATCAACTATAGAGGGCAACATTTTTGGGTAACGCTACCTCAACAGAAAAGGAATACCCAGTCTATTAAGGAGTTTAAGAATCATATCACAAATTTGATTGGCGCTGACTGCACATACAGATATGCAGGGTATTTGTGCTGCAGTTGGGGTTCCTGTGACTCGATTTTCTTTGTGGCTCGGGGAGCTATATCACACATACATTATTGTGTTTGGTGTGGTTGTCTGGACTGTGGGGAGTCTCGTCGCAGGAGTCCCAATTGTGGTGCAATATGTCTTGATACTATCTTTCGAAGTGTATGCATATTAAATTTGAAGCAACTTAGCTGACTCTTGTATTATACTCTTATTTACTTTCCTTCTGGCAATCGATATCAGCATTACTTTTAGCAAAACTTTAATAATTGTGACGTTAATTTGCACACAATTTGAAAAATATCTATAACCTCCGTAGCCAGAACAATGCATCTCTTTGCCTAAATGCTTTCTCAGTACCAAAATTCAATGCTCTTTGCCATTCTTTTGATAATATCTGCTGATCCAATTGAGGAATTGGGCTACAATTTTCGAGTTGACTACTCCATTTCTTAGGGAGAGAAATCCAAAAATTTATATCAAATTCACTGAACTATGAGTGGTAAATATTCAAACTTTAACTCAAAGTTAGACGCATGAAGTTCTCATCACCAACTGAGAAACAAAAGCTAATAACCTTCTATGCCATGCATATCACATCTCAATCTTTCGGCAAGTTAAAGTATATGTATTGGCTTCTTCAAATTTCACAAATAAAGATGTTTACTTTCCCATAACTCCTAAAATTCATCATCAAAATTCATCTAAATTTTTGAAAGTTGTTATTTTCGGAGAGCATATGTTCAGCAAAATATTAGAATTACTTTCAAATTACATTGCCCTCAGAGGTAGCACTGACACTGTACTTTGGACTTATCATTTTCAGACATTTCTTCAACCTTTGCAAAAAATTGACAATATATACAGACATATATGATGTAGAACTACATTTTCAGAATTTCATGTGGGCCTATAATACTTGTGTGGCGGGTCGCATTTGGCCCGTGGCCCGTAGTTTGGACATCCCTGATTTAATAATTAATAGTAAATATTAACTATAAAGCTATTAACTTCTTTACGTCTCAGCTGTGTGGCATTGATTTGAAAGTTTGAATGCAATACTAAAATACTCTAAAAATTAGATATGCTATAGCGTCATGAATAAGAATTTTTGAGCTGAGGAGTGTAGGCCAGTGATAAAAAACAAGGTCAGATCAAGTCGATCGTGGGAGTTGCATGCCAAAGAGAAGGCACTTCTTTGATTTTAATGGTTATTGTGCACATTTAAATTTTTTAAACACAGAAGATTCTTTCAAACTTAAATCTACCAACAAACAAAAGTTCTAAACACCCGACGGTAGGTAGTAGACCCTACAAGTGGCAACACTGAGTTCACGGAAATAATCTACATTGGCTTCTAATGGCCGGCTTTCACTAGGGTTAAATGTGGCTTACAGTTGAGATTTTTCTGGAAAACTTTCTGAAAGTGGGAATACACCTTTAGTAGTCAAATTTATCATCTAAGGATCAGCTATAGACTCCTAAGGGGCATTTGAAGTCTCAGGATATCCAATTTTTCAAGTTGAGAAGTTCTGGCTTATCAATCTTTAGTTAGGTTCCCATTTCCCCCAACCTAGCCAAACGATCCCACTATGTGTCGCTTTCTCCTGTAGCTACTAATTGTAGAGTACTCCAGAAATGTAGCACTTCTCTGAACCTTTCTAATCATAGCACAAAATGATCAGACTTACCTAAATCTTTACTTGATGCTGCAGCTTTTGTTGTCACGACAAAGACCCGCTTTGTCTCTGCAAAATAATTTCTTATTACTTTCACACTATTTGTACTTTTTTAATCTTTTGTGTTTCATTAAGGGACTTTTCATATTTTTAAGTCACACAGGGGCCGGAGGAAAACATGGGGAGTCAAACATTATTTTTTAGAGACTTGGGGGATCACAATAGCAGTTTTAAATTTCTTATTGCTATCAGCAAACTGAATACAGAAATCATCAAATTATCAAGTCCTGCATTGATTATCTCTGGCTTGTTGCCAATTATTGCAGACAAGGTCAATTTATTCAGCTAATGGCCAAAGTAGACTTTTTGTACACGCAAAATATTATAGGCTATAATTTTCCTCTTCTAGTTACAATTGAATTTGCTTTAAACAGAGTTCTGTTGTTTCATTTTATATGAGAAGAAAGTTAAAGTCACTGAGCATCTATCAAAACTTTATATTTCAAATTGACATCTTTTGAGAATTTATAGCTACTTCATATGCAAAGTATGATCTGCTGCTCACACTTTACCCCCACTTTCTACAAACCTGATGAAGAGCTATTATTAAGGTATGCTTAAATGGGGGGCCACACAAAGATTCTTTTTTGAAACAGAAATTCCTCCGGCCCCTGTGGGACTTAAAACATGAAAGGTCCCTAAGATTGCCTGTTTAAATTGATGACTGAAAATTGCTTTCCTGAAATTGGTCTTGATTTGAAAAAGTTGCTGTCAGTATATCATAAGCTTGTAGTTAAATTGATACAGGGACAGATAGTGGGGGCTGCACTAGTTGCACGGAAGACTGTCAGGTTATCCGATCGAAGTTTTCTTGCAGTTGGTCTTTGACTTTTCTGCAGAATTCTGATATGCACCTCCTCATCACTAGCTCTTTTTCCACCCACTACAAAAAATTATTAAGCTTAGTTATTTAGGGCTGCATCGCGCAGTTGTCTGTCCGCAAGATGACTGCTAGGAAGGTAACAAAACAACTTTATAGTTAGAAACAACATAGGCAATTTACTCTGTGAAAACGATGATTTTTATCCATGACATTTTGGTTGCACCATCTGTTATTATGCAAATATAGCCCTGCCATTGACCAATCAAATGGCACGATTGGTGCAAACATAAAAAGTCTGTGCGCCCGATGATAAACACCAAGGTTGCACAAACCTCATGATGGTTGTAACAGGAAGTTGCGAAGGAGTGAAGTTTCTTGTTATCGCATAATGATTTTGATACGTGCAACTGTTAAAATGAATCCTGTATCCGCCCCTGAATTGATACAACACGCTGCACGATTATGGAATGACTTTTAACATATTAGATTCTCTAAAGAGTCTTCGTAACAACCAAAACATATCAAAGTTCTTAGAAAACCCTACTTTGAAGATAAATACAGTGATAGAGATGTTAAACTGAAACAAGAAGTAAAGTGGACTGCTATTGTTCGCATATGCTCAGCTAATGAAGTTTCTCATCAAGAATTTCAGAATTCAGCTTATTGCTAGAACCAGGGGCGATACTCCTGGGGGTATAGGGGGTGATACACCCCCAATGATGAAAAATTAATAATTTGTCCGGCAATTCTGAGCGCTTGGCATGTAGATGTTCTTCCCTCGACGCTTACCTTTTCCTTGGTCGTCAAATGCAAAGCCTAAAGTTAGTGTTTACTTGCAACACTTTGCACAGTTGTAAATTAAAACTATGCAATTGTACTTGATGTAAGAGCCTACTTGTATATAAGTTGCAAATAGGGCATATATGTTTACTTAATATCTCTTAGTCTCTAAAAACTAAGGTATATCTCCTTACCGAATGTCTCAAAAATAGGGAATATCTACTTGTTCTAGTATTGGGAGATGCATTCTAAGCCTAAGTAACGGGCATGGTTTCAAAAATTTTTCTAGGGTCACAGCCCTTAGATCCCCTCTTTGCTTTTCATGGGTTCATCGTTTAAAACACAGTGCTCCTATCATAACTTGTTATTTTAGGTTCTGGTCTTAACCACCTTTACACATAACACGCCCTTTCAAATATGATGGGCAACGCCCTTTTTCGAGCAGCTATATCTCACACCCCGTCCCCAATGGAAGCACCCTAGTTTCGTCCCTGGCTAGCACATATGATGTTACTTTGCAAGCATAGCTGTAGTGCGAGAGCTTAACCTACAGCTGTATGCTGGCCCTTCGTTACCAAAGTTTTTCTTCTTCAATTTTTGCACTTTAAGAATTAATTTGCATTGGAAAGTAAACTATGGATTACATGTTTTTATTTCAAACCAGAAGTCAACATTAAGTTGCAATTCAAAATTCAATTTCATTTTCGAATTTCCTTTTGAAATGCATTTTCACCAACGCTATCAACCTCGTATTCGTGTGGACAGCCGGCCTAAGGTGAAAGAACATCTAAAGTGGGATATCTGCTATTGCACTATGTGGGTTGTAAAAACGTATGGACAGTACCAGGGACACCGGAGCAATAGTAGAGCAGGGGGGCAGAAGTTTGGAGAAGGGCACTTCATTTTATTATGAAGTCATAATGACGGCAGTTTTGAAATTAAGGGTAGTAGCGGTTTTAGGGGTTGTAGGGCCCGGGACCGAAATCACCTGCGGGACCCTTGTTTGAAAATTCTTTGCTAACGAAGAGTATTCTTCTAGTTCTTCTCTGTTGACATTGTTCTGCATTACGGTTGTGCCTAGCAATTTCCTATTCAA
The DNA here is from genome assembly GCA_900291935.2 of Cassiopea xamachana. Classification (NCBI taxonomy): domain Eukaryota; kingdom Metazoa; phylum Cnidaria; class Scyphozoa; order Rhizostomeae; family Cassiopeidae; genus Cassiopea; species Cassiopea xamachana. The sequence continues at coordinate 8,419,464 of OLMO02000009.1, read as the reverse complement.
ACCACACATACAGGGATGCTGCGAGAACCCTTTGCTTGGGGGATGCAAGGTTAAGTTTACCTGAATCTGCCTGGTCAGTAAGCTGCTCTATTGTCACCGATAACTATGGGGGCAGGAGGCTGAGCATGGGATTGGGATCAAAGACTTGAAATGCATCAGACCTTCTCTCTTATTCAGTGTCTACCATAGGATCCACCATGGTTGGGGCAGGAGTGTGTTAGACATTCTCTTGCATCCATAGTCTACTATAGGTCCCACCTTGGTTGGGTCCGAAGAAAAATTTTCAAACTAAAGATTCTCAGATGGCTGGAAAATGCTAAACTGAGATTGGTGTTTGCAAATACAATGCTTTACAAGAGAGCTAGATTGGTAATCCTTGAAGCAGAATTTATAGAGAGTGTGCAATGAGCTGAAACTTTAAAAGCTCAGAGGATTCTACATTTTTGCTCTTGAAGGAAATGCCGAGCAATGTAAGAGTGCACAATTCATGCATCTGTCATACAATGCTGCTTTCTCTTGTGGATGATTCACTTTTCAAGAAGAAGGTACATTCACAATTCGATTCCACGTGTTTTGCTCAAAGCAAACGTGGAATCTAATCATGACAAAGTGGACCAGCTTTTGGTAAAAAAGTGAATCAGTGAAGTGGATGTGTATGTTTATTTCATATCATGAAAACATATACATTACGCCTTCACGCTCTGAAGCAGTGTTCTGTTTACCTGTCATGTCTTGTCAATTTTCCTTAGGTGTGGGACCACTTTTGGGCTACTAAAGTCGGGGGACCTGGGGCCATGGCCCCTTAAAACTGCCATTGCTAAGGGGTTACTTTTCACAAACAAAGACTCCCAGTCAGACAAGCCAAAGAGGGGGGCAAGAGGGAGCAAAGTGCCCTTTTTGAAATACAATAGAATCCTTCTATAGACATTGGTATGATACAAAGGAGATCAAATAGGCTATAGAGACAAGCAAAATATTATTGGAAGAGAGAGAGAGAGAGAGAGAGAGAGAGAGAGAGAGAGAGAGAGAGATAGAGAGCAATTTGTATAATTCTGTGAAATATAGGTCCTGCTAAAGGATGGAACGAAAATGTCTCAAAGAGTTACCTATCCTAGCCGGTGTCCCAAAGAGGTACTCATGCAAATCGGTGCCCTTTTGCTCTTGTTGGCCCCCCTTGCCCCACGGTCGTTCCGGCTTACCTGCTTCCAGTCAATGTTGTATTTTGAGGCAAGTTATGAATTCATGGGGATAGAAAGAGGTTGGGTCTGAGAGAAGAACGAATGCAAGAAGAGGTGAAAAAATTGTATCTGTAGAAAGCACAACAAGGGCAGTTCCGTCCCCTTGCCCTCGTTCGTTGAGGGCAGGGGACACTATCCCCCTTCGTCCCTGTGTTCTGGCGTCCCAGCACAGTGCATATAGAACTCAAATGTGACTTGCAGGAAAAATATCGATCACAATCTTAAGAGGCCTGAAACTCCTGGCATTGAGGGGGTACAGTATCACCACCTCTCACGTGCACAACAAACATTTCATGGATAGCCTCTTTCACAAGTTGTGTGCCTACTTTCCAAATTCGCAAGCGCTACGGGGTTTTTCCAGTCATGGAAAAGCAACATCTAGTTCCTCTCTCGAAAATTGCAGATTTTCTTACTCGAATTTTTTCTACTTGTGCTACCTTGGGCTGAAGCCTAAAGTCAATAAATGAATCTCCGATGTGAACTTTACTTGGAATGAACTGGGAAGTCAGCCAACCATGTTATGAAGTAGATGACTTGACATTCTGATGCCATGCAGAATTCAGAGCTTATAGTACATCGCACGTTAACTATGCAGGTTTCCTGGTCCTTCCAGTTTATTTTCAACAGCTTCAGACACTTTTTGCAGCAAAATCTTCTGACCAATATAATGGAGATCAAAATATCGAAGAGATCTGTCGAAGGAGGGCAAACTCCAACAATAGTTTACATCAGGGCTATTCAATTAGATTGTCACTCGGGCTTTAGCTGGGTCGCATATTTGAGCTGTAAGCACAGCTCCGAGGAACAGTGAGGGACACTTTGGCACTTTTAGGGGGAGGGGGGCTAAAACATAGTAAATGCTAAGGAGTATGTGTATATCTTTCGTGTAGGTAAAGTTTACGTTGGAAAATCCACCCAGCATGACTTTAAAAGGAATAAGATAGCTAAAAGGCTTTAGCTAATAAAACGTGCAAAAGATGTTGAAGGAGATGGGGTTCCAGAAAAAATTTTTGAGGTCACGCCCTCTCGAACATCTGGAAGCGCCCATCTGAAAAACAATATCAATTGTATTTATCAATGCTGACCCACTAACCCGTTTTCTTTGTATTTTGATGACTAAAGGCAAAAGGGGAAAAGCTACATCGACCATGTCTGTACGCCAAAGCCATGCTTATACGACACTAGAAATTATGGCTCTGCTTTTTCGCGCTCCAATGCCTGTAAGAAAAAGCTACAAAAAGCAATCTCACGCCAGTGCGCTGGCTTGCACGTTGTCTACTATTGCTTCCTGCGAGCCACTACTAATGACTCATTGTCACATTTTTACAAGTCTAAATTATTGAGAGAGCGGCCACCCCCTCGCCAACTGAATGCCCACCAGTGTCGTAGACACGAAGACAGGCAGCTGAACTGGATTGTGGGGAGGAAGCGAAAATTGAAATTCAATTGCAGGTCAATACTCTTGAGACTGATGATGGGGAACTAGGGCCTTGCTCCCAAAAAACATTTTACAAGTACATTTTTTACAATGTCAGTAAATGCCCCCTTGCAAGATAGATGTGCTAGCACGTTATTAGTTTAGCAGTAGGAAGCTTCAATTTCTAACTGCACTGTAGAGAAAAGAATAGCAAGATGCCAAATGATCAAAGTGCAAAGTGCACATTTGTAGTGTTTCCTTCGCAAATTTGCAAACTGCACACCGAAAAGCTTTCTGCTACACACATAAGACATATAAGCTAGGTCTAAAGTGCCCTGCTTCCAATGGCATCGTAATCTACGCTTCATGTTAGAAATGTGCAAGTGCATCTTAAAACTGCAATGTTGTCAACCTTGCTGGCTAAGTTGCAAACAGACGTTCCTAAAGCAACGTTTACCAAGGCTGGAGAATTTTCAAAATCAAGATTTCTGTACGCCATATACATGTGGCATAAAACATATACATGTGTCAAATTTACAATGAATAAAGTTGCAGTGTAGATCAGTTCTTCATAGAAGCTTGTAGTGAAATTCATTTTCAATTTCATGGTAGCTTTGGTCATTTTTCCATCCACTTCTTCACACTCTCGTTACACAAGTCTGCTCACTCACCCATTCGTAACTCACACAAACAGCCAACGCCATCTCAACACGAATCAGCAACGTATTATCAATTCCATTGTTTAGTTCCTTAGCAACGTTATGCACTCTTTCCTTCTTACGCAATCTATGATAATTTTGGGTCTAATCATTTTTATATACATGTGTTGGTAATTCATGTGTGTAGTCAGTCAGAGAATCAGTCAGTAGTCACTCTGCAACATCATCTCGTCTCTGGTGCCGTGTTCTCTGCACATTAAATAAGACTACTTTGCACCCGACATCAACAAACCAACGAGGGGTAGTCACAGGACAAGCGTACTGATAGGAAACCACCATTTAATTGAATGGGCCTGACTTTTACAGTCTTGTTATAGGAATGTACAACATCTGGCCTACTAAGATCGACAGATTTCTACAAGTCGCACTTGAGTTCCATATAAACATTAGGCCATCTATTTCCACACGACTACGAGGTTGATAACGTTGTTACGTTCGAAAAATTGAAATCACATTTCAAAATGAAAAAAAGCTAACTTTAGATTGAAAATGACTTTCAAAATACAATTCCAAATTGAAATTGAATTACTACTTCCAACGTAATGTTGAATTCAGGTTTGAAAGAAAAAGATCCAATCTAAAGTGTGTTTTAAAATGCAAAGTAATTCTTAAAGTGCAAAAATTCAAGAAGCAAAACTTGGATAACGATGGGCCAGCATACAGCTCATTATGAAACGAAACATCGCTTGCCTTCTTAGCAAATTTCAAAATTAAAACGATCAATCGCTTGCCATCTTAGCAAATTTCAAAATTAAAACGATCACAGATTTCCTAAAACTTTGAGCATTATTTTTTGCATTTTATTGCATGGTGAGCCATTAACAATTGAGCGAAAAGTGAGGATTTGAATTACCTGGTTGTTTGTCTTCTGGATTTATCAAAAGACGTTTTATTTCCTTGACTTCATACTTCATCTCTTTCACATCAATCTTCAGTTTGTCAACATCACACTTCACTTTCCTAACATCGTTAGTTACTTCTACAGAATCTTGTTTCACTTCTTCAAAATCAACTTTCACTTCTTCAATATCGTCTTTCATATTTTCTACGTCATTTTGCACACATTTAACATCGTCTTTCACTTCTTTAACGTCCTCTTTCTCTTCCTTAACGTCTCCCTTCACTTCTCGCACATTGCTCTTTATCTGTTTAACATCACCTTTCACTTCTTTGACATTGTTCTTCACATCTACAATATCACTCATCAACTCCTTAGCATCATCCTTCATTTCTTTAACATCAGCATTTACTTCTTGAACATCATCCAGTACATTTGCAGCGACAGCTTTAACTTCGTCAACATCACTCACTATCTCCTTAACGTCACCTTTTACCTCTTTAACGTCATTCCTAGTTTCTTTTATGTCTTTATTTACTTCTTTTACATTATCTTTCATTTCTTTAACATCAGCT
>OLMO02000009.1:8379901-8406288 GCA_900291935.2 Cassiopea xamachana | reverse complement strand
TCGTCATTTTTCTTGAAAAACCGCCACTGCTCTGCTTATATCGCTGTGTCAGCTTCTCTCTCGTACACCAGAGGTGTGTGGGTATAGTAATTTTGTTGTAAACTGTTACTAAAATGTAGGTGGGGTGGGAGGGTGATAGCATTTTTGCGCTCATAATATAACATACTTCTTTGAAACTAGTTATTTTTCTTCATTGGAGCGAAGGAGTCACAATGGATGATATCATTTTCTTACATTTGAGCGACTACACGTATTTCTTTTTGAAAGAAGCCGGTTGACAAGTAGCTCAATATTCGGCTCATTCGGCCTAAAAGTAAACGCAAGGAAACTCACTTATAAGCGTTTGAAATTTCTAGACTCCCTTATTTCAGGGCTCACGAAATGCAAGTTAATAACAAACATTGATAAATGGTGTCTTCGAGGCTAGAATGCTACTTAGAAACTTGGAGGTGTGACTGTGAGTTACAAGGGATGGGAGGGCAGTAAAGAAAGGCCAATTTGAATGGTACGTAATTTCTGAACGTCCCAGTGCCTGATTTAACATGCTTTTCGAACACCATTATTTTTACAAACTCCATTGTACATTCCATGCTGGTCCTGTTCCGCACAAATTCCGTATTGCATCATACAGTAACAGGGCCGACTTCAAAATGGTGTGGCCTAGTCATACGCAATTACACGTGTAAAGGTTAAATGTAGAGGTCGGGTACTTTGAGGAAAGAGAGAAGAAGGGAACCTGGGGTGAAGCCCCAAAAACATGTAACTAGCCACGCCCTTCGGACTGTTGGAAAGCGCAGGAAATACCTTCTTGCCATATTCATCTAGTTCGAACTTCTCGGAAAATGCACTTTGGTAGACTTTATTAGTTTTTTAGATAAGGAACTTATCAAATTATCCCATTTCTCCCACTAATTTTCCTTAGAAGACCACTACTTAAACTTCAAAAACTACTATTTGCGGCCAAGACTACTCTAAATAAGGCACTGGAATCTCCCCTTGGTCTTAAGGGTGCTTAAGAGTAGTAATACCTTATGTTAATTTAATATGGTTTGAAAGCAGTACTTTGTGGTTACATGCTAAAAAACAAAAAGTTATCTCTAAACTTGATAAATTGCTAACACTCTTTGACAACTCCCTACCAAATTTCTTGTGTACTTTCAGAACCACGAAGTGGAATACTTTCCACATAAGCATTTTCAAGCAAAGTGCAAGGTGAACGGTCCAAGCTAAGTATGGCCCATGCCATCCTCCATTCACAAATTAACTTAAGAAGTGTCAATGGTACGATGAGCAACTTCTGTAAAGATCAGAACCAGAAAGAACTGTCGAGTTTATAGATCATCAGGCCCGTAGACACTGGGGGCAGGGGGACATTGCCCCCAATAATTCACCGATGTTGCATATAGAGGTGCTCAAAACTATACTGTTCAATCATTTTTCATTTGATTTCTACCTAATCTAGAATCTAAGAGGATCACAATACAGATATGTGACGTGTAGGGATTTAGAATTTGTTGTGCTACAAACTGGAGCTATCTTCAATCTTGGCATAAGTGTTGTAGAAACTCAGTTTGCAACTTCGTTAGAGAGTAAGATGCTAGCGCTTGAATTCTTGGATTCGCCTTCTCCCTGTAAAGATAACGTGTAGATAACGGCTCTGTTTGATGATAGGGAATTTTTGCCCCCCCCCGAGTGCATTCCATGTAGCCAATGCCAGACATCTGGGGTATACTGTCTTTTCCTCGGTGTACTGGCATGAGATGGAATATTTTTCTGTCTAGCATCGGCGTACAGCTTTGCCCTTTTCGTTCTAAATCTTCAAAATTTCGATGAAACTAGGTTGAAGGATCAGTTTCTTCTTCTTAACATGAAGATCAATGATGAAACAGATCTAATCTATTCTGGAAAAAGGATGTTTTCCGATGTTCTAGAGGGAATTTTGGCGCGTGCTTTTGGGCGCGTTGGTGCAGATGTGTAACGTACAAAAGCTCCTTCCTGTTTATTGGACTTCTACATCTATGCCCCCCAATTCAGTTCAGCTGTCTACGGACCTGTAGATCATTAATTCTTCATTGACAAAAAATGTTAGTAGTTATATCCATGAAAATCTGTATTATTCTGGGTTTTGTTGAAGCAGCAATGTGAAGGACTAGAGAACCTTTCGTCTCATGTAAAAGTAATGTCATTGGTTATAACAGTGATACCTGGTTAATCAATACAAGAGAGATAACAAACATCTGCATTAACGATTGTATCCTACTGTTTGTAAAAAATGTTTTATTTCCAAAACATCTTCCTTCACTTCTGCAACTTCACCCATTATATCTTTAACACCATACTTCACAGCTGTAAGGTCACTTTTTGTCATTTTGCCGTTTCCTTTCACTTCTTTAACACCTCCTTTAATTTTTGCAACATTATCCTTCACTTCTGCTGTACTCCACTGCACTCTTTTGACATCACCTTTCATTTCTTTGACATTACCCTTCACCTCTTTGACATCATCCTTCAAATCTATAGCATCACCCTTTACTTCTTGAACATCAACTTTCACTTCTTCCTCATCATTTTTAACTTGTTTAACATCATCCATCACTTTTTTTATATCATTCTTCACTTCTTTAATATCACACTTCACTTCCAATGTATAACTCTTCACTTCTTCAATATCATGTTTGATTCCCTGTACATTGATTTTTACACCTTTCACATCAGTTTTAACCTCACGAACATCATCCTTCATGTCAGTGACATCGGCCTTCACTTCTTTGACAACCGCTTTCCCTTCTTTAACATCTTGTTTGACTTCTTCAATATCCTCCTTCACTATTCTAGCGTCATCTTTCACTTCTTCAACATCTTCTTTCACTTCTTTGATATCATCTTTCACTTCTTTAAAATGAGCATTCGCTTCCTTAATATCAACCTTCACCTCTTTGGTATTTTCTTTTGCTTCTTTAACATTATCCACCACGTCTTTAGCATCATTCTTCACTTCTCTGACGTCACCCTTCACTTCTCTAACGTCACCCATAATTTCTTTTATATCAACTTTCACTTCTTTAACATCTCCTATCACTTCTTTGACATCACCTTTTACTTCCCTCACATCACCTTCCATTTCTGTACTAAATGTGTTCAATGGGTCAGCCATATTGTTTTTCGCTTCAAAACTCAGCTCGATATCTGAAAACCATAAAGGAACAGGCCCTACAAGTACTTAATGCTGTGCAATAATTTGAAGTCAATCAAACAACAGAGTAGTAGTATTATTTATCTAGCTCTAGTCTTATGACACACGGAAGAGAGTTTGACGATCCGTAGAGCAATTTAGAGTTACATAGCTGAGGCGTGGTGGGAATTTTCAAGGAGCCGGAAGCCCAGTGTTTAGGAACCTACTATGCAATTGTGAGGCTATACTTCACTTACTTTTCTACAAAGGTGATGCTGTATATGATACCACCTTAAAGAGAAGAAAAAGCTAAGGCGCCCACAAAAAAAATTTGAAGGGCCTACCGGGAAATTTCCCGATTCCCGGTGTGCCAACATGCCCCTGTTGCATAGAATAAAATCACATGAAGTTCAATACTAAAAATCAAGTGAAGAGCAATAACAGTGTGGCAAGAAACAATATAACTACATGAGGGATCCATACTTGAGGCTTGTAGAGCAATCAAAAGCTATTGATGTAGCATAAGACAAAAAATACTTGAAATTGCAACATCATTACATCACGCATTGTGCTGAAAGCTTGGTTTCCATATAATCATCTCTGTCGTAGGGATCCTCTCTGTCGTCTCATCGCAGTCTGAGACGATTCCGACGATCCTTGCGATTGTTGGCTTCCATATGATCCTCAATGTCGTGCGTGTGTTTAGAAACAATATAAAGGAGGAGAAAGTAAGAAAGAAAGGGTAGTCCCAGCAACGCAGGTTATTGGGAATCTGGCTTCTACTAGTACCAAGTGACAATTTTACAATAGAACAGTGCAATAAATGACAAGGAAACAAAAAGGAGAAGGTACGATTCATCAGCTGTCAACCTGTGATCAGCATTTCATGGGTTTAATGACAGGCCCCCAGCATCCAAAATAGGGTACTTTCGCCTCAGAAGAGGGATGTACATGATGTAGACAATGTAGTAGCGTGAAAGGATAGCAGATTTGAGGATCGACAGGGAAAATAATTTCAATCCTGTACGACTTCATGACCTGTGAGTAGAGAACAACGAAATTTCGTTATTTCCGTCGTCTCTGTCGTAAGGATAGAAGTCAGTTCTATCCGGACGATCGTGTCGTCTCTGTCGCAAGGATCGTCTGAATGGCAACAAATTGCGTTTCCATATGATCGTCCCGATCGTTTGCATGGGCGGAAACGATCCTTACGACAGAGACGATTATATGGAAACCAGGCTTAAAACACAGGCAATCTAGGACATTCTCTCGCTCACATGCACGGAAGAGATATTCTCACGCACTTTGAACAAATACTAGATGTATTTACGCTACCTTTAGATTATAAACGAATCGAAATCTAGATTTGTTAGTAAAAGCTGGTATAGTCATGTATGGAAGAGAATGATTATTACGGCTTGCGAGTAATTCTGGGAAACGTCTAAGGCCATTGGTAAATTTGTGTAGCACGCCCGCCACTCAAAATCCCTTTCAGGCAGATATACTTTGAATACAAATTTGTCAAAATTTTGCAGTAGGGAGTCAACATTTTCTCTTAGAAAAGGATAGGATTCTTACATGCCTAGAATCTCCCTTCGAAAACGCAGAATACACCCACCCCAATTCGTAAAGTTTTCACACAAATTTAACATTGATCCTTGACAGGTATAGATCTAGGCAACAAGTCAAATCAGAAATGTTAGAAACTTGTATTTGGAATGAATGGAGCTAATAGATAAAAATTGACTGAGGGCCTCAACAAAAGATAAATAGGAAAAAATGAATGATCTTCACCTGATTGATTCAGTCTTGCAACTAGTGAGGAACTTGTTGTCTTCGTTTTAAATCTCAGTTCTTTACAATTTCCTATGCTTTCTACAAATCATCTTTTGTTTCTATGACATCGCCATCAACTAGTGTAGCATCCAATTTCAAACTGCTTTAAGCACCTTTTGCTTCTATCAAACAAATATTTATTGCTTTACATTATTTCTCTTCTTTGTGGTTGCACCTTATGTCTAAAATTATGAAGGTCCATCTACTGTTGCTATAATAATGTAGATACAATCACTTTTAATTTATCAAATATATTAATGCTGCTAAAGTTATTAAGCTACAACAGGTGCTTTTATGTGTCTCTTACTTTTTCTGCGATGCAATGAAGCAGAGTGGTTTTATCGTACGCAAAACAAGATGCAACCTTGCGATAGCTGGTGTAGCTAAACTATACATAGCGTAATTGATAAAGAAAGGCCTAAGCAAAGCTCCTTATGCTCGACAGCAAAAGACCGACCTTTTGAGCCTTTAGTGATACCTGACTTTCTTCAGAGCTCTCAATTACGACGCTATTGAGTGCGTATTTGTCGTTACATTTCATGTCTCAGGAGAATAGCATTTACCCAGTCCATGCCTGGAGGCACGCGTGATCGCACGTGCGCGTGTCTGCACACGTGCAAAATTCCCAGCACGATCGAAAAATCGTCCGTGCCAACATCACTATGAACCGTACAATCGCACATGCCAAATAGGAACTTTGTTGTTGCAACTGCAACAGTAGTGACTGTCACCTTTTGCTTTCATAACTTTACTCTATCCCGTTTTATCCTAAATGAGACATTTTAGATGCTTCAGCAACAAAAACTCTGTATTGCGAATAGAAAATTTTGGATCAACCATGCAATTCCGAATAACTAAGAGTAATCGCTGGTGCAAACGAGGGTGCACCCGCGAATTGACTATCGGGCACCAATTTCTTCCGAGCATAGACTGTTTGCCCTACTTATACTGACACCCAAAAAAGTTTCGCGGATGGAAAATTGAATCAAGGTTGACTCGCCTACAGACATTTCAGAAAGCGTGAGCCCCTACTCCCACATCCAAAGGTGAAAATACTGTCGGCGAGGGGAAGTGACACCCTCCCCCAACAGAGAATATTGAACCACAGAACAAGAATCCTTATTCTGTGATGGAAGAATTCGCAGAGCAGTGAAATCTGTTTGCAGGAAGTGATATTTTCTATGAGCCTGACTTATGAGCATATTAATTCCGAAGTGCATTCCATGAAATCCACATCGGATATATCCAACGTCGACTATTCTTTCTTCAGCACACAGGCGTGAGATTAATTTGTTTTAGCGTTGGCATACGGGTTTAAAGTTGTTCCAGTTAGGGGCAAATACAGAAAAATAAACTAAGGGCTGGGTCACACATTACAAGAATCATATTGATGCGTGAATTCTGTGAAAATTTTTTACCTCACCAATAATGCGATGTAAAGATAATGACCCTCAATGGTAGCAGCAATATTGTGCATTTTAGCCCTTGTAAACATGATTGAAAATTCTTGAATATTTGCAGAAAGGTGAAAATATACAACTACATTTTCAGAGTTTGATGCAAGCTAATAAAAAGTTAATTGCAGGCCGCAATTGCTTCGAGGGGTGTAGTTTTAACAACCCTGAACTGCAAGCATACGATAACAAAAGAAGCGGTCAGCGTATCTTGTTCGCGTTTTTACTCTTGCTTTTCAAAATTCGTTGTAACCGGGCTGGGCATCAGTTTTTCTTGCTAAACATAAAGATCAATAATTAGCATTTTTCATCCTATTATTGGGGCAAGCCCCCACTTCCCAACTCCTCCTCTTCTATGCCTACCCAATGTGTTTGTGGTTAGGGTTTCCAAATAACTGAGCACCATATAACAAAACTCTGTTTACAGGCCTGCTTGGGATAATGCAAAAGCATGGCACACGCATTGAGTCTATGGGGTAAAATGTTCATGTAATAAATATCCCCATGATATTCATGAAAAGAATTTTCTAGCTTGGGAAAGAATGTTTATCCTCTACTGATACTGATAACCGCTCCAATTGTTTTGCTCTGCGTCTGTTTATTATGTCATTAGTTCTGCTTACATTACACAAACTTTCACGGGATGAACCCGGGTTATTTCAACCTGGATTAGAGTAAATGCAACTATCCCGGGTTCGCCCCGGATTCAACCCACCTTAAACTGTCCCTACAACAGAGGTGGGTTCGCCACGGGTTCGCCCCGGGTTAGTTGCTTTAAAGATAGTGTAAACCCATATCAGGGTCGAACCTGGGGCAGCTTTACTAATCCCACATGCGTGTTTCTAAATTGTAGCAAAGCGCGCCACTTTGATTCAACAGTTTTTCACTGATTCTGCTTGTAGACTAACAATTCTTTTGGAAATCGTAAATATTTTGCTAAAATGAGTACGTAAGCATTTGAAATAGTTCAATTTGGGCTGATGAGGTAGTTCTAATCTTGCTAAAAATTTGGGCTGACGAAAAGATCCAACAGCAGTTAGATATCTGCTCAAAACGGGAAAAGTTGCACTCATCAGATTCTCATCAGATTCTCAGAATCAGTGAAAAGATTCTTCAACAGTTAGATATTTGCTCAAAAAGGCCGATCTACGAGAAGATTGCAAAACTATGGTTACATCCGTTTATTTTCTCAAGCAAGAAAGTAGAAGATAGTTCTGCTGCATAAACGCAACAGGGTTCGCCCCTGGTTAAACTAACCCGGGCTCGCCCCTGGTTAGTTTGTGTAATGTAAACAGGGCTATACGTTTCACTTTCCACAAGTTAACACACTCTTTCTTTATAAGAATGAAGTTTATAAGAAGATTAAGGCTCAGAATCGGATGGGAATAACTCAAGAATAATTCAAGTATCAAGCTTCATCAAGAATTTTTATCTTCTACACTAAAATTTGTCAAGGGCCACTTTGGTAATTTTAGCAATACAAGAAGCACCACAATTAAAAGCTATGCCTGCTTCCTGACGTGCCTCTATAGGTGCATAAGTTTTGAGATCAGGATAAGCACTCCCAGTGAGCATTATCCAAATGTTAATGATATAATTCGTATCCTATTTTCTCTTTCCTTTTTGCCACTTCACATGACCAATGCGCCGCTAGCTGCGGATACATGGACTAGATTAGCTTTTGCATTATCATTGCAACATTTGTTGCTATTTTCCATTTTTATTTTGTTTTATAGTGACGTAAGACATCAAAATCTTTGGGAAATAATTTTGATCTTTGGGTGAGGTTACACCTTTGGAGCTACGGAAGGAGTCTAAAAGTCGTTTCAGTTGTAATACTCGATAGAAATCTAAGTAATAAATAATAGACTTAGAGCCTCAAAAAATAAACGGGAGTCTGTAAGTAGGATGTCCTGGGTCAGAACTAAAGAATGAGCACCCTCCACTTATTGATCGCTTGAAAAAATTCTACCCAGTGCATCCAAACTTTTTGAACAAAATGTAGCAGCGTCCTCCCGTTTCTCTTGCTTTTACTTTTCCCCTTCTCACTTCTTCCCCGTTTGTAATTATTTATGAAAGTTTAATTGGTGCTATTGTGTTTGTTCTTTTCTCTTTTTCCTGTATGTTTTGTAAATTGTATACACCGTTTGTAAGTCCCATCTGCATTGGGAACTAGGTGACTTAGTGTCTTTTCCCGCTGTGAATGGTAGCTGTAATGTATCTTAGTTGTTGTTTTCATTATTTTTTCATGACAAATAAAAAAATCCAAACTGGTAAGCACGAGTACAGAGGGTACAAAGGAAGCTACCAATATAACGTATAGCAATATGTGCACAGATAAACCACTTTGTAAACACATATACATCTATAAACTTTCTTAGGTCTCAAAATTTCATTACTGAACATTCTCAGCTCTTTGAGTAAGGCTTGATTTTATACGTCGCATTTTAGTCGCGTCGAATTAAAATACTGTGGCAAAAAATAACTAAGTATGAATTCAATTCGACTATGATGCGACGTATAAAACAAAATTTTAATGCCAGTCGATGTACAGTCGCATCTTCGACTTATCAAGTCGCATCTTCGACCTAAATTCAACTTGGTTTTATACGTCGCATTAAATTCAACTTCAGTCGACTGAAATTCCAAACCTCACAAATGTGCGCTATACCCTTGTGGTCAAATCTATTTAATGCATTATACAATGACAGTTTAAGTGCTTCTCCTTGCGCCAAATTACCAAATACATTGTATATAGCCTTCCATAGCAAAAAATGTTTGGTAAACTGTCAGTACTTAAAATGGCCATCGAGGAGCAAGATTGCATTTTATTATTGTGACAAGAAGAGCAGCTTGGTTGTGAAACTGATGAGTGCAACTTTTTCCGTTTCGGCCTAGGACAACAGATTGGCGAGATAAGGAGTATTCATAGGCCTCCAGCTCTAGAAGCGTAGAACTGTGGTGGTTGTTTCAAGTAAAATAAGGGGGCAGAGGCGCCGAATTTATCATATATTCTAGAGGTAGCCGAGGATATGTCGAGTAAACTTTTTATAAGACGCAGTAGCGTGCTGGGAGAATATTCTCTAGGAGGGCACTTTCACTATTCAGATAAATGGCGCCCCCTCAAACCTCAAATTGGCACCCCTTCAGACCTCAAAAAGTATGTTAAAATATAGATTTCTCGGTTTCGCACCCCTAAACATTCATTTTCAAGGGTGACACGTGCCCCCTCGTCCCCCGACCAGCACACCACTGATAAGACGGAAGCTTCTGAGAAAATTGAGATTCAGACAAAAAGTGATATTCTTGTCTTTTGCTTTTTGTCAACTCAAAAAATTGTATTTGCTTTTGGATATCTAATTTTGCATAGATTACAACTGGGGGCAATTGCCAGCTAGATTGCAACTGGGGGGGGGGCATTTCGCCACCAGAATAGCTGCTTCTTGTGTAGAAGCACTTTATTTGGAACAAAATGTTGAGTCTTTTGCACCATTTTTTCAATGAAACAAAGCAACTTTGTGCTAGCCATGCAAAACGCGGAGGCGCAATGGGATTTAAATTCGACATAAAGTCGCCGTATAGAACGAAGTCGTAGTAAGGTCGAATTAAAACTAGTGTGAAGTCGCATTTAATTCATTTTAATTCGACTCGACTAAATGCGACGCATAAACCCAGCCTAAGTACTACGTCCTTCTAAACTACTTGCTTATAAGAAACTTATAGATTAATTAAATAAGCATTGCCACTAATGAAAGTACTGACGCTTATTAAGTTAAAATGCATCAAAATTACCTATATTCAACAGTTGGTGCATTACTTATTAGCAGGCAAAATGGACGGAACTTAGCAAAATACAAGAGTACGATTCATTTCACAATAACAAAGCAGTTCTGTATGCCCGATCATATTCAAAACATTCCAGCCTTCGGAATTCAAAATTTCCCTAATATAATTGTCTTGTTCGTACAAACGCGGTTAAAAATGAAATTTACATTCTATCAAGTGTATGATGTACGTACCGTTAATAAACTCCACCTGATATGATCCCAATTAGCGTTCGTTATGGCAGGAAGAACTACAAACTACACAGACACTTTGTGGCAACGGCCTTTGAGTAATGTATTGTATGACAGCTTGCGCGTCACGGTGATTGTATTGAGCAAATGGATTCATTCACCATGACTAAAATTCTATTATTATCAAGCAGCTGCATTGTTACAGGTGTCTTTTGAGGGTCAACATGAAAGATGTCTGATTACCATATGATAAGTACAACATTCTTCATGTTTGTAGTGCAATGAAAGTGGCGCTAGGTGTACGGGAAAATGATATATCCTAAATAGCTAACCTCACACTATCATATTCTCCTATTTTCACTCCTCCCCAGGCTCCTAGCCTAAAATATAAAATAGACCTAAACAAAAGTAACGTATACAGGCCTTGTCATGGTCAAAATACTACGCGTGCGGTAATTAGCACACGCAAATGACTTTGCGCGTGCGATTGTACTGCCAATAAAGTCCATACATACACACGATCTAATCACATCGAGAAACAAGAAAAAAATTGTACGGTGCAGCAAAGACAGAAGTAACCAAACAAACTGGTTCAAACAAGGACACTACAGTAGGACAAAAGATAAACGCAAAAGCAGTCCTACATTATCAGACTAAACGCTGCTCCTGAAAGTCGGAAGTAAGTGATTTGTGGTCAACATGCTAGGGTGTAAAGTATAGAGATAAACTACCTTTCCCTTTCCAAATGACCAAATCAAAATTTGAAATCACTAGAAAATGGTCAAGAACGTACAGAGGTACTATTGGAAGGGGGGCTAGCATTTCCAAAATACTGAGAGTATGAGAAGCAAGAAAATGTAAGCGGATCATGCCCTTCAAACGCAGGTTGTGAAAGTGTCAGCAATGCGTAGAAATTTTCAAAATTTCGGTGCCAACGAGAGCCCAGTGAAATTTGGGGGGAGGGGGTCCAGCTGTCCCAAGCACCTTGGTAGCGCCATCGGCTGAGAAGCATCCACACTGCAGAAACAAACAAAAAATCGTTTTCCAAAAACTCAGTTTTTATGAGAGAAAATGGAACGGATCCTTGAGTTTGTTGCTACCATCACTGGAGTCATTGTGGTGGCAAATAGCAGTGGTGGAAAAGAGGGGGGCAGCGGGGACACAACCCCTAGCTTTAACTTAAAGGGGGCTCAGCCCCCTATCTCGGTAATTGCCTTTGAAGTCAAGTACTGCATAGTTATTATTTTATAGTAAAGACCACCTTAGACTGAAAAAGCTGTCGAGAAATTGTTATCAAACAAGATAGATCTGAAATTTAAAAATATGTTGCTTACTGAGCAATATTCTCAGTTCCTTATATAACGAGGTAGACCTTCTAAATTTCTTATAAAACTGAATGCACAAGAAGAGCTCCCCCTAGCTATCGATTTGCTTCTACACCACTGGCGAATGGAGTTTGGTTCTCTCTTCTTGCTTCATGTGGTGTAGGAAAACTCTGAACTATCGGTTTTTGTTGGCAAATCTAGAATCGCTTGTTTTTTCAAAGAAAAATTAAGATTCATGCCTATATTGCAAACAACACCGTGGTGTAGAGCCAAATTCAAAAATGCAGGATTTAGGCCAGGTTTGCTACATGAGGTTGAACCAAAGTTGCCAAATTGCCAAAAGCTGCCAAATATTGTTTTCCTAAAAATGACATAATTACTTTTATATTGCGCGTGCGCATATTTAAAAGTATTTGGCTGTAAGCACACAGATTGAAAATTGACACTGCTTCCATAAGATAGCCTTTGTAAGATTCATATTTTAAAGATAGCAGCTGTAAATTAACAAAAAAGTAAGAATATCACAAGTAATTCAAAGAGCAAAATGCAGAAAATTCCAATCAGGATGAAGTGTCGAAAGTGCTTATGTAGAATGCCATCCAGTCAGATGCGTTAGCAGAAATTACATTAGGCTTGTGCGCATTTGTAAGTGTACAATTTACTATCATCTAGAACCAGGAGCGGATCCAGAGCTGAACTTTTGGGGGGACTATTGTCTTTTTCATGCAAAAGTTTCTTAAAACTATTGTTTACTATAGGGAATGCTACCGTTTGGGGAGTCATGGCCTCCGGCCCCCAGCCCCCCCCACTGGATCCACTCCTGTCTATAACAACTCAGTACAATTAGTGTGACACGAAATTCATTCACAAGGGAATACTGGCAACACTTTGCAAAGGGAACATTTTATCCGGAAATTTTCTAAAAGGTGCAAAAAGTTGCCAACATTTAGAGAGTTGCCAATTCTCAATTTATGGTTGCCGACAGGCAGAGAAAAGTGCCAAAATTGTCAGATTGTACAATTGTCAAATTGCAAAATTGGCAACCCTAGTTCAAGTAGAAGAACCAGGATAATGGAGGACATGCTTCAGAGCATGTTAATAACTTGATTTCCTATTACCAGGAATGAGCCTTGTGTTAAAATTTTGAAACTCATGAAAAGGAAATTTACGGTCAATAATTGAAGAAGAACGTCTTGATATTTTTATCTGAATTTGCAAGCAATGTTCTTTACTCACTTGGTCTTAGTTTTCCAGTAGACAAATGAACGAGTAAGCAATAAAACTCTGCGTCACTGATGTTCAAAACTGGTAACAACCTGGGATTTTTGACGTGAAGTTCTACACAAAATACGCAATCCTAAGAAAACTTTGTGCAGTTCAAATGAAAAAACTGTGCAATTCAAAAGTTTATTATTTAATGGCCTAAAGGTGTAGGAAAGTAAATAGCAGTAAAAATGGCAGATTTATGTATTAAATGAAAAACGAAACACGACCAGAAATGGAATTGTTAGAGGTAGTAGCATTCATATATCCCTTTTGGCTAAAAGCAGGCAGTTCAATCCATTTACAACCAGAATTTAATTCTTTAACACAGCATCGTTAGATTTTCTGTACAGTTTTACATTTTTCTGAAAAAAGAACCCTGCTTTCAACATACAGTAGGAGAATAATTGCAATAGTTGCTGTATTTTTCTGTGAATATTGTAGTTTTTCTCTATTGTCTTGTTGTCAATTGAACCTTCAAATTTATCGACCTACGGGATGGATTAATGTTATACTCGTTTTTTATAAGAAAACCGTCGATCTGCCTCAACCTCAATTTTCTTAACTTTTCCCGAAATTGAGCGTGAGATTTTTGTTAAATTTTTCTTAACTTTTATTGAAATAAACTGGCTGAAATGGTTTACACATTCTTTATTAATATTGTATACTGGAAGTTGAATTCCACTTTTAACACTATAAAAGCAATAAAGATGAAATATCGATTTTTGGTCAATAAAAACACAAAATTTTCTTAAGATTTTTACCATTTAAGCCTCATTTTCTTATAAACTTTTTTCCTATGAAAAAACGTGTATTCTCCCCTATCTGGGAGAGGCAATGGTAAGTTCCGGATTGGTAATAGTAACCATAGACACCATTTGTGAGAAATAAATATAGGTGTCAAGATCACAATGATAGCTGCTTGGCTGGCATGGCAACGATAGTTATAAGCGAAAGTGTAAACTATGCTATTGTTTGCCTACATTTTTCATGACAAAGTAGAAGAGCTATGGTTGCCAAGGTCAATATGTATTCACATAATCCAACGACAGAGCTGTACATATGCCAAGTTGAATGATCTGAAAGCTCTATGGTTTTCAATCAATTTTATGAAACTAAATGCTGATAAATGTCATGTACCTAATGATTGTTCGCAACAAAATAAATGATGCAACGGTTAAGATTGGAAATTCACAAACTAAAGAAAGTGACAATTAAAGAAATGAAATTCCTTGACATTACTTTTGATAAAAAAAACTAAACTGCAAAAAGCATGTTGAAGTCCTATGTAAAAAACGAATCAAAAGCTCCATGCACTTGCTCGAGTATCTAATTTAATGAATCCAACTAAAGTAGAGATTTTGATGAACTCTTTTATCAAGTCACAATTTAATTATTACCCTTTAGTGTGGTTGTTCCATGCAGGGCACCTTTTAGCATGCAAAGTGATGGGGAAATTTCCCACCAGCCCCTCTCATTGCCCCACCAGTAGACCATGCTTGCCCCACCACTTAAGTGCCCTTTTGATTCAGTGACTTTCTTCTTCTTTAAAATATTTGTATACTTGCATTAATTTTTCGTTTTACGGCCTATAGCAATATTTTAAGGGAACTTTTGAAAGCCTGTTAAACCTTAGATTCTTCATTTGTCTAAAGTACCCTTTTCTCCCTTTTCTCCAGTGAAAAATCCTTAAAAATGCCCTGGTTCCATGACAGAAGCAATTACTCTGAAGTAAATGGAATTCAGGAAAGAGCCTTACATTTGGTGTGCAGTGATAGATAGTGGACGAAAATTGGTAAAAATGAATCGGTAATTGGCGAGTCGCCAACGCAATCTGCAATTTTTAATGATATTACAAAGCAAAAAAACAAGCTCAGTCCAGAATCTATGAATGATGTTTTCTTGTAATCCGCAGTAATTTATCCTGAGAAGTGATAATCATTTGCACTTGCAAAAAGTTATGACCACAAAATACGGTACTGAATTATCATGCGCAGACAGGGTCGGACTGGACGGTCGGGCCTTTTGGGCGAATGCCCAAAGGGCCAATTGCTCGAAGTGCGAAAAACATAAAATTCTGAATATGGAGAATTTTATAATGTATGTAGGAAAGAACTGAGATTAAAGCTGCTGATTTGTCAGAAAAATGCAGCCTTTCAATATCTCTGTCAACCGATTTACTCTCTAAACTTAGTGGGCCGGTTAAGCCAAAATGTGCCCGGGCTGAAAAATTTAGCCAGTCCACCCCTGTATACAGTTACCTTTTATGGTCTTTTTCTTCCAAAAGAAATAAAAAGCTATTGTACTCGATCTGAGTTCAAGAAACACATAAAATTATGAAACGGAAATATTTGCAACTGCAGATTGTGCAAAAATTTTTATTCCAGATGCAGGACTCTTGTAAATACTATATTTATGTTATTTGTACCTAGGTTCTATTTAACGTGTAATACTGTTTCCTTTATTTTACGTATAACTTATTTAATTATGTGAGAAAAAACTGTAACTATGTGAACCCCCTAACTATATCTGTGAAGTCCAGAAAGAAGACACGTAGATAAATATATACAAAACATGATATCATATGTAACTATTTACAAATATCACGATTGATAACGTAAACTTGGGTTAAACGTAAAGCTTGAACGTGTATAGAAGTCGCAAAGCGTGAACCGAAATGAACTGGTTTTGATATGTACAATGCTATATAAATGTCAGAACAATAAAATAGTCTCCAGGCCACTAGAGCCATTAGTTCCCAGACCTCAGTATTTGACAATATCTACTTATGTGCATAGAGTCTTTTTGTGAACCTAGAGTCTAAGAAGAGAGTTCTATGCGAGCCTAAATTCTAAGAAGTTATACAAGTTTAAAAGTAGGAGTCCTATTACATCACCATTTCATCAGAATTACAAGCCTTCGACATAAGCTTAGAATGAATGGGATGTTACCTACAGTCCTCTACTTGTACACAGTGTAAATGAGTACATATATATCGTTATTTTGTTGGGACATATTGTTAAAGAGATATGAAAGAGACATATTGTTAAAGAGATATGAATGAGAGACTACAGATCTGCTCGCATTGATTTGTTAGAACAATTCTTTGTTTTGGAGTAAAAGTACGTGTAACTATTTGAACAAATTTCAAGTAAAAGTTGGCCTTAATCGGTATTAAATCAATCATATCATCATATCATCTTTATTGCACACGTCATAAAAAACCAACCCAGATGTACAAAACTAATGTCATGAAAACATGGCATTTCCTAAAGACAAGTCGAGAGCTATAAGAACTAGTCACTAGACCCTTTTGTATTGATGTTATTGTTGTCTTCAGTCTCACGTTCATTATCACACGGATATTTTGGAGAAAGTGGATGTTTTTACTTCCTTCCTTACAAGACATTTGCCCTGTTAAAGCTTTATTGCAAACATAAGTTCATATTAAACCGTCTATCAGACTTTCAGTCTTACATCTGAAACACTATGGAATTTAAAATGTTCTCAAGAAAAAGCCTATGCAAAATAGTTCACTTCAAATATATGGGCCTACCACACGTACCCTTCATTCCAAGCAGCAATTGAGGGCAGGGTTGGCAGAATGAAATTCTATAAATTCCCAAACTAAGGCTCAAAAAACCCCAATATTCATTGTTGTCAAAGATAAAATTTCCAAGGTTTTAACTATTTTTAATGACATCATATATCCATACCAGTTATTACCATTATTTCTATAAACACAAGTGACAATACCTATTTGCAGGGCTAGGGCCAAATGAATTGTAGCGTTGGAAACTCAAATATATGGCTGATAGAATTTGAGTCAGGCGGCGTTACCCTCCGAGCAACTTTGTAGAACCACTTCCCTAATGTTAGAGAAACACCGTTTTTTACATAGAAACACAGTGTTTTTTGCATATAAATACGTCTATTCTACGTAGAAAAAGGAAGCCCTGCTTACTTGCTTCATATACTTATTTTGAGGTGGTAGAGTTTGAAAAGTTGTAAGCAAAGATTATCAATGAAAACATGAACAGTATTCTAATAACTTAAAGATATTGTTATGCATTGAATTCAACATTTGAACATTTGGCATGGAGCATGCGCATGAGAAGGTGCGAGTTTTAAGATGAGAATGGAGGCATTGAGAAGACGAGAAACACTGGAGAAAGGAGAAAAGACTTTTCAGAGAGAGAAGAACAATGATATTGGACATTTACGCTGTAATTCGCTCCTTCCTTGATATACATATATATATATATATATATATATATATATATATATATATATATATATATATATATATATATATATATATATATATATATATATATATATATATATATATATATATATATATATATATATATATATATATATATATATATATATATATATATATATATGGATTCAAAAATTCAACGCGCTGAATTATTCACCAAACTCTCGATTCTTCAAGACACCCAAAATAAATCGATAATCTTGGGGGAATATAAGCAATGTTTTCAGAACAGATATTGACTAGAAGTTATATGGAGCACTTTCTATAATTCCCAAGATTTATCCCAAGGTTTTTCTAGAAAAAGTAAATCTCTAGAAAAATCCCATAGGCTTCAGAAGTTCCGAAGATCTTAGGAAAAAATCCTAAGTCTGGCAACAATGATTGCGGGGCTGTTTAGAGCAGTCTAAGCGTTCCCAGCAGCGACATAGAGCTAGGGAGCTAAGAAGGCTCAACACCCTAGCCATTTCTTCGATCATTTTGGAGGACTCTATTCCAGCCTCGTGCACGAGTTGCTCAAAATTTCTTGAAAAGCCGCTCAAGAAATTTCTAGAAGTAGCCGACAAATGCAAAAAATTCTAGAAAAGGTGCTCCTTTTCAAAAAGTTGCCAAAATGCTCCTCAATTACTGCAAAAGCCATTTTAAGTCTAGATCCCTGTGTGTGCAGTTAGAGTTCATATATATGCCTTTGTAGGTCAACGCATTGGTGGCTTTGTACTGCTACGTAAAATGTATCGGTTCAAACAGACACTTTCCTCTCAATGCTTTTGCGATAAAACTGTTTACAAGAAGCTTTGGGCTAGAAAACCGCACATCGAGCAACGCCTATAGTGAAACCAACCCAAACTTTGATCGCGCCGTCATTATCAACTAGTCGATAAATTATGGACTGAATAACCGTCCATATTCACCAAATCATAAAGTGCTCGATACTCTATGGATTTTGCTGAAGAAGATACGGTCGAATATTCACAGTGCACTCTCCCATTTCATTTCTGTTAGGCAACTCTCAGTTCACAACTAAAGTAACCTTCGAAAACACTAAAAACAACAGCAGCAACAAAAGTTGACCCAGTTTACTCGTTGGTCACTCGAACATAAAGATATAGCGGGGTGAGCAGCGGGGTGAGTGGCCAAGCGGCCCAGCCAGTTCCATTAGTTTAACTAAAGTTAAGCATAGCTGTGTACAGAAACTGGATGGGCGACCTCCAGATGAACGACCAAACAGCTCACTCCCCCGTCCTTCGAAAGGGACGTTAAACTAGGGGTCCCATGCCTGGATGCGGCATGCATAGTAGGCCTAAATTAGCTGAATAAGCTAGGTACAACAGCCTACTCAAAATGAAGTAAACAACAACAACAACAACAAATATACAGCCGTTCCATGTGGTACCATTCGATTTCTCTCTTATGAGCAGGGTCTAAATGTATATTGGTTTTCTTCTGAAAGTGC
The DNA here is from genome assembly GCA_900291935.2 of Cassiopea xamachana. Classification (NCBI taxonomy): domain Eukaryota; kingdom Metazoa; phylum Cnidaria; class Scyphozoa; order Rhizostomeae; family Cassiopeidae; genus Cassiopea; species Cassiopea xamachana. The sequence goes on along the minus strand of OLMO02000009.1, from coordinate 8,387,487 downwards.
ATTGCCAAGAGCAAGTATGCTATTTCTGCCTCTCGCCTCATACGATCTTGATATAAAAGGGAACACATAAAGCGGTTTTCCATTTAGCAGACTTGCAGACTAGCCGGACTGGAAACTTTGTAGTGCACACCGTAGTTCTTCGATGCGTGTTTTTCTGACGCGCGCGCAAAGCTATAAAGTAGGTTTGCATTTTGTCTGTCTTGAGAAAAGTAACCCTTGCGCACGCAAACTCTTCAAACAACAAGCACGTGCACCAAAACGTTGTATGTATTTTATACATTTCATTCCATTTTGTAACAGTTAAACTACCATAAATACAACGCGTGTTTTCCTTATATCTGATAACCAACTGAACTCCAACTCTAATCACGTGTTAATCATTCTATTCATTCATTCACAAGTAACAATGATTAATAATACATTAACTATGTTAATCTAATATATACATAACACTTGTTCCTGGTATGGCTTCGTATGCTCTGGTTGAAGTGCGCGGTAGGCAGAAGTTTAAAGTTATTACCAGAACATTAAAACTGAAAGATTGTACTTAAAACTGATTTTAAGTGCGCGAATGAGATTGGTCAAGTGCGCAAATTTTCCAAACTATGTGCGCAAATGCATTGGTGAACTGTGAACTTCGGTGCACAGGCGCGCAACTAGGAACTTTCCAGGGTCCAATCCACGAAAAAGGGCACATTAAAACTTTTTAAAGAGGATACGGCTTTTGAATACTGTTTTGCAGAGTCGTAAAATGAGGAACTATTGTGGGAAGTTTACTGGTATGGTTACTTTTGAAGTCCAATGATCGTCACTACAATCTCTTTTCACGGTAAGCACAGAAAAATGAGGGCTGAGGGCCGAGGGCGAAGTTCTCAGAAAACATTTTTGAGCCATGCCTTTTCAATCTAAGGAGAACATCCTTTTGATATGAAGAAGACACTGCAAAAAGGACAGATTCGTTCTTTTTCTGAAAAGGGCAGGAGTCTAGTCATCCAGGACCCCCTAGTTGCGCGCCTGGGTGAGCAATTTATAGATTTTCCACACAGGCAGATTAGGCAAAGAAGATCATGGTGCAGGCACGCATCTGGCAATACCATAGTAAATAGTTTTGCCATGGTAATACTCCGCCACCCAAATAGGATAGAATTGTGTTTGAAAACAGTTGAGTAGATATGCCTACCCCACCTTGCGTGGTGCCAAACAATAAACACGATTTCTGGATGTGGCTATGCAACGAGCTATAATAACTGTATCCCAGGACTTCGATTTTTCTATACAAATATTTATGCTTTGCATTAAGAATTGTACTTTTTTTATGCTGTGTTGGAAGTGTGAGCATCAACCTTGCATATGGCATTGTGCGAGCCTACTCTAATAAATGTGAGAATGGCCCAAAAAGAACGCGAATGCACATTTTAGGTGGGAATTCAACCTAACTTTAAAACTCCAGGTGCCTTGTCCTCCAGGAGTGCAGGCTATGTGCTTTAGCCATAAGCGCCCCATTTTAGCTAAAATTTGGAAAAATTCAGTTGCTTGCATATTACTAAGTAGGGGGGTTTGACTCCAACCCAAGTCGGCCATGAAGCCAGCGGGTGGCATGGGAGGGCAGTGCCCCCCCTGCTCAACGATCTTACCCGCCCATAAATTTGAATCTTGATCACTTGGTATCTTGTCATTGACTTTTCTATGTCAAAGAGTATAGATTGATGCTTTCTAATGATATTTGCAAATGAGCACTCTCCGGCATTGTAGGGAATGTAATTGTAAAGTTTTTCCGGGGGCAAGCCCCCAGATCTCCTTTCCTACCTTCATGGCACTACAAAGGACATTGGTCACATTATAGCCAACATAGAAGGCGCAGTTATCGAAACATTTCTGATCGGAGCCCCCTAACTCCTTCCATTCCCTGTGTGGCCAATGAGTGTGCTCTTTATGTTTTGGTGTGGCTGTCACACCCATCGACCTGGTTGCCCCCCTGTCTGTTGAAAGCCGGTCTTGTGACTGAGCCAAATGCCTTCGAAGACAACCAACATGGTGGTAATAGAACGATTTATTGGAAAAATTTGAGTTATTAAAAGGAAATAATTATCGTCCCCTGATGACATAAGAGGAGATTTACAGTGTTGCATGTGCTTCATCAGCAGTTAACGCGTCATCATACAATATTTGGAAGAGAACCGTCAAAAAACAGATCTATCTTAGTAGCAAAAAATTCTTATCTTAATCAAGCATTAGCGCTATATATTTACAAGAGCTCTGAATTAATTTTTCAGATCATCGATTCGATGCAAATTATATATTGAATGATACTAGAGTTTACTACGTGAAATGAAATCATTTTCATAAAGTTAATGAAAGATCAAATAAAAATGGCAGTCACATTCAATTTAGAAGAAAAACAAAGCAACAGCAGCAACAACTAAGGTTGGTCCGTTTTCCATGTCGGTTCTCTACCTGATCCCCCCGTCATTAATATGTGCCAACGCCAATGCCTGGGGCTCCTTTATTCCAGCGATTGCATCACTGCAACATGCATTAATTTATGTCTAAAAATCATATTGTGTATTAACAAGCAATATTTCTTTCATTGATATACCATCAAAATACATTAAAAAATACAAATAAAGGCACATTATTCACTTATATAGTGAAGAAAACAGCACTGTTAAGAAATTCAAAAAATTCATCTGATTCATATGGCACAGCCTGGATCCATTCAGCCAATAATAAATTTTAGCTTAACAGTATTTGAATGGATGTTTACTTACTATAAAACAAGTAGGAAAGGCCTTCAGTTTCTTCAAATTCAGTAAAAACTCCCAAAAATGGCCAGGACCTTTGAGAGAGATGCAGGTGCAACTTGCCCATGAGGCCCCAGGGTCAGGTATTCCTGTGTTTATCCAAGGCAGGGGGAAAGGCTTCCTCTGCGGGCACATCTTTGCATATGTATATCCTTCCACAGGGGTAGTTGTTGATCTTCAAACTCTTTTCCGGAAGGATAGTGATTAGTATATTGGTTTCATAGTAATACCAAGTTGATGTTGGGGGCCTGGGGGCTTGCCCCCATAAAGATTCTTTTGAACCAAACGATCTACAAAGCCGGAAAATGCCCCTTCACAAGATTGGAACGGTGGAGAATTTAGTATGAAGGGCAATTCTTGCCCCCCTGCCCCCCAGTATAGACGTCCCTGCCCAAGGCCTAGGGAGCATCAAAAGTAAGACTAGCAGTAGTTTTCAGGAGGTGAAAAACACCACTCACCACTTTACTTTCCCTAGGGGTCCTTTCCCTATTTAACTTTTCCCCCAGGGATTCTGAAATTTCTGAAATTTCTGAACTTTCTGAAATTTTCCTCATCTAGACGTAAGTTAGATTCTTATTAAATTCTTGGCACCTGTGAACCATGTCTTCTATAGTGAAAAGACATTTTTACTTATTACTGCCTTTCCCATTTACACAACTTTCATTTACATACTACCTTTCATCACTCTACTCGCCCACTTGGTGAGTATAATGATGAAAGATGGGTATTAATTGCTATATTATTAATTGCAAATTGAAATGTTTTGAGTAGTGTACAGATTGAAATTATTGGGACAGCACATGTAGCAAAAGTTAAAATTCATTGGGTCCTATGCTTCCAGCCTTTCATTTCCTTTCAGTTACTCAATGCAACCAAAATCTTCCTCTGTCCCTCAAAATCCAATCGCGCATGCTGCACCAGCATATTATCTAGGAGCAACACATCGCCCTTTGCCCAGGGTATGCCAACTGCACTTCTCCAACCTGCATCTCGTATTTGCCGTAAAAAATCGGGCTCAAACTCTTCGCCATCGCCATATGTGGAATGGAACGGGTATTGGTTGTCAGGTATGTTCTTTTGATAGAAGGAAGGATGCGCCTTGAAAAACGAGGCATGCATCGCGTGCGCTTGATTGAACCAGATCTCTTCCCCAGTAATAAAATGAGGCTGCATGGCGTCAAGGAGATACCAATAGGTTAGATCGTTGTTTTTCTGCCATTCCCATTCCACACCAAGCCTGGTCATTTCTTCTTCAGCTTCCTATGAACAGAAAAACTATCCCAATTACACCAAAACTGCAAGAGCTATTCACAATACTGAACAAAAATATCTTGAAGCATAGAGGGACAAGATGGCTAGGTGCAGACTCATGGAGACTTCAGATACACGTCTTTTTTATAAGAAAAATGACTATTAGAAGCATGAGGCAGAAATTAAGAAACATTTAAGAAGCATTGACAGGCTGAGTTTCAAACAATAACTTGAAAAACTGTTTTTACAAGGTAATTCTTGTTCCAACTAGAAAGAAAATAGAACAGCACCCATTACATGCCTTACAAAACCTGAACATCCTTTTTCATGCATCACAGATGCCTAAACTGGGTTTTTATTAATGTTGGAAGTCTTAAGGATTTAAGGAACACTAAAGGCTGGATTTGACAAAACATTAAGAAACATTCAGGCTGCAGCCAGAGAGATCGTTTCTTATAAAAAAACGTGTATTATGACCGCGTGACTACGATCTACAACAGCAAAGGTATTACCGCTCATTGGTCAGAGTGATCTGATCTGGATCGAGGGTCAGACTTTCGCCCCCCCCCCAGTATTTATTTTTGAGATTTTTGCCAACTCCTCGTTTATTAAGTCTCCAAAATTTTGAGGATGTGAATGTATAATTTACCCCAAAAGTGAAAGAAAAACGAAAATCCATTACATTTAATAATGGACCACTTGCCTACCATAGTTGGAATCGTCAGGCCAATGGTAAAAATGTAAGAATTATTCAAATTATTCAAACTCCCCATTTACTAGATTTTTAAATATTTCCAGCAACCCCCCAATTATTTCGACCCCTCATTTATTAAATTTTCGAGAATTTTCCAACCACAATTATTCCAAACCCCCCCAATTTTTCGGTACTTGAAGGCACGTATCGGTTTCAAATGAGTCCGATATGCCTTCCTAGCGTACTGTCCTTCTGGCAAAATGACGATGATGAATCCGATATAAAACCAATAAGTTTATTAATACGATACAGAATGACTACGGCATCGCCTCGTGGAGAATCCGATATGATTTCATAAAAGATCGATAAATGATTTTACATCGGATTCATCATTATCATCATCAGCATCAGCATCATCATCATCATAGTCATCATCATAACCAACATCAATCATCATCATTATCATCAATCACAATAATAGTAGCCATCATTATTCGTCATCATCATCAATAATGATCAATCATGATCAATCATGATCAATCATCATCATCAACACCAACATCATCAACGCATAGACAGAAGGGCAATCCAAAATCATGCAAGCAGGACCCAAATGTCATCCACCATATGTAAGACCAGAAAATATGATTTTAGGAGCAAATAAGGGCAAAACAGCTACACCCTAGTTGGGGTATTTGATGGTGGTGTAGCATAGCCTTGAGCAGTGGTTTTCAACCTTATGTTGGAAGGGAACCCCAAGGGTGTATTCCAATGACTCGAGGGACCCCTGTTTACATATGTGTACAGGAGAACTAAAATATACTGTCGGTCGTAGCATTTGTATATAACTTCTGGCGGAACCCGTAGATTGTGCTGGCGGAACCCCGGTTGAAAACCACTGGCCTAGGGTGTATCATGTTCAATAACCAAGGGCCTCCGATCAAAGGCGCCCCCATTGAAGTAGTTTCTTATCTGTGGTTTGACCCTATTGTTCATTTTTCTCATAAACAAAACTCTCTTCTCTACATACAGACACTTTTCATGGGTCTAAATGGCATTACGTCATAGAGTTCATTTCACTCCGACGCTCCTACGCGATGGTCTATGGTGGCCTCGGCGTGCCATGCGTTCTTTCGCCTTTTTTCTTCAACTCTTTAAAATGTTTCTCCATTACGTTTCCTTTCTTTTTTCAATCATTACAATTTTTATGTCTTTTTCTTTTCTACTTACATTTCTTCACTATATTTTTTATTCTTTTTCTGAATTGAAACAAAAATTATTTGAAATTAAATTGAAATTAATTTTTCAAATGACAAAAAAATAAAATGAAATTAATTTTTCAAACGAAAAAAGTGAAATAGAATGAAATCAAATTTTTTTCAAACGGAAGAAAAGTAAATTATGTGAACATAAATTTTTTCTAGTGACAAAAAATTAAATTAATTTTTCAAACGAAAAAAAAGCAAATTGAAATTGAATTCTCGCCGTGGCCGAGGCGTGCCATCAGCCGAGGTGTGCCATCAGCCGAGGTGTGCCATATTCTCCGGAATCCTTTTTGATGTGCATTGTTTTGATATTTGAAAAGATTGGCTAAAAGCGACAGAATGGAAGTATGATTACAATCTTAAACTAGATCTTAAGAAGTCTCGAAGTAGAATTGTTTCGCTAAAACTGAACAGGTAGGCTTGTTTTGAAACTTCGCTCGAATTTATCTTCAAAAATCACCCTTGATAGACACTTCGTTCTCGAGATAAAAACTCAAATTATGTCAGAAATCCTCAAACTATTTTATTACAACAGGTAACATGACATTCCTTGATGATTAACCTGTCATACTGCTAATTTATAAATGAAAGTCCGGAGCTATACATGGAAAAATTAGGATAGATAAAGTAGCTTGCGAAAGTACTTGTATCTTGTTAGGACGTCTCACATGTAGTTATTTACTGTTTAGACTCACAGTGCTTGGAGAATATAATGTTTTTGATTCCATATTTAGTCATCATAAATTATCATACATTATGAGTATAGTTTTAGAGCACGTGTAGTTGGTTGTCGGGATTATTATTAATGGGTTTTGATCAGATATTATAGAGAAGACTGTAGAGGTCTATGTCGTTTCGCGTTTGTATATTAAGGTATTTGGACTCTCAAGGCTTGGAAAAGGTTGAGGGTACCGTCACATATTAGAGAGCTTACGATTTGACTACGGAGCACAGGACTACGGATGACTTGAGGCCTGGTACTAGCGCGGTCCCGTACTATCATAAAAAAGCTTACGATTTGACTACGGGACTCAACAACAGGTGCTTAAGAAAAATTTCGCGCGAAAGTTACAAAATGGCAAATTTAAGGGTTCATGAAATTATCGACGCTTTCTATGGTGCAAACGTGATTGATGATGAGGATTTTCTCCTCTTGCACGAGATAAACAGGCCTAGAAACCCACGTTTTCCCTACGAGCGGTACAGCTTCAACTTTGAGGAAATGACAGAGGATGAATGTTGGGCAGAATTTCGCTTTAAGAAAGTAGATATTCCTCAACTTTTGCAAGTCTTTCAACTGCCTAACCCCTTAAGATGCTATAATGGAGTGGTTGCTGATCCAATTGAAGGTCTATGCATCTGTCTTCGACGACTTGCCTATCCATGTAGGTATGGTGATTTAATTCCACGCTTTGGTTGACCTGTTCCACAGCTCTCAATGCTCTGCAACATAGTCATTGACCACATATTTCATCAATTCGGTCACCTCTTAAGCAGCTTTGATCAGCAATGGCTTTCAAGGGAAAATCTGAAAGTTTTTGCTGATGCAATTCATCAGAAAGGAGCAGCCCTTGA
>OLMO02000009.1:8346240-8363855 GCA_900291935.2 Cassiopea xamachana | reverse complement strand
ATATATATATATATATATATATATATATATATATATATATATATATATATATATATATATATATATATATATATATAGAGTTCTTGAGGCATGGAGAATATTTTCCGTTGAGATCACGGGAATTGAAAATAGTTTATGTAAAGAATTACATGTGCGTCTCAGAAGCCTAAAGAATACTAATCCTTTTGAAGGAGTCACAGAGGAAAAACTCTTTTAGATGTCCCAGGATTAGCAATTGACCCAGGTGACTCTGAAGAAGCTGAGGACATTATTAATGAATGATGATGAATGATTAAAGGATTAATGTAAATGACTTTTCTAGAAAAGTTCTTTTTGCGCAAAAATAATGGAAAAAGAAAGTATAAGAACACTGTAAAGAACTTTTTGAATAAGCTAGTATCAAGTACCTCTCTCTACTTGCCCCCAGAACAACTTTTACGTAAATACTCTCTAACACACCGGAAAACGCCCCCTTCGCAAAAGAGGACAAAAATTGCGTCCCAATGGGTTGGGTAGTTGAGCTATCAAATGTCAAATGTATTTGTTAAAATTGACTTTCCAGGAGTTTTTACATCTTACAGGAAATAATGAGCCTCCCTTGGGTTTAATAGAGCTTTTACGGTATAAATGCAATAGTGAATATGTGCATACTAATCGAAAACTAAGAGCTAAAATTTTAGATAAGCAGAACCACATATCTTGAAGTGGAGCTAACATCTATAACACCGGGTTCATACACACTCCTTTTAAAGATATTTCAAAAATGTTTCGAAAACTATTACAAAGCCAAATTTCCAAACTACCAAATTTCCAAAACTATAAAGGACATTTTCGCTTGCATTTTGAAACCCAATAAAAATAGAGAATAATTACTTTCAATGCTATGTATTATGATTGTTTTGGTGGATTATGCTTTATATTATAAATTATAAAACGAAGAAGCATAACATGTCCAGTGATTAATACGACACCAATTTATATCTACTCTAGGATATTGTGGAATTTCCCAAACAATAACCCAAAACTTCTCTATACCAATTTTTTTAAAAATTCCTTTTCTAAAACTTTCCAGGTTCTGGAAAATGGTATTAGTAGTTTCCATAACTTCTCAAAACTCGTACGAACACTGATAACAGCATTCAATGGCTACACTTCCTACCATTTGAAAGCCAAAAAATACGGATAATTGGCATTCAACTGGTTATTTTGAAATGGCCAAAGTGTCTTTGAGTACCCAAGGCCAATAACATCAAATTAGAAATTGAAATCAAAAGCTAAAACTAATTTCACAGATGGGTCAAACTGAAAAAATCGGCGGTTCTCCATCAACAAGTCAACAACAGCCCCTAGTACTTTACGCCCTAATGTCGAGTTAGCATATGTTAACAAAAGGTGCTTACACTCTTCTGCATGGAGATCTTCATCACTTGCATCATCATCTGCCTCGTACCATGTTTTTCCCTTTCTCTTTTCCAATTCCAGGACACATTTACGCTTTTCTGGGGGTTTGAAGATACTCAGGTCGATGCCTGGGTCGTCATTTTCAATCTTACGTCGTAACTCCTCAGAAATATCATCTTCATCGCTGTTCTTTTGCTCAATGACTTTTGGTTTCTGTATGAAAATTTGAGAGGCATATCTGTCAATAAGGAATTCTGCCAGTACAGCAAGTCATAGAGGATGCATGGAACAATGAAGGGAATGAGAACTATTGAGAATTCGCTTCAAAACTTCTTCAAAAATAACTAAAAAGACATTCCCATAATGAAAAATAATATCAAGTAGTTTGTAATCTTACCTGGTCTTCTTGGAGCTTCGGTTTCTTTGTTGCAGGACCATCGCTGTATGAAGAAGAACTGTCGCTCCTACTCAATTTGGCTTTTGGCTTGCTTGGTTTCAAGAAGTGATTCTGCTACAAGAAATAGAAACAAGACTTCATAGAGGCAGAAAAGTGGAAACTCGGTGCAATGGAGTACATTCTAGCTACAGATCTACTTCATTTCCTTCCGAATTCTTTATACAAGGTTAAGTGTACAATTGCTAGGAAACTGCTTTACAAACTGCACTGTATAAAACCTAAGAACTAATTACATGACACCTATAAAAATAATACATACATACATACATACATACATACATACATATATATATATATATATATCGAAAGTTAAAACTCCAGCAAAATAAAGAAAACTATACAAGAAAAACAGGACATTAGAAGCAGGCATGACAGAACCTAGGCTCCTCCTGCGCAGCCTGGATAGGTTGTCAAGTAATTGGTTGGTATTCTCAATTGCAGCCTGTAAGGTTCTTAACAAGGTTCTTATATACACCACATGCTTTGCATGTTTTTACACATTTTCAGCACAAGAATTATTCACGATTCTCGAGAGCACTTCAAAGTCAGTATTCTTGAATATCAATCTTGTCATACGCTGTGCAATTCGAAAAGCGCAGACAGCCTATAAACGCTTCTACCCATGAATTTTGAAATTTACAGCATGAAATCCAATATATAAGAACCATCCCCATTTCAGCCTCTTTGGGGTTCTTATTTAGGGGATTCATTCAACGAAATTTCAGCGTCGAGGTTCTTCTATCCGGGTTTCTACTGTAGCTCTCATCTATTTGATTTATAACATTACGAAAATGACCATGTTGTGCTTCAATTGTTTTATGCATTTGATGAAAAGAACTCTTTTGAAATCCTTTAATCTCGTCTATTAGATCATTCCAGAAATCTATCCTATAACGGAGCAGATTCGTACTTAACTGTGCCCTTCTTATGAAGCTTTTATGTCCAACCATACTCTCCACTTTAAACCCCCTCCCCCTCTATGCCAGAACTCATTAATCTGTGCGAGCGCCGCTCGCAGGCACAAAGTAATTTTAATGAGGCCTGCACTCTGGCCACTCTGGATGCATGATATAAAAACACTTTCAGACAATGCCATCGTTCCGTCATCACACTTGACAGTGACCTAGAATGTGCAATCCCTTCTGCAATTAACGCGCATATCTTTCTCTTTCTTAGTCCATCTGTAATAACATACTTTCGATATTTTTAAAAACTGGGCATTTGAATGCAATTGATCTCTGCTCTGTCAATTATAGAGGTTAAACATCTCGGAGCGTTGGCAAAGCCGTGTTTATCAAAATGGGATGCAAAAATAACGTATTCTGGTTATAATTTTTCTCTTATATGCAATCTCAAAGCAATAAAACACTGCTAATTTAAGTTGCTAAGGTGTTAAAAATACTCGCAAAAGAAACAAATAAAAGTGTAAATTAAGGACAATAACCAAAATTTGTTATGCTAACTTAAACTGAATCACATGATGTAGACGATGTGATGAAAAACCAACACGTGATAGGTGTGCGGAGTTAAAGAAATATTCACCAACAAAATTAACACTACCCAAACATCATTTTATATAATTAAATTAAGATTATTCTTGGATGTCAGTCAAACGGTTAACATTCCCTGACATTGCAAAAAGGACCAAATTTCTCTGACATATTTATGAGGGATCAGATCTACCTGGAGTTTTACTGACTTCTCTGACATGGCAGACACTCTGAAAAAACGTATATGCTAGTTGTTGGCAAAAAATAAGTGAAATAAATGCAAGAAACCTCTTCCGTTTTAATCTTCGGCTTATTCTTCTTCTTCTTCTTCTTAACAAACATGCCTTGCTCAGGCCCATTCGATAGAACGTGACTATTACTCAACACGGGCGTGACAATACCATCCTAATAGAGCAGCACCATATAATCAGCAATAGATTTGATCAAAAATACATAAAAGAACAGTACAAACTCTAATGCAGCATCAAATGGTTCAAATTTATCACTGCGTGAAAGTTACCAGTTGGCAGAAACGTTGAAGGTGATATATTCATAGCAAGCTGCACACGAGATTGTAACTGCTTATGCTTACAAGAGATTAAAGGCATCCTGGTGAAAAATCTTCTATTTCGAAGGAGTAGATGAGAGAATGCGAGTACTAATAGGACCGCCTGTAGAAAAAATACATGAAGTAATAATACCCTTGTATTACGCAATATTCGTTGGAGATTTCCATAGGTGCATACTTCCATAAGGAAAAAACTACCATTTTGTGATAGTTAAAGGCACTTACATTCAAACTTTGTTTTGTTTTCTTTGCAAATTTGCCATTATTGGTCATCTTCGTGTTTTCGTAGTTTGATTCAAGAGCTTCGATTGCCTCTGCATGTCTCTTTAACTACAAAGAAATAAGGGCAGAGTAAAGCACAACGCAAAATACAGAGCATTAAAGAAATTGAAGCTAGAAGAATTAAAAAAATAAAGGTTAGTAATTAAATGACATGGAAAATAGTAAACAACTCCTATCCACATAATTTGGCATAACCATTTCATTTCCAATGCCATGAGAAAATGTTCTGCCTAGATAGAAAGCTCATGTGCACGCAGTCCATATAAAAGAAAAACAGCAAAACAAATACCAAGCTAGAAAATATGCACAAAAAATGCTTGGAAAAGGGTCGAAGCTTCTTGATAATACGTTTAAACGCATATAGCAAGCGAGGTGAAATTTGGACTAAGTTCCCGAAACTATGGCGCTCTTTACTATAACACTACCCCCTGGAAAACTAAAACGCAAAGAGTACGATTATCCTGGTTGCCAAACAAGGTTTGAAGGGCAATCAAACGTTCGCCTAGACTCTGGCTAACAATGCAAACACGCTGGCAAGGTGCTCCCTGTATATTATCTGTAGAGATAGTGCGATGACAATAGAAGCTGGTGTTTCCATTTTCAGGCGTTTGAAATGGCCTTAACTCAATGAATTGGCCGACAATTCAGCCTTCAACACCAAATGATAAATAAAACATTAGCATAAATTATAAATAATTAATAGTTTATTTTCTCATAGGCCAATAAAGACTCCTTATCCTTGCTCGAAATTGAAAATCCACAGAACACCACCTGTACTATTAGCTGTTGAATAGAATAACAAAAGGGATTGTAACACGCTATTGTCTTTCGAACACGTTTGTCAGGACCGTTGGATGTTACGTAGCATTGCAGCTTTCCATACTCTATTCAATTTATCAAGTCTAGATAAAGTGCACTCCTGTTAAGAGAGGGTAGTCGCTGCGTATGATGTATTTTACGCTGCGACACAGGTAGGCTAATTACTGTAAACATCGTGAAATCATTAATAAGTCCAATTGTTCTAACCATAAATTGAGACAGAAACTAAGATATTCAAAAGACTAATGAAAACCCAAACAAACGTCTTTATATCGTTCAATGATCATGCTAAACACTTTCTTGATGATAAGAGAAAATCCAACACAACAAGACATGTTAAAAATCCAAGCTGAAATGACTGTCATTAAACTTTCAATGCTATGACTTAAAGTATTTTCGACCACTATAAATCTGGACAATTTTATGGAGATTCGTAGTAAAATTTTAGACTTTGTCAAACGGTCCTACTTGATCATTAATTTAAGTGAGCTGGCAGCTAACTTAAAAAATCAGAAGAACAGAAATTAAAGTGATGTGATTTATAGTTCAAGGAAGTTTAAAGGTCACTAGCGTAGAAGAGCATTGAAAAGTACAAACATTAATTGTCTCCAAGCATTTGTAATATCTAAAGCTATCAACATGGGCAAAGATTAACCATTGCACCCTCTGTAGAAGCTCTCAATGTAGCACGGAAAGAATATTGTCTAAATATGCGAAGTCGGTGAAGATTGCCACTATGGTTCCTCCTGATACTACTTCGACTAGTGACCTTCAACTCAACATTCAACAGCACATTGTGTCCTATATTTACTGGTAGGCTATTCAAGATTTGTAATACTACTCCAGTACAACCAGCAATCAAAAATGCTCAAATATCAACTGATGAAGACAGTCCTTTTCAATCAAAGAAAACAAATTATATGGCTTAGTGCAGTAATAATCAGCAGTTTCGTATTTGATTTACCACTTGTCTCCAATGCTTGTATTGACTTTGCCTAACATTGCTTTTGTCACCATTTTAGCGCTGTTTAACCAGATGCTTACAGGCCCTACGCGGCTCTTTATACAAAGAGCATCTTCAACAACATTACACAACTTGTATGGTTCTCTCGAAAGCCAATTACGATGTTAGCAAGCAAACTCACAACCTCGTCACTATAGAACTCAGTTATGTAACCCCCAAATGTAAAATAATTCTGGAGAAAGTTGGACTGGTCTTTCTACAACATTCACTATCATCAACATCTTCAACAACAATAGACAAATTGTATGGCTCTCTTGAAAAATATCTAGGATGCTAGCACGCAAACTCAAAGCCTCGCCAATGCACAACTCAATTATGCCAGCTCCAAATGCAAAACAATTCTTGATAAGGTTGGAAAGGTCTTTCTGCAGTATTCACTATCACCAACACTGACTCGGACCCTTAAAACTTAAAAGAGAAATTTCCTGACCAGCAGAAGACGATGAGGCACTTAGGGCAAACTAATCCTCTAATACGACGCTTCAGAAAACACTGACAGCTAAATACGTATCATGAATGGTCACACTGCCCCACTAAAACAAGCGAATCAGTGACACTAGAAGCAACCACGTCTCTACACATGCAAGCATATCAGCAAAATCTTAATAATATCAGAATGACCTGCCTATGCATCAATGTACTACTTAACAGTATATTTTACAAGAATACCTAATTTTTCCGAGCCTCAATATTCTTCAATTTTTCTGATTTTAAGCATAGAATTATTCTTAAATTATTCTTAAATACCAAAGGTGTAACTAACCCTAAAAATTTAAGAAATATATTCCAATCTTTGTTGATGTTATATTCCAATCTTTGTTGATGTTTTACTACATCATGAAACTAAGCAAGAGTTTATACTTTGCATGGATAATGGATAAGTACATCTAACAGCAATATTATAACTAGGATACAAAAAAATTCTTGTTTCATGTTTTGATGAAGCTTGAGTCTCGCATTATTCCAAAATTATTCCTAAATTTCAGCGATTTTGCGCCTCAATATTCTTATAAATTCTGCTCGTACAAAAAGAGAGTGTGCTGAGTACGACGTAGAACAAAACAGTCGGGCAAACTCTGAGGCTAATATTGTTTCTGCAATGTGATTTGAGAAATCAAGTGAACGAAGTAGAAGCGATGATGGCTGCCACACTGAGAGAGTGAGTTAATATATTCCCCGCAAATTACGACAAACTATTTAAAAAGCAAGACAGCTGACCATCAGAATAGGCCAGCATGCAGAGAAATCTATAAAAAGAAAAAAGACAAGAGTCTTGAGGCCTTGAAGTAAGATGGAATGGAGGCGACATTAGCTAAACACACCGAGAGGAAGCAATTTCCTTCATAGTTTTACCAAACAATGCAATTGCAAGCTATTGCAAACTCACAATTCTGTGAATATTATCGAGCAGCTTGACAATAAAAATATGAAGGCACAACTTGACTTCTAGCTATTTCCATGGAAGCATTAAAAATATTAAATGATGGAAGTTTCAGAGAAATATTGGAGGCACTCCCAACAGTAAATTTATCTCGGAAATTGAGTGCAAAATAACTACACATGAGATATTCAGTTGCAATATTCAAATTTAAAAATGACTTTAATAGTGCGATGTTAGTACTTAAGGTAGAAGTTTCTACATAGCTTTCGTCTCTAAATATAGCATGGGAAGCAACGAACGTCATACACACTTCTTTTTATGAAAGTAAAGCCTATATGAATATTCAGGCTCAGAATCGCTGAAATTTAAGAACATTTCAAGAATAATGCAAGGCTCAAGTTCATCACGAATTAAAATTTTTGTGTATTTGAGCTATAGTTCTGCTTGTAGACTAACTTTTTCACTATCGATACGATGTCTGTTATTCTGTTCAACTTCTATTCTGCTTTACGATGAATTAAGGACATAAACAAGGATTTGAATATAATCCTTTGATTTTCAGGTGTAGTTACACTTTCGATGTTTAAGAATTATTTAAGAATAATTTAAGAATTATCTAAGCCTCAAAACCGAAAAAAATTAAGAATATTGAGGCTCAGCGAACAATTAGACGTTCTTATATCAAATACGTATATAAAAGGTAATGTTTTAGCAGACGAACGAAAAAAACTTAGCTTAAACACATTCATATCCCAAAAGCTCGGCTTGTGATGGACGAAATAGATGAAACTTGGAGTTAAAAATAAATATGAATTGAGCAGATATTGAAGTTTATTTGCTGGAAAACTAGACCTATTAACTATTATATGAATTCATATAAAGTAAGGTTAATCGACTTTAATTCAATTTTAAGCTTTGAACGAATGGTTATCTATTACTGGTGGTGAAAGATCAAAATTCGACTTGGATTGTATGGACACAATGAAACACCACATTGAACTTTGCTAACTTCTTATATTAATGATTGGTTATTTATGATGAAGTAAACAAAACAAATTTGAACTGGTAAACGCACAACTTACCCAAATATAGCAAACTAAAGGCACAACTTCAGATGATTTCAGAAAACAATCTCTCGTTACTGATAGTAATAACTAGGTTCTTCACATCTTCAGTTATTTACTACTGTCAAAACGGAGCCTAATTTTCAAAGCCTTGTGAACAATTTTCTGATGCCCAGCGTCGACTCACTCTCGTCTCACTGGATGAGTGCTCGGGCGCGCGACAGAACTTGAAGAACACACCAAAAAATCAAGATACCGATATCGCTTCATCGCTAACTAATGTGTTTGGCTATCAAATTTACGAAGTGCCTAAAGTGTTTCAGATATAATTAAATGAAGTTCATGAACCATAACAAAAATCTGCAGGTGATAATCGCCCCGGCGAGCCGAGTACCCGCGCGAAGTATTGATCAACTAAATACAAGGACCTGGTATATTAGCATCGTCCAACGATCTCAACATTAACTTCTCTTTAAAGAGCACAAAATTGAAGAAAAATATGCTCTATTCCAATGCCAAGCTTCAAAGATTCGTATGAGACAAACAGAAGGCTATATTGGTAATTATGACATGGAATAGGACAGCAAACTACCTGATAAGAAGGAACTGGACAACAAATAAATACGCTAAGTGCATGTTCAGAAAACATGTTTTGCTGTGTGCATGTGCTGCGTGAAAAAGTCACAAACGTGGAAAAACCCTGCCAATAACAGTGGAACATAGTACGTCACGGTAGCAAGGTATCAACAGACGCAAATAGATAAGTGAAGTAGGTATTGAAGTGAGAAAATGTTAGAATCCCAAAATCATACGAACAGTTATGTGCTTTCACTTACTTCATGGAAAGAAGTAACAAAGTGTTCACTTCACTTCCAGGTGTGCGTCAGTAATTTCAGAATTTTTCATGTCTTGTCCAAAAAAGTGTGACAGAATTGAGATTGCCCTTTGAGACTACGCCAAAATCAATTAACACAGTACAAATCCAGAATAATGATTCGATAAAATTCAATCACTAAGTCTGAAATTGTAGTACAAAAGTATGAAGCAGAGAAACGAAAAACAGTGATCCTTATTTTGAGCGAGGATCGAATTACAAGTTATGATTTCAATATTCGTAATGAAACGAACAAACTCAGAAACCTAATTCTTTGCATTAAAATCCAATAGCAAATTATTACCGAAGCTGTCTTCATAATGCTAGGACTTACTTTCAACTGTTACCCCAACAGCATATATAAGGACTATACATTTGTTTATTCATAAGAAAGTGGCTTATAAGAAAGTAACTTACGCGACTGCTCAAAAATTTAAGAAACTTCCGTAGTGGATTTTTGAAATATAATAAAGTTTATTAGTACATATGCATTAAAAATCTGATTTATTTGTGCATAAAATATCATGTATGTTATTTTGGCTGTCCTCTAGCAGTTTAACTTTTGCTAACTATTAAGCTCTATCATCATTTCATGTGTAATGAAGCCTTTCACTTTTCACCAATATGCATGTGCAAAATCTTGGAACTCAAAAACTTTGCTAAGAAAATCTTTAGAAGTTTTGATACTGGAGTCATTTAAGAAAATGCCAGTACTGGGCCAACAAAACTTTCTTACAAAGTAAAAAACGTGTATTTTTCACGGGAGAAATGAGGTTTGTGAAATGAGGTTTGCGGTTTTGCCCTATCAGTGCAATGACGCCTGTGAAGTATAGCAGCGATGGCGCATATGTACTGGGAACATTGTTATGCAGGTGGCATTTAATCAACACCTGTAATGCTACTAGCACTGCGGTCAATGCCTCGGCTACCACAAACCAAAATTGAGCGAGAAAAAATAATCAGGCGCTCTAATAAAAGAGGGCAGAGGAAAAGTAAACAAAACTGAAAACGTAATTAGACAAACGCAGTTTTTATCCCCGAATTACTCAAAATCTCTGATTTTCATGTTTGATCTGCAGACAAAAACCAATAATCTACGAAGCTAGAGCTTAGGAAAATGCCGAGAATTATGTCAGTGCTAACCATGAATAATACGAAAGACAAATAAATGTTAATTAAAAGAGCTGAAGGGCTATATTTATCGAAAAGAGAAATAATACAAACAATTGCGGCAGAATGAAAAATATAATAAGTCTGTTGTAAATGTCTGCAAGATTCAGCAGGGCGTTCAAGAACTCCGGATGGAGAACACCACGAGGGATGGAAAGTATTAATAGGACTGAAATAAATAACTGAAAAGAAAAGCACAGTTCAAGCTAAGGGAATCAACTAAATGGAAACACATAGATAAGAGCAATCTGGTACTTCAATAGTAGCAGAAGGGCAATAGACGGTCGGTACATGAGAACAGAAATAGGAAATTGCGTGTAGGAGAAAGCAGTTTATTCCAAGAGGTTACATTATCGATATAAAGATGAAATAAGCTACAGGGTAGAATCGTGTATAAAGGTAGAATCGTGTATAAAGGATATTTCATCATATCAAATCATACATGCAGCACCATAGCTCAAGGGCCTAGCGAAAGCAATCCTCATAATACATGGACAAGTAGATAATTTAATCCAATCCAAATTGTTTCTTACTCTTCAACTACTGAAGTTCCTCCCCACCTAACCAAAAACTACCAACATCAGGAATATTGCCTATTATATGATGGTGAAGAGAACATGCAAGATTGAGAAATGCTCCTTCCAACACAACAAACATAAGAATTTGTTTAAAGTGTGCAAAGATAAACTGTAGAAATCCTTCAAAAGAAAAATGCTAGGAACTACTTTCACAGAAAAAAAACGCAAAACTCACCTCGAAATGCTCTTTGACAGCCATTTGACTAAGTTCCAGGTGACCTTTCATCTTCAGTTGCGCCAGTTGCATGTGGTCCTTAATTTTGCCCCAAACATGCTTCAATGACTTGTGTAATTCTTTTTCGTTCTTGTGAGGAGATGGTCTGAGTGTCCTAAGCGAGATTGGAGATGCGTCTCGTAACATATCATACCGAAGCAAACCTCGATTGTGTGAATGGTGAATGGCGGTATTTGCGGCCACCAATAATGCGTATTGAACATGGAACATGGTAAACAAGTTACATCCCCCCTACACAGCAACGACGTGAATACGTCAAGCCACAAAGGGCAGGTGTTTTAGTTTGATATGCTCATGTTAGTCAACATTTTGCTTTAGACAAGGTTATCCCAAATTATCAAAACCATGAACGCGATAATATCCAGGATACTGAGAGTAATTGTCACCAACGGGGAGACCTTTACAGTAGGGGGAGCAGTGGATCATGTTTAGCAAAACAAGGCTCAGATCTCAGATGAGGATAATTCATGCATATACTCACAGTATGAATCCTTCCCATTCACTTGGAGTAGTGCAAACTGGTTCGAATCTATAACAGAACATGAAAAAACAGCGCTCAAAAGTAAAACAAAAACCATCTAAAATTAAATCAAATACGCGCTGTTTGGTAGTAACCTAGCTCAAGGCCTAGTTCCAAAAAGTTCCTTATTCTTCAACCTCTAATTATTAAGTTGTAGCACTAAAAGTTTGCTAATAATTCTTTAATTTTCACTGCACATTTAGCGACATAAAAATGGTAAGGATACAAGAAAAACAGAAACTCTGAATTTGCCTTTTAATTTTGGCAAGAACTCAAGACAAAAAGCACAAAGAAGGTAGGAAAGAAGCTTTCCAAATATATCCATGCGAATTTTGGCTGCAAGTGAAAGGAGCTGGCCTTCTAATGCTTGATTGCTTACAGTTATAAACTTTTTCTAAAGTGAAAAGCTCTTCAGGGATATTTCCTTTAGCAGTATACGTTTTTAAAAATATTATGGCCTTCTAGATGTGGGTTTCTTATAAGCTCGTTCCTTCTATCGCAGGGATTAAAACAACACAGGCATTAAAAATTAAACAGAAATTAGGTCGATAAAGGAAATGGGTTTCAATCCAGGTTGACGGCTTGAGGAATTGAAAGAATTTCTCTGACTCGTTCTACGTCGTTTCTACGATGGCTAAAGAAAGCAAGACACCCACTGGTTAACAGATTTTGTTGTCATTCATCATACTTTGTGCCGCAGTTTATATAAACGTAATTCTTCGATTTGCCGACTTGCTGATAACAGCTTGGACTGACTGGGAATTCGTATAAAAGCTGTCTACTCTGTGTACAATGAGTTCAACAAGCAAAAGAAAGTGGCGAGGAAACTGAATCAGATAAACCGTGCATATGAATTGTTTAAACAAAATTAGTCCAATCAAAAAATGCCATATCAGGAAGGTAAGCAGACGAATGAAATTACCGTTTGGAATTAGGCTTTGAGAACTCTCTGAACAGTCTTGAACCTAGAAACACAACAATGATCGAAATTGAATGAATTTGTAACTAAATACGGCTGCTACTGTTATGCAAGAAGTAGAGTTACAATAACGTAAACCATCGTATAAGCCCCATGGGCCTAACTACTTTTTGGATTTTTGCATGGGGGCTTATTTGATGGAGGGGGGGCTAAAAAAGCATATTTCTGGTAGTTGGTCATATTCCATTTGAAATTGTCCTACCAATAAGCTACTTTTTGATACTACAAATGCAGGCAATAGGGTGTGTTCTACAGGACATACAATCTTTCGTTGTTTAGTGGCTGCTTTTTCTTTCGTAACTCTATTAAGCACTAAAAAAGTCTCAAATAGCCACAGTCACATGCTTACCTGGGAGCCTATCTGAGGGGGGCTTATTACAAATTTGTAGTTCTAGGGTGGGGGCTTATCCGAGGGGGCCAATTTGAGGATTTAAGGTACGGCTTCGGCAACAAAAACATTATATCTACATCGCAAGGTTTTTTGTGGAACAAAAAATACATTCAAACATTTGAATGCAATGCAGTCAAATAAATTTCAAAGCATCACTTCTCGAATATCTTGAAATGTAACTATGGTAAAGTATTTCACAAAAGTAGGAGGTTCTCAAGTAGGTTTGATGGGCGATTTCAAACAGTAGGATTACATTATGCTGTTTATGTACAAAATAACATTCGCAATAACTGGCGTTAAACTTCACAGTTCTCAAAGCCTCATGGACAAACTGAGTCTGACAACACTTTGGAGTTTACGACTATCAAGGGACTGAACAAACCCAAGTGATAAAGACAAAGAGAGATCTAGTTAATGGAATAAAAATCCCAGAGAAATCTAATCGACTGAATTAACGGATTACNCACGTCATTTGTAGATTCCGCCTGAAGTTGCCCAGATCTAATCTACATTAATCGTACAGATTGAATCGAAATAACCGCAAGATCCGGATTCTCTTCACCTCTCATACTGTGTATTTGCTTGAATTTCAATACAATTAGCACGAAAATTGTGCGGAGAAAATCTTCAGGTTCAGAGGCCCAACAATATTAATGAGTGTGTGAAGTTTTCCCTCGATCAGTTTGTTTCGTCCTTTTTTACTCTCCCGTTCTCCTTTACCCGACCTTGAGAGTGTACATACCTTTCAAACGCTCCCCTCTATGAAATGGCCAAGGGATAGGTAATTATTAACTTACTCCCCGTAGTATCGTCCTTTGTTGTTGTCATTGTAAATGATTGAGTATTGATAAGAAAACATTAATGACTTTTAAGGGTTACAATAACCAAAGATCGAAATCAAAGTGCTTCCAGAAGATTGACGAATACATTCTGAAACTTGACCTTCATTCTGGAATTGCAATATTGTGAAACATGATAAAATATTCCATAGCCGTATCAGATCATAATCTTTCTTGTTTCCGTTTATGTTTCAGTTGGGCATTCTCACCAAATGAACCTAATGAAACTCAGTAACTTTCACTGAGGAGGTTGCCGAAACACAACGAAAAGTTTGAGATTCAATTTTTAAGTGTCTATGTGTGTTAAAAATTGTGGCTTTATCAAACCTTCCTAAGGTATGAAGCTACCGGAATACAATTTGAGCTACAACCCACGGGATCTGGTCAATACATTGGTAAGAAGAACCACTCATCGAAAAGTGAGACTCAGATGAAAAACCTGATGAACTAATTCTGAATGAAGTGACCAGAAATAAAAGCTCTACTTTACACGCTCATTTGGACACCATATATTTATTTAATTGTACTATAATCCGACATGAACATGTCGGTGTCAAAAATTGGGAGCTGTTCAGACGGATAAATTCTTCAACTACTTTCAAATGATCACTTACTTCCAAAAGTCCAATATTTGTTTTCATCTTTGTCCTTGCCAACAGCTTTGAAACGCTAAAATAGGATTTCATGCGGTGAAAATAATTAAAGCTAACTCAATGAACAAAACCCCCAGCAACAGTTTATCACATGGATGCATAATCATCTAGGCCCCGTTTACAATACACCGTTTTCATACGAAAACAGCATGGAAACTTTTCGCTTGAAAACGGTATAGTGCCAACTGTACAGTGCTTTCTTATGAAATCGTATCTATTTGATGCCGGATAGGAAAACGGTACAGTGTAAACGGTAGGCCAAAACGAAACATTTCCATACCGTTTTCGTATGAAAACGTACAAAATTGAAGGCATCGCATGAAAACGTACAAAATTGAAGGCAGCGTCTTGAATAGCAAATTTTTAATGACCATTGAACTTATAAAGAGGCCTCACAATAACAGGAGGATGACCCAGTTTTATACTCTACTGCACGAAATGAAAAAATAATCCCATTTTGTCTTCCTGTTTACAATGAAGCGCTTTTGTATCCGGTATGAAAGAAACGATTCTGCTAGCAGCACAATATGAATGCAGTGCAAGACCTTTCTGTGCAAACATTTGAAAGCGGTACGATTTCATGCCGGATAAGAAGGGTCAAGCTACAGTACACAGCAACTTATCAGGATTCACAAGTAAATAATATAAAGATACTGGTGTTAAATTCAAGAAATTCAACAAAATAGCATACCAAACTTTTGCTTTTCAAGTTTCTTCCAAATTCTAAAAGCTCGTGGTCTTTCGAATTGCGAATCAAGTCAACAACGATTTTCAGCAGCTGGAGCTGAAAGATAACAGCCAGGGTAATTTATAACTGGTAGTTACATAAAGTTAACAAAAGTATATATACTCACGCAATTTAAATGTCAGGTGGCTTCTATGGACAAAATACGATAAAGAATAATAACTTTCAACAAAACAATGGAAGCTAATCTTCAATAGACAAAATACTCCATATCACAATTCAGGGATAAAATTGCGCATTTACTACTTTAGCAAGTGAATGATTGATAAAATTAAAATAAGGGGACTGTGCGGAGAAGGTAGAATCAAAAAATAGGAAAATATAATCTGGAAAATATCATTACTTATATTGCGGCTACTATTAAAATAGCATGAATCTATATTATAGGTGGAGTCCACTTCGGTATAATAAGGATGAAAAACAACTGGGGTCTTCGTGGACTATAAATATAATATGTCGAAGAGCCGCGGCTTTACTGCAAAAGCAATTCCCTTAAAATTGCCATTATTACTGTTTATACTGAATATTAAAAAGCCATAGGTATGGTATGTTGTACGTCGGGTTTGGGGAAAACAACCCGTCAAATACTAAGCAAGACGAGATTACTTAACGAACGTGTGGGCGGTGTGATTCAAATAGAAACCAACAAAGATATTAAAGCGCTTAAAAAAATCCTTTCACTGCATATGAAGAAACTAAAATTGAATATCAATAACGAGCGATATTGGCATTTAAGTAAGCTGAGGTCACATAAATCAAATCGCTGTACAGCGTCTCACAGACTATTCAAAGTCAATAGACGAGAATTCTTGGCGCTGTATGCAATATTCTACGGCTAAAGGAGTCCTGAGCTGCACGTAGCCATTGATACATAAGCCGTGGTTTGTCAAAATTGTCATCTATCGCATGGAGGAGCTCGATGTTTGCGACAAGAATCAACGGCCTAATGAAGGACTAACGATGGTACTTTACACGGGTGTATATATAAAGGAGCAGCTAGGGGGGAGTACTATGAAAAGTTGAAGCAAAATCATGAAGCGATCGCAAATAATGCATATTAAGTTGAGGGGGGCGAGAGGGTTGAAAATAACTCTAATCGTTCGCAGAAGTAGATAATTATGCAAGATAAGATTCACTCTTTGGTCGCCACGTTGATAGCAAATCCTCATGAAGTAAAACAGCCCCCTTCAGACTCTGGCATAACAACGAAAACAAACTGATAAATATATCGAAATTTTAATTAGGACTTTACGAATATACCACAATAGTAATAACAGGAAGCTTACCCTTTGTTCGGGTTCAAGTGAATTGAAATTTGTTCCCTTCAAAATATTTGGATGAATAGCATCTTTGCACATCTGCTCTTCAAGAGCTGGCTCCCAACTTGTCGCACTAGAATGCAAAATAATAATTTCTAGAATTGCAAGAAAATTCGGCTGCAGCTATCAACAATCAAAGTACTAAACGACCCAAGAAGGGAAAATGAAGAAACGATACTAAAAGATTTGTTTCCAGTGAAATTCAGTAAGGCATCCTAAAATATAATCGCTTCTGCATATGACAGTCAACAAATCTACTAACATACATTCTTTTTAAATTAAGACCTAGACTGATCCTGGAGTCTTGTCGTAAAATTTATTTCTGGAAAACGATGCAGAAGCATTCCACTAACAAATGGATATAAAAGGTCTTTTCCTTCTCAACCTGGGGAGAATTGACAGCCATCACACTTTGTTTCCTTGATTTTCTCACATCAGTTGCTCCTAGCGAAACTAGATACTATGCTAACACTGTCTGTTTATAATTTTTTTCAATTAAAAACATCAATATGCAAGAGAGATCAACTTGGTTGTGACATCTGCCTCTCATCAATGAAACCATCCAATGTTGTCTTGTATATTGTCTTTTTATGCATTTATAATTGGCCTACACGCTACTACTTTACGAACACATTTATAAAAATTCAGCCTCAAGATTTGGGACAAATTAAGAACAGCCAGCCTGGACCTCCATTTACTGGTTCTTATAAAAAGAGTGTACATCTCAAGCCTAGGCCAGGTGGGATAATACTCAGCACAATTACCTAATTAAAGGCAGTATCCGATAGCTGCTAGGGGTTTTTTTCTGTAATTGAATCAAACGCCA
>OLMO02000009.1:8317126-8328003 GCA_900291935.2 Cassiopea xamachana | reverse complement strand
CCTGGTATCGTCCTTGTAGTATTGTAAAGTAGTTTGTCAATTTGTAACTTGTTTAATGTAATTTCTTATATCTATAGAAAAAAAATTCAAAAAATAATAAAAATTTAATGAAGAAATGTAAGTAGAAAAGAAAAAAGACATAAAAACTGCTGTTTTTGATTGAAAAAAAAACAAACACAGTGGAGAACAAATTTTAGAGAGTTGAATGAAAAAAACGAAAGAACGCATGGCACACCCAGGCCACCATTATGGTCTCATCTTACTAAGTTCCCAAGCGCCCCGAGTGACATTTCGTATAATTAGTGTTCATACAAAACTATCCCGGGGGCTCTATCTTATCATTCTCAAATATCTTTCAACGGAAGTCACAAGAACAGCTACATGCAGTGCGCATGTATATCTGCGCACTATACTTACGTCATGCTCAGACCTAGCCTACAATCTTTTCAGGTCGGACCACTTCAGCTCGAGGGCGTGTCTATTGTTCTATGAGCCTAGGATTGCAAAACAACTTTTGTATTACGAAATGCTGTTCCTTTTGAAAATACAAGCAAAATTAGTCACGGTTTGCTGACCTTGCCTTGCACATTGCTTTGATTGTGGGAAAGTGCTGTGGCATTGCAAATTCAAAGCTAAGGAAGTACGTTGATAGCAGTATAAGTCGTTGCAGTTTCTACGGTCTAAGCTGTGGATTTAGCCCCCAGCCACAACATCGCATGCAACACAACTGCCAACAATGCGTTCAAAGCTTACAGCAGGCATTGGCAGTACAAGCTATAAGCCACAAGTTTCCTATCCAGTTGTATTTCGATATGAATTAGCAAAACGACCAACACAAGAAAGCATCGGTTACCTTTTTAGTTGAAACGTGGAATACTTTCTGCCAAGACAAGTAGTCAGATGTTGCACCATCAGGGCAGTGTCTGATATAACGAATCTTTTTGCGGACAATCTTCTCGATGTACTTCTGATCAAGTTGAGCAAATAAGTCGGCATTCTTGCAAATCACCGAAACACCTCCCTTTTCAGGTGGCAGCAAACAGAAGAAGAAAAACTAGAAGGAAAAATACTGCAATAAAGACTAAAATAGAGAATAATAAACAATAAATAAAATAAAGATGCTGCTGTTTGGAAAATGTTAACAGTTCAATCATAATTCGGAATGGTCGCCATAAAGTAAAGTCCTGTGCTTAGTAAATATATCATTTACAGTACAAAGAATGCAATTATACCACAGAGGTCCTCATTTCAAAATGATATCATGCTACTCCTGAGCATTATCAACAGATGCAAATACTGTTAGAGTTAACACACAATGAAACAAATGCCAACACTCCTCCATTACCTTATACATGCAATAATTCTTTGTAGAAATTTGTTATCAGAAAAGTCGACATCATATTAGACATAATCATGAATCACATATCATAAATCGCAGAAAGGGTGGTCAATTTCCGTCACTTGCACTTCTCAAACAGCATAGGAAAACCACACAACAAACTTCCAAACTAAGCAAGGGAAATGAAAGAGCGTAAGTAAATTAGATCTAGAAAATCTACATCGTAAAATATCTCATTACCCTTTTATTATACACCCGAGAGTAAGACATTTCGTTGTGCAAATCAATACAACACTCTGGAGGCTCATCACTTGCTGAGTAGACCTGGGACATTACATTGTTCCTGTGGGCACTTCCTCCAATGTAATTCATAGGTCGGTATCCTGTACTGGAAAATAAAAGCTGAAAGTCATCAGCTGACTCTAATGGCAACCCACGAAACAAAATCGCTCCATATGTTAAAAGGCTCGTGTCAGCTTCCTCTTTGCAGAGCCTACCCCAGTCTTCGATGCTGTAGGTCCCCACAGCCTCCAGCGCCAATGGAAAGTCATCTCTCGGGCTGTCCAAATATTCAGGGAAGGTAATCGAATCAGCTCCAGGCAGAAATCTGCGACCTTTCAGTCGGACCGCTGGTTTCAACTGGATTCTGCTCGGATCAACCACAGAAAAAGCACTTGTTTTTCGTTCGTTGAAGGCCAGCATGGTTGATGACAATCGCACCTGCACAATCCATCTTGAGAAGCGGCTTACTTTTCTCATGGACAACATTATGTTACCTTTTACCTTGCACTTCGAGATGTGCGTTGTCCTTCTGCACGCACGGACTGGTCAAGAACACTTAAGGACGAACATGCCGGGGGTAAACGGCTGTCTAGCAAAAGACATCGAAAAGAGCCGAAAGGGGCATGGTCCAGGGGCAGTGATTAGCACAGGACATTGGGAAATGGGGTGACGGAAATCGTCAAAATTCAATTCAAGTTTTAGTAACGTAAAGCGAGAGAAAAGAGAGAGATTTATTCATTAAACAACTTTTCTTTAGAGACAGCAGTAAATTCGATTAATGTGCGCACGCTTGGTTCAAGTTTTTGAATAGTTATTTTGGAGATGAAAAATTCTTGTTTTCTATTCGACTACAGTCTAAATATACGAACCTTTTACAGAACCGGGATAATCTGGAGCTTGTGCCTGCAGGAGGACGAAGGCATGATTCTAGCCAGTGGGAATAACTATTATAAATACAAAAACTCCCCACCATGGGGTAAGAATAGTAGGGTGCTGGAGGTGAAATCCCGGAAAGACTTTTCAAGGATTTTTTGACACGTCGTTTGAATCCTAGGGAAACACCCTTTGCAGAATAGAGATGAGTCTATTATAGATAACGTGAACTTTTATGACAAAGTTTTGCTAGGACAGTTTTAAGAAATTTGCAGTTATATAGTCAAAATGGCATCAATTAAAGAAAGAATGGCCCGATCAAAATTCACATTAACATCCATAATTTCAAGGGTTTCTATCCTTGGCTTTCTGGGCTGACATGTTTATTTATTCAGCGTGCGTCAGAACACTGTTTTCGTGAGTGTAAATTGCATACACAGTTGTGAGAAGGTACCATGAAAAGATATTGATTAAAATTTAAACCCCAATATGCAAGGTATCCGAGTAGTGTTTTGGACTATTGTTCTGTTATCAGAAAAGGACAATAGGAACTGTTCAAATTTGAAACCGTTGTAGTTCTCAGATGGCTGGAGAACGCGATTTTGAATTTGGTTTTTGCAAATAACAGAGCTATTTTGCTTATCCTTTATAGTAGACTCTTTCATAACCAGAGTACACTATGGATCCACTATGGTTGGGCCCAGAGAAAAATTGCAATAGTCTTCTTTTTATGCCGGATAGGAAAACGGTTCAGTGTAGACGGTAGGCTAAAACGGAACATTTCCACGCCATTTTCGTACGAAAACGTTATAATGTAAACGGGGCCTCAACGTTCAAAACTTTTCTCGAATTTAAGCTTGAGATTTTCTTAAAATCTTCTAAACTTTTAATGAAATGAACTGGCTAAAATGCCTAAATTCCACCTATAACATTTTGAATGTAATAATGACGTAATAAACACTAAAAACTTTCCTAAGCCTCAAAAATCCAGTACTGAACTTTATTAACTGTTTGAGCACCCGAGTACCACTTTCTTATAAAAAGAACGTTCAATCTAAGGCCTCGTTTACACTACATCGCTTTCATTAAAAAACGGTATGGAAATGTTCTCGTATGAAAACGGCATAGTGAAAACGCTATAATGTTTTCTTATGCAATAGTCTTCATTTGATGCCAGATAATAAACTGTTCAAATGTAGACGGTAGGCCAAAACAGAACATTTCTACGCCGTTTTCGTATGAAAACGGTAACGGGGCCTTAGTTTTCTTTCTTTAGATCAAAGTTTGTTCAATAATTACGTCATGTTGAAATTGCCAATTTTGAACCACCTACCCCCAGCGTCACGCTCTAAATTACGAAAAGCGTGCAGAATTACCACAGAGACGGGTAGTGGCGGTTTTAAGGGGAGCCAGGAAGGCCATGAAGACAAGTTTGTCTCTGTGAGAACTACCCACCCCCAAGGCGTTACGGCAGGGGCGGATACAGGATTTATGCTGAGGGCTGCACATTGCATCATTATGCTTTGCGCATTCGCAGTGACAAAAATATTCAAGATATTAGCGACTTTGAAATTACTGAATCAGACACATTTGAACTTAACCCATTGCCTAGCATTCGCCAATAATGGTGTCTTGCATCTGATTTATTGGCATGATTTCACTATTCATCACAGATCAAAAATACTGCATTGTCAGCACAGATGTTTTGTGAGATTCTGATTTGTATTCATGATTATCAAAGTTCCATGTTGCAGACTTCCAATTGCTAAGAGGTTTTATCACCAGGTTCAGTATTTTTCCTCACAAAAAACAAACATGGAACTCAAAAAGCTCCATCCACAATCTTTGAATATGCCAGCCATTGATACCTCGGAAACCAAGATAAATTAGATTTCCTTCTCTTGTCATAAGTTGTGTGAAATGAAAACTTGGAGGTACTATCAGATTTCCAAATATTATTTGAAATGTCATAAACCTGAGGCTCTCGGAGATCACTAGTACATTCAAGAAAATTACCAATGTCGTATTACATTAAAAACAACTACCAATATCATACGGGGTTGTTGAAGAATGATTGCAGAACGTGAGAGATTATTGAATTGGCTTTCTGAGCAGCAGTGGTAGAGGGAATAGAGATAGGGTTTTCAAAACAAGAATCTGACTTATTGCTCTTTGCAGGGATGTAACTGTCCCTTGTCACTAAAGGGAACGCAATTTTGCATTGATTTACATGCTATGATGAGGAAAAGCAGGACCCTTTTGACGTTCCAAGTTAGAAAATAGTGCCAATGTGATTTGGTGCATCAGATTTTGTGCAATTCACACTTTCCTGATATTCTAGCCTGATCAGGAAAGTGTGAATTGATCAGTTATATTCCCAGTAGGGTCAGGTGGTGCAACAACTGAATTGTGCACTTTGTGGGAGCATTTGGCTCGTTCACTAGACCCAGTTTTGCTAGAAAAGGGCTTTATTTGCAATCTCAAGACATTTGATAGAGCCATCATTGACAAAAAAAGAAGACCACCTGTCAATTATTTACAACTTCCTGCTTCACCAGTCAACATTAAGAACTTGACTTGGCTTGTAATATGAGAGTTGTTTCAAAGGTGTCTTCAACAGAGAAAAAGATATCAAGAAGGCTAGGTTTCTTCTCAATTGAGGGTGGGAGGGTTTTGTTGTTGTTGTTGTTGTTGTTTATTTTTCAGCTAATTTAGGCCTCTTATGCATGTCGCATCCAGGCATGGGACCCCTAGTTTAACGTCCCTTCCAAAGGACGGCTGAGTGAACTGTTTTGGTTGTTCATCTGTAAGGTTGCCCATCCAGTTTCTGACCGTAACAGCAGTGCTTCACTTCAGTTAAGCTAATGGAACTGGCTGGGCCGCTAGGCCACTCACTCAGGAGTAATGCTAAGCATTCAAATATAGTTCAGCAGGTGTTGGGGCGCTGAGTGCTAAGGAAAGGTGCTCATTCCCAGTCACCAAAGCAGATATGGCATTATAAAGACTACCTATATTGTGGATCACTCTAGTAAACATATAAGAAAATATATGTACTCCTCTAATGCATAGAATAAAGCCTGAGAAGATGTAAAAGCATGGGGTACTTTATGTTTTGACTAATATTTGATATAAGAATTGCTCTGTTTTACTGAAAGCAAACCTATACTATCAATTGATCCAAGGCTGTTATTATGATAGGGAATGTAATGAAGGTGTCACACTCCAAGGAAAAAGGACACAAGGAGTCGTCAAACCCTTGGGTGCTAAGGAGAGGTGCTTATGATCTATGTTCATTTTCATGCATGACTAATATACCCGGGAATAAGTGGATCAAATTATGATGGTTGTTGTCCTATATACAACAATAATAATAAAATTGGAAATTATAAAAATAATGTAAAATCTCAAATTTCTCTAAAATTGTAAATATGTCTACTTAGCAAATAGCCATGACCCCTGTAAAAATTCATATAAGATGACCCAGAATGGGGCGACAAGTAGTAATTACTAGATTAGCCATGGGTTTCTTTGGGTGCTCTTAGGGCAGCATAGCGGATTAGAATCATAACCTTCCCAAGTCTACGTAAACTCTGAGCGAAAACAATATGTTAAATAAACAATCACATACAATCAGTACCTCATTGCTGTAAAATTTTCATCCATTGATTGTTCTAGCTGGCCGCCTTCCTTCATTACCAATCATTGGTAATCAAGGAACCAGCGATTCAAGGCCTAATGATAATGGTGGTGATAAGTAAGCAGCAGCAACCCTTTCTATTCTTACCAACTCCAACTGATTCAAACGATCTAGTTCATCATGCTGTTCTAATGCTATGAGGTTTTTTATTTTCTCTACAAGGTCCATGGTTTTGATCGAATGTAACGAAGATAACGCTAGTTGGTTGCACGACTTTTTTCAAATTCAACGGCACTCTCTTAACTAGCAAATGTCAAGAAAATTCACTCTTTCGCAACTACCACTTAGACCCGGTATCTTGACGTTTTACAACGTAGGTACTTTTCATCGTGCGCACAGACGTTTTTGCTGCATGAGCTCGCCAACGCCAGTTCATTGGTGAAGACAGGGAAATATTTGCATAATAATTTGTCATGCAACACAAATGACATAGTTGAAAATCATCATGCTCAAAATTACATGAGGTTATTTTTAACTACCACGTTGCTATGATCCTTTCCCAGAAATCATTTTGTGGACGCAAAACAACTCGGCTCAGCTACGTAAAACTGAACCCAGTTATTTCTTGTAGATAGGCGGGAAAAAGTTAAACTTCAACGAGGAGATGCATTTTAGACTTCTGCAAATAACCGAAAAACAGAGAGCAAGAAAATATCAATCTGAAAATCTGACAGTCTTCCGTGCAACATGTGTAACTACCCTGTATCCGGCCCTGGCGTGATGTAATTATAGAACAGCCCCATAAACTTCATTTATCTGTCGGTCATTCCTTTCACTCAGGAGGTACGTATGACCGGTTCAAATTGCGCTCGTTCCTCTGTTCTCTTGAGGGAGCCCCTTTGTTCCCTTGAGTTTCGCTGGTTTATTATTCAGACATGCCCTTTGGTAACCACTCCCATTTTATTGCAAGCAAGTGACTATTCTACTACAACCTTGGACAAAATATATTGAGATAACGACAAAAATACAGGTAGAGTCATAATGACGTCATCATTTGAACTTAAGGGTAAAGGTGTAAGTATTCCACGTAGAGTGTATGCAAGAGGCACACTTGCTTGTCTTTGCCTGTAAGCTAAGGTAGCAAAAATCCAAACATTGACCTTTTGGACTTAGAAGCATGCCAGCTCTACTATTGCATAACAAAAGCTAGCCTTTAACTATCATGGAAGAGGAATGGAAAGTAGTTGGGGGGGGGTCTAGGGACTTGCCCTCAGAAAAAAGGTTTTGAACCACGCCCTCTAGAACGCTGGAAAATGCCCTTTTGGAGCATAGGAAGCTTTATGCTCAGAAGGAAAACTGATCCTCCAACCTAGAGACGAAAGACGAGGAAGCTACGCGGACCCTTGCTTTTGCTATCGTATACCTTTAGTCCAGCGCTATTGCACGTCAGTAAGCCGGAGGAAACATTGTATAAGCTGGAATGTGCACTGAAATTCCTATATGGCATAACTCTTTGATATAATTATTGCCCAGCAACAAGTGTTTCAATTGCCATGCAAACTGTACTATTTTATTTGCAGGGGGTGTTGCAGCCAGGGTTTTTTTAAAGAAAGATTTAGAACTGAACATAATACCCAGCAATGCTGTATTCTTTTGGTTGCAAATGGGATTGAACTGCCTGCTTTTGGTGAGAAGGGGTAGATAAATGCTACCACCTCTTAACAATTCCATTTATAGTTTCGCTTCTCATATCAGTTCATACCGAAATCTCCCATTTTTACTGCTATTTACTTTCTTACACTCTTGGATCACTACATTATAAGCTTGTGAATTGCACATGTCTCTCGTTTGCACTGTACAAATTTTTTAGAACTGCACATTTTGTGTGGAACTGAACGTTAAAAAAAGCTGGTTGCATCCCTCACCACTCGTTATCTACACCCCCACATAAAAAGAAGCGGTAGGCAAGTGAGGGTCTGAAGAAAAATTTTCAATGCCATGCTCTCTATAGCGTTGGAAAACGCCTTTTTGCAGTATAGGATGAAATTCTATTCACCGACCACCTTTGTACCGAGAAGGAAGAATTGATCCTACAACCCAGGTTTATTGAATATTGACGATCAAGAACAAAATTCAGCACTCTACAAGCCAAGATACAAAAATAATTGAGAATCTGTACATGGAAATGTTCCCTGGAAGAACCTGAAGTTCCTTATTCCTTTTTAGTTTCTGCCATGTCCCTTTGTTCCCTCGATAGATTTTGGATATTCCCCTTTTCCCTCGAACCCTTTAATGGGCCTCGTTAAAATCAGCCAGGGGGTCTGGAGGCATGCTTCCCCAGGAAATTTGATACTTAGATCCTCTGAAATCGCCAGAAACGTGTATTTTTCTATTTACTTTTGCATCTTCAAAGTTTTCAGGGAGGGCAACCAAGTTACATGAAAAGGATAAATTTTTCGATACTTTGAAAAGTGGGGGATACGCCCCCCCCCTGTGTCCTCCGGTTCCTACGTCCATGTCTGATAATAATGATAACTCTCCGACGTCCCTGACGGTCAGGTACGCAGGAGAGGGGGCAGAAGGAAGCAAGCATCCTTCCTGCTTTTTAGTTGGGGGAGCAGGGGGAGCAAAAGTGCCATCTCTTACATACAATAACTTGCTTTCCAAACGCTGATATTTTCAAAAATGATACAACGGAGATTAAATAAGCTATAAATAAGCAATATTTAATTGGACAGGACAATTATTTTTATGATTGTGAGAAATACAACCCTTGATTTTCCCAAAGAAGCTCTTAGGAAGCCCTCTATTTCTCGGTTAGATTTGCTGGCGTGGCAGCTAGAGGCACTTCAGGGAAATAGAGGTATTATGGCAACATGGAGAGAAGGGAGTTTGGGCCAAGAAATTTTTTGGAAACCACGCCATTTATTCTGGCTATAAATGTGACTGTCGCCCTTTCTACATCAGAATTGTATTGGGAAAGCACAAAAAGTAGCAGTTCTTGAAAGCAAAGAGAAAATGTTTGTGGCTTGCTGGCAGTAAATACTGTATCGAAAGAAAGTAGTAGATTGGAACTGAATACTTATTCCTTCAAAGAATAAGCCCCATTTAACTACATAAATCATTGCATATTTTAGTTGTTGTAAAACCATTCCATTGCAAAAAAACCGTCCTGTTGCTACACAAANAATGCCTTGTTATGAATTGTGTTGAAATCCTATACCATGTGACATGGAGCATGCGCATGGAGAAGACGAGAAGAAGAATTGTTGAGAACACAGTGGAGAACGAAGGGCTTCGAGAACACGAAAAGAGAAAAACATATACATTGAACATTACGCTTCGAGGAAGCATTTGAGTTGAGAACTCTTGGACTTATTTTGTGTATGGACTTATTGCGTGTATGTTGTTGCTGTAATTTGTTTTATTTATTGATATATATGTACTTCAAAACTTCAGCGCGCGGAGTCATTCAGTGAACTCTCGATTCTTCAAGACACCCAAATTAAATCGATAATCTTGGGGAAATATGAGCAATGTTTTCCGAACATGGCTATCAATGCAATAAACATCAGATATGGTGGCAGCTGTGAGGAAATTACCGACGAGTTACGAAGCTTTTTGTAAAATCCGATGAAGCTGTCGAATGTAGGCCGATGAAACGGTCTGAAGGTACTGACATTGCCAAAGGAATGCTACACACTTATTTCAGCAAATGGAATGAGCTAAGACAGGATGAGCTTTGTGTCTAAAAGTTGCAAACTTCCCAGAAAACGTACGATTTTAGCGATAAGAGGCACGATTTGGCGACAGAGCTTTTTCCAGGGGGTGTGACGCCCCAACGCCCCCCACTCGCGACGGCCCTGTATGGTAGTCAGTGTCCTTTTGCTCCTGTTGGTATCGTTCCGGTACCCCTAACTGTAGTGATGGAGTTATATATGTGGTAAAGCGACGTATGTGCTGGTGTGAGAAACGGCAATAGAGAGTAAACCAACATTAGTACATTCGAATATAAAATCTATTAACTCAGACAAGCATGATCTTCTACAAAACTGCAAAGATCTCTGTTTATCAAACCATACTCCATACTTGGCCCTGATTTAAGTGATTTTGAACTATTACCTTTTCATATACTGCATCGACTTAAAATTTATGAACATCTGTGTTGGGGGGTCTCATGTCAGAATGTTACATAACAAAGAGGGGGTATCAACTCGGCTGTGACAAGCCGTTACATAGGGAGTTGGGAGGGGGGTCAAAATGGCAGTTTTTCCGTTACGTACTTTTTGAATAGGCCCCTTCTCCTTTTCTCTTTCTTACTTCTCGCAAAAATATCTCCTGTGCCTCTTTGTAACGGACTCCTCACAGAGAGTAGTGAATACAACCTAAGTGTACAGTTGGAACGGTAAATACAAAGGGCCAATAAAACTGCAAATAGAGAATGAGAAAATCGACCTGTTTGGAGCAGTGGTTTTCAAGCTTTTTGTCGGATTGGAACTCTAAGGAGAGATTCCAGTGCTTCGAGGAGCCCCTGCTCATATATCTGCTCAAGATAATTAAAAACTAATGTCGATCGTAGCATTTGGATCTTCTGGAGGAGCACCTGGACTAAGAAAGGTACTAAAGATAGAGAGAAGAAGTCTGCAAAGAACTGTATATATTGCAAGCAGTGATGTGCCGAGACACGTTCTGTTGAGGGGGTGTTTTGACCAATTGACCAACTACACGTTCCCCCACGCCCCCCAA
>OLMO02000009.1:8291379-8307195 GCA_900291935.2 Cassiopea xamachana | reverse complement strand
CCCCCCCCCCCCAACACTAGCCTCTACCTACGTACAAAATATAACTTGATGCAGTATATCAAAAGATAATAGTTCAAAATCGCTTGAATTAAAAACTGATTATGGATGGTGCAAAATCCAAGCTCAATAAAGTCTTAAACTCTGTTTACTTGAGTAGTTTGTGGAAATACTTATCAGAAAGTGAAAAGGTAGAACTATTGCACTAGATTTTTGGTGTTACGTAACGAAAGTGCTTTACACCCCTCGCCCCTTATTTTTTCCGTAACAGTTTGTCACAAAAATAGTGCATACCCACCCATAACCTACCGTTACCTACCTTTATAGATCCTTTACAATCAACTACTTGCATGGTTCCCTCAAACAAAACGTACCTGTAAAATATTTAAGTGTTAACTATAAGACTATAACAACCCTAATCTACCATAAGGTTGCTCTCTGCTAGTCTATAAGGAATTAGTAGATAACGGCAATTGAACTAGATGATGGGAAGCGCAGCTTCTGTATAAATTTGAAAATAAGTACGACGACAAAAAGAGACAACATTTAGTTCTCCTTCTTTAGATTGAATTTAGCCCAACTAGATAAGGATCAACAGCGTATTAATTTTTGTGTTCCCTATTTAGGCCATCTTAGCTTTAAGCTTAGCAATGATTTTATCAAGCTGTTTAAGAAATACTATCCTAATTGCAATTTATATGTAAATCACCTAGACGGTTATTGTCCCTATTTAAGTTTAAGGATTGCTTGTTGTAAACTGTAAAGCGAATGCTAAGCTTGATATACGACGAATTGCGGAGGAGTGCTACACGTGACACAGTTTCCAACATTGCTTTCCCACCCTTCTATGCTCTAGTGTTATTTATAAGTGTTCGCGTAGTGGCTGTGGTTCCACGTAATATAGTAAAACATCGAGAAATCTTAAGATTTGTTGCAAAGAGAACTTGGATATTGGTAAAAGTGGTTCCAAACTCGCATCTCCCATTCCATCGTCCATATGGGACCATCTTAAGCAAACTGGGCATACTGGGTTACTTGAAGACTGAGGATTTCAGCATAATTAGTAAGACTGACAACTCCTTACATCTCCTCATCCATGAAAGTCTTCTTATTCAAAGGGACAATCCTAGTCTCAATTCTCACCTTTCTACTATTCCCATGGTTTTCTTTTAGGCACTTTTGTATATTTTCTTGTTTTTCTTTATGGTTGTTTATTATCCTGTTACATCATTGATATATACGAGGTCCCTCACTTTCTGATTTTACAAGTGATTTTACTTTCTCACATTGTTTGGA
Source organism: Cassiopea xamachana (assembly GCA_900291935.2). Classification (NCBI taxonomy): domain Eukaryota; kingdom Metazoa; phylum Cnidaria; class Scyphozoa; order Rhizostomeae; family Cassiopeidae; genus Cassiopea; species Cassiopea xamachana. The sequence goes on along the minus strand of OLMO02000009.1, from coordinate 8,305,902 downwards.
TCTTCCTTTTTCACTACGTTAGCCCATTATCTTCTATTCCCATGCTCCTCTTTTCGGCGCTTTCTGGTATTCTTTCCTTCTTATTGGTTGTTTACTATCCCTTGCGTCATCTGTGGTTCTGCAAGTCCTTATCTTACATGTGATCACCTAACTCCCATATTATGATATTCGGACCTTTATTCTGATGGCTGGTGGCCCAAGATTGGGTGGAAACGTGTCTTGTATTTATCAAATAGGACTGTCAACTAGGATTGTATAATATGGATTTACTATGGAATTGTCGAAATACTTCGATCTAAAGAAGGAAAACTAAATGGTGTCTCTTTTTGTCGTCGTACCTATTTTCAAGTAGATGAAAACAATAGACGATAGCTTGATATTCACAGTCCAAAACACTGCAAATAAAGCACTGCTCTCCAATAGACTAGGAATAGATTAAAAATGTCGCATATTCATTAAAAATACCAAATGCAGCTTTTGTCCCTTTTTAGGTGCTGCGAAAGTCCAACAACATGCAACCCAAACTGGCGAATTTACGTTCCAAAGTCGCGTTGCCAAAGTCAGAAGAGGCTGCATGGGCCAAAAAAACTCTCATCGAAAAACGGTGGTGATTATGATGCCGATGATGTTCTACCTCTTGACAACAAAATCAAAGGATAAACTATTTATTGTTAATGATAATTTCTCTAGTTTCCTTGTTCATCGTAAATTGAAACTAAGAAGGCTTGTAGTAATTCAAAACAATAGTTTACTAATCACCACGATTATACTTGCAAAAAAATAACTGCTGCCAATTCATATTTTATGAGATATCCTGTTCATTGAAACAAATAATAAAGTGTTATTATCGTAGGCCTAACTCCATTTCAATGACCTTGAGTGGTGGGGTGACAAAAGATATTTACCGAAAGGCTATTAAATTTCCCAGAATTAACCTCCCCCTCATTGCCCTTCACCGAGTTTCTGCAGCCGTCCGCTGTCTGCTGTTCCTATCCTTTAACGCTGAAAGCAAACTGTAATATTTTTAGCGCAAGCTTCTTCTATAAGAAAATTTTCTCGGTCCCAGTACTGAAACTTTCTTAGCCTTCCCATGATTCCAGTATCCATAGCACTTTTCTAGCAAAAATTTTTGAGCTTCAATGTTTTGCGCACGTACATTAACGGAAAGTAAAAAAGCTCCATGTACGCTTGACATAAGATGAATTTCAATCAACAGTAGAAGACAAGTAGTTGGGGAAACGCCATCCATAACAAGCACGAGATTTACATGCAGGTAATTCAAATTTTAAATTCATACTAACTTATAGGCCTTCTTTTGGATCTCTAAAGTCCAGTACTGAGCTTTCTTCACTTATTGAATAATAAAGAATGGCTTTCCTATGCATCACCACTTTCATATAAAAAACATGGATTTATGGCAATTTAATTCAATTAGAGATTTCATCAAGGCCAACCAAGATTTCACCAAGCAGCAAGGTACCTAGACTAACATACACCTTGGTACTAATGTTAGAAGTGATACAGTTTGCTAAAACATTTGTGAAGACACTGCTGATCTACACTATGATTCACTTGACCAACTGATCTGCTTTCAAGCTCTCCACAAATACCACAAAAATAATTAATACATGAACTTATATCATGAATTATTTGCCACTAACAAACAATATGTTGACTTATCTATAAAACCTAGCTTATGGAGGCACTTATATCATGAAATATGTGCCACTAATACCAAATATATCTATCTATCTACAAAACTCATATCAATCATCAATCAATCATCAAGGCAACCTGACACAATTAGATTTCTGGGAACTCAAGCTTGGTAAAATAGGAAGAGAGAACACTCAAAGAAATTACTCTAAAAGCAAAAATAATATTACTGAAATTAAACATTATTCATGATACAAACTTTCTGTAACAAGGAGTCTCACAAAATATGGAATAAATTATGTCTATGTCAACTGGGTTCCATGGGTGACAAACACAGTGCTGTGAAGCATAAAGTTATCCACTGACTGTGCCATTCATTTAAATCAACATACTCCATTTTAGCTTAACTTGGTAACCTGGCAAAAAGCTAGACAAACTTCCATGATTTTTCTGCCTCTATAATATAGGTGTTGAAAATAGCTCCAAAGGCAACTGGAACTGACCTATAATTGTTTGTAAATGCCATAAAAAACTGTACTGCATCTCAACTCCTTTGCTGCAGCATTTCTCTGATGCTGTTTTCCTGTTCTTTAACACTTTTTTGCAGGTACTCTTTATTGGCCTGGACATAAAATGCATATGATGAGAAAATATTGATGAGAGAAAGATACACAGAGAAAGATGCTGGAAACAGAAACAATGTAAAAACAAGTATAACAAGAAAATATGCACCCAAAGTCACAACTGATTATGATGTGATAATGAGTACAAGAGATCCTTACAGCAGGGCTTGTGCAGCAGCTCTTTGAACTCCTTGAAAAGTGCTGAAATTTGAAATGTCTTATCAAGGGCACTTAAAACTCCTTGAAAATAAGATTTTTCTTCAAAACTGACTTCACTCCTTGAAGTTTGTGAATGTTTACTGTTTACTTTGTTCACAGTGATAAACAATGCACAAGTACGTAAAAGAAATATCCAAAAATTGGTTAAGGAAGATCATGTAAGTAAACTTATGATGTACCAAGAAATATCTCATTTTCTGTATTTGAGCTTCTTATGTATTCACCAATGTGCAATGACAGTGTTTGTACAGCTTTTGTGGCAAAAAGTTCCCTGATTTGCTGTATAAATTTTACAGCTCTTCCTGACTAATGGGATTAATGTATATACATTTTCCATGATTTATTTTAAAATGCTATGTTTCTTCCCTGACAAAGTACCAAAAAAATTTCATATCTACAAACAATTTTGATACCTAGTCAGGGAAAACTTTTCCAAGCATGTTCAAAATAAAACTATTTCAATAGCCTTTTAGTCTGACCTTTCTACACCCTACTATTTAACTAAATTATCAATACAGCAATGTATCATGTACAGTCTTTACTTTGGGTTACACAAATATTCAAGAGAAACAAAGATTTCCTGATTTTGTCTGGAAAACATAGATTTTTCCAGACTATAGAAAAAGTTCCCTGATTTTCTTTGATTGTCCTGCTTTTCAATGACTTCCCTTAAAACTCTAAATTTTTCCCTAATTTTCCCCAATTGTATGAACACTATATAAGTGTGACAATCATCATAATGGATTTTGCACTTGAAAATTTTTATTTTAGTCCTTGAATAGTACTTGAAAACTTCTTGAATTTGCTTATAAAATCCTGCATAAACCTTGTTACAAGAAACTTGGCCAAAAAATGTCTACAGACAGGTGCNATTTCAATAGCCTTTTAGTCTGACCTTTCTACACCCTACTATTTAACTAAATTATCAATACAGCAATGTATCATGTACAGTCTTTAGTTTGGGTTACACAAATATTCAAGAGAAACAAAGATTTCCTGATTTTGTCTGGAAAACATAGATTTTTCCAGACTATAGAAAAAGTTCCCTGATTTTCTTTGATTGTCCTGATTTTCAATGACTTCCTTTAAAACTCTAAATTTTTCCCTAATTTTCCCCAATTGTATGAACCCTATATGAGTTTGACAATCATCATAATGGATTTTGCACTTGAAAATTTTTATTTTAGTCCTTGAATAGTCCTTGAAAACTTCTTGAATTTGCTTATAAAATCCTGCATAAACCTTGTTACAAGAAACTTGGCCAAAAAATGTCTACAGACAGGTGCNCCCTTTTCATCACATAGGACAGATCAGGTCTTAAGGCATAGTATAAGTTATTGATTCTCTTCTAAATAATATGGAAACACTACATGTTCATTATAACAACAAGAAATCTAAACAAGTAAACACATACATACAATACACCAAGATCATAGGCAATGTGTATGCTTAGTTGAACAAAGATAGCTAGATTCTTCTATTTGCAAAAAGGATATTTGAGAGTTAAATTTATATCAAATATCATAAAACAACTCAATTTATTGCAAATATGAATACTCGTGTCCATTAGCTTATGGTATACTATACCAATTTTTCCTTTTATAGACATATAAAAAAGGAATCTTTTATCATGATTAAATGTGCATTTCAAGAGTGCAGAAATTCATCAAAAGTTATCATCTCTCTTTCTCCTAGCCATGTTATACAAATGCTTTAGGTTTCATCTAATCCACTTGTGTTAAATTTTTCTTACCTCAATCCCTTTAATCTTGTCTTCTGCTTGCTTTATTCTGGTCTTAAGTGTTTCTAAGGCTTCACCCTTTGATTGTAAGACAAACCTAAAACACAACCACAAATCCAGATCAGAGAAGTACTCCAAAGCGACAAAATCTGTACTCAGTGCATTATTTGCCAAGTATACTTAATTCAGCAGGTTTCAAAGTATTTGACAAGTCTTCACACAGAAACTGCATCATCTAAAGTGAGTGGTACCAGCAAGGGCCTAATGCATTTCAAATAAATATACTCATCTAATTAGCACATAAGTCCTGGTTTCTTTAGTAGATGAATAATCTCTAGTTCTCTCAGTTTCTGTTCCAATATTCTTTTCCTTATCTTTTGCATTCTTTTAGCATTTAACCAAAGATGTAATTGCTTCTCCTCACTATACTGAAGATGACACTAGCAGAGTATTGAAATGTTTACTGTCATATGGGTCATTCCACATCAATTCAACAAGGTCCCCAGGTGAACCCTCAGATTTCAATGAAATTTAAGTAATTTGTTAGTTATCATTGAGATAAGCACTTGCTGAAAACTTTAGCTCAGTATATCAATTTGTTGAAGAAGTGTATATGCATTCATCTCAAATTACACTGGCTTGTCTTCTATGGTTTTGTCAAAGAAAACAATGAACATCAAAATGAATAGAAGGTAGCATAACCATGTTCTACAATATTTTTGTAATTCACAATTGCAAATTTACTAAATGACTATAACTGATTTATTAATTCTGTAACAGGATCTTCCTATTTCATGTAAGTGCTGTCTTTCTCACCAAGCAAGACTGACTTGAAAAATGTAATTGTTAATAAACAACAATTTGAACCACGCTAACCAATTAGACATAAACTATATAAATCTCAAGTGAAACTCACATTCTTCCAACTGGTTCATAAGTCCTAGTTTCTTTTGGTAGTTGAATAATTTCTAGTTCTGTCAGTTTTGCATGTTGAATGACTCTTCTCAGCTGAACTACTTGAGCCTCTGCAACTTTCACTTGAGCAGTTGTTGCTATAACTTTGGATTGCAACTCTTGAAAGGCCTTGGTAGTAAATGAAAACAAACAACAAGAAATTTACTAAACTATTGTGTTGGTACAATACCATAAAAAAGGATTTTGAATTGCAAACATGGAAATGTGTTCAGCTATGGAAATATAATGCTAAAGCTTTATGAAATTAAATCAAGCAATAAGCAATAAGATGAATTTCAACTATCACAAAAGTTGCTAAATTAATTCAGTTTGTGCCATCAAGAAAATGGTGCAAGGGCATCAATTCATACTTCTGCCTTTATCTGTACAAGTGATAACTCTGAAATACTTGGTACTATACATGCAATGCTAAACCTGTGCATGCAAAATATGAACAATTTCATATCTGGCACATACAGCTCTACCTAAGGGGGTGATGTAGAAATGGGAGATTATTAGCTTGCACTGGGGCTTTTGTGTTATGTGTCTCTATGCATGGACTGCTTACTATAACAAACTTAGAAACCCACACATCAACAAAGCAATACAGGATAAAGCAAATAGAACTGTTCTTAAAAGAATGAGCAAAAGGAAATTCTAGCTATGTGCTCTCAAAATCAAAGGCAAATCTAAAAAGGAGATCTGCTTTAGACTGTACATTTCCTGAACATTTTCCTTTGATCTGTTCAAATTGTATGCTTTTTCCCAGACCCAAATGAGAAAGATTTTGGATCACACATCCTTGAATGAACACCTCTGGGGTTTATTAACAGTGCAGTGAAGTGAAATGTGAAACTTTCTACTTTAGAATGTTCAACTATGCTCCAAAATCATGTCCTCATAGGTCTTTTTCTCAATGGCAAACATTTTGCTGCAAAAAGGGGGTTTTATTAATACTAAAAGTAGAAAACTTCATTTCATGTCACAGGGTCAATTCTTTTGATAAGACATAACAGTTACCACTTTTTCCTCTCTTTTTTGGCTTCATTGTGGTGCTACAAAGAGCATTGATCAACTTTACAAGCAATTGTAAAGGGCATGGTCTTAAAAATCATGTACTCATTTTACAATTTGGTGTGGCTATCATGCTCACCTTGTTGTCAAGCCTTGAATTTAAAATTCCCCCATTTCTACTAACCATGCCCAAATTTGCCTACAAAATGTAAGGCCTGCACTGCTCAAGAAAATTTTCTTGGAATGGCCCAGAGTACAAAAGCCATTGTAGCAAATTTGAATTTATTTGCTACCAACAACAGCCCACCAATACCATCTTTTGGTTCGAGCAGACTTCATGCAAGATCGCTAAATGATAGGACATAAAGCACAACTTGGCTTTTCTATTTAGAAGATCACTTGTGTGAACTATGTAGGCCTACTCACTTACAAAACTGTTAGTATATTCCAATTCACATACGGATTGGAATATACCAACTTGTACAGATGGTTAGTATGCTGTACTGCAACATCTGATGAAAACGTAACCAAAAAATTGGTATCGTAATACGAAGGCAAACAGGTGGGTTACCTACCTTCCGCAGCTCTTCGTTAAACGACGCCATTTCTGGGAGTGCACGTTAGGAATCACATTGAGCTGGCTGCTCCTTCGCAATTACTTATCGATGCCATTGTTTACAGGTTGGCCTTGTTTCTCTTATGCTTTTGTAATTGAAAAACTGAGATCTACACAAACGCAATGACATTTATATTCACCTTTGCCAGCTATGGCGGATGATGAGCTAAGCTGCAGCTCTCACACTTTTCCAATATCGTTTGGCAGGAGCCTGTGATTAGAGAGAGCTGCAACAATATTAAAGTCATAAGTGAGCAAGATGTATTTGCGGTATCGTTTTTTATCAAAGAAGCTCTGTATGTGCGGAGTGGCATTGCAGAACTTAGGTTTCTCATGTTTCAGCACTTGGCCTGTTTACTTAAATGCAAAGTACACGAGATCGTGGAGACATGAACTGCCATATTCGGATACGCTATTTCATTACAAACTGGAAGTTCCTGTATCAGGAATGCTTCATTTAACAACTCCATGCAATACATACATAAAGAGCAAATATAATGAAGATGAACCTATGAAAAAGGAACTTGATGTAAAAATTTATGCTAGAGGAGATCAGGGAGTGAAAATTGAGGACCTACAAAATATTGTTGATAGAGTTCATAAATTTCGAGAAATTGTGAAATACAAATTTACTGGTCATCCCCCATTATTACGGGTAACTTGTCTTAGAAAATATTCTTTTTGTTCAGCATAAACTTAGGCTGTTATACTATATCCACTCACCAACTTTCTTACGAAAGTTAATTTAGACATCGCTTTGACGGAGAAAGTACCGCATTGTTTTTCAAGCAGAAGGATACGTTTTTGTGTTAGTAGGAATTGCGTTGAATGGCTGTGCTGTTTGAGTAGCAAAATTTGGTAACCTTTGTTTTTTGATGTCACATTGAGCAAAGTGCATAGAAAGGAGGTGCATTTAGAAAGGATGGATTTTTGTCATATGTTATTTTATTGTGCATGGTATGCTGCACGAATTAAATGTCTTTACTACTTACTTGGGTCAAGGCTATGTATATCTCCCTTCGTGGGAAGGGTATCAGCACAGTCGATTTGAAGTAGTGGTTTATGGGCAGGACTGCAGACCTAGCACATCTTGCTGAGATTTCAGGTGTGCACAAATGAAGTTTAAGGTGTCCAACTGTGCACTTGAAATTTCTGCACTAAAGTTTTGTATGCACCTTGAGAAATAAGTAATGGATTTATATAATTTATTCAAACTTCTGATTTGAGTTCTGCTCCAATGGGTTTTAATATACACATGTTTTGAACATATGTTGGAATTTTTCTGTGCCAGTGATTGAACATATGAATTCCAAACTAACTTTCCACATATCATGGTGCACTACTTGGCCTCCATTGATCAAAAACTGAAGTCTTTCAAAAGAGAACTCAAAGCATATTCTGAAAACAGATAAAATTTTTAGGATTTTGTACAAGAAGTTTGGTCAGAATCTTTATCCATTCTAAAGTTGTTTACAATTTGACATTATAGAAATTCACAGAAAATTATGATAGTTATGCTTTTCTAAGAAAACCTGAAAACATATTTTTTGAGCCTGTTCAAGAGGGCATGTGTTTGTGAACCATTGTCATATAATCAGCTGTTAATAAGCAATAATAAATGATTTTCCAATTTTTTTGGACAGCAACATCAAAGTTTGAAGTCAACAGTAAACATTCAAGAAAACTGTTTAATCAGTCCCACCCATAGTTCTTATTGTACTGCATGTGCGCACTTGCCCATGCACTCCATATGTACTAAATTACAAGGCCTGTATATCACATCAAAATTTCAACCAAATTTAGCCTAAATTTCCCTGTATATATACTTCAACTTTAAATATCTTCAAAACCAGTAGAGTCCACATGCCAAACCTTGGTATTTTCTTAAAGGTCAGTTAATAAGCTTTTCTCATCACCTGGTATGTAAACTCTCCTGGTTTTCAAGTTATCAGCTGATGAAATGAAAGTAGACATGAATTAGTGAATCAGTCCCTCAAAATCATTGAAAATGGCCAATGACTAATATTTGCAAAAGCTATCAAGCCCTTTTATGGTTTATTCAATAAAAGAAACCATTTCAATGTTGATTGAAACAGTGCAATGGTTTTACCTGACTGTAAATTCTTTGGTAGCAAGTCTTACAAGATGCCCTTGTCAGTTGATGATAGCTATTATCAGATAATGCTAAGGTAAGGCTAATCTAGTGATAGGAACTCTTTGTGGGTCTAAGAATTAACTGTAGTTCACCCATTAATTAGGTATCTCATAACATAAAGGGATTTAGTTAGAAGTTTATGTACTCTGATTTTCAAATGGTATTCAATATCCTCTTATATTTAAAATGTTGTTTGATCTTTCAAAGTCATGATTAAGAATTGAAAAACCATCACTGTCTATTTGACAGATGACTTGGTACTTGCATAAGTCTTTTTATCAAAATTATGGTGCCCCCTTATGCATGAATGTACTGAGAAACTAAGTTTATTAACTTTATTTTCAGGTTGATTTTCCTCATTTGCAAAAGTACAAACATGAAATACAGAATTGCCTGGCAATAGTAGTTGAAATGCCTTATCAGTATGGAATGCTTGCTGATGTCAAAGAATGGGGCAATCTATGTATTCAAGACTTTGAAAATGAGTACACCTCAGGTACTAAATTCTGTTTTATTGTTGCTTATACTACGTGGCCATGCATGTGCACATCCAATTGTGTGTGATTGATTTCACTCACCAATAGGTGCTCTTAAATGTTTTCTGGTGACTTGAATTCTGACTCTGTCATTTGGACTGGTATTGGCCTTTAGCTTATCTTCATGCTTTACACCTAGCATGTTGACCACAATCATCACTTACTTCTGACCCTCGGTAGCAGTGTTTAGTCTGATGATGAAGAAATGCTTTTATGTTTATTGCTTAAACTACGTCAGTTTCCTTATTTGAGCAAATTTATTTGATTATCTTTGTTGCACCTTACAATTCTTTTCTTTGCTTCTTGATTTGGCCATGCATATGTAAAGATTTTCTTAGCAGTGCGAATGCACATGCAAAATCATTTGCGTTTGCTAATTACAGCACATGCAGTGTTTTGCTCAGTATAAGGCCTGCTTTTAGCAGAGCTCATTACTCTGTGTGAGTGCCATGTGCTTCTTGCAGGCACAAGCTGTGACACTTAGACTTTCTGCAGGCACTGTACATCCAAGCTTGTATGTGAACATCTATTGCATTATATTTTTTGTCAGGCACACCTTGCTCGGTGCTCATAGACACAAAATACTTTTAATGAGGCCTGGCATTTCAAGACTTGGCTTGTAAATATTAAATATCAGTTATCAGCAGACTATTTTCTTGCAGCTTTGATTTATTTATTATTCTCAGTTCTGATGGTTTCTTTCATTCATAACTTATTTTTTTGGTAACTTATTGCATCCTCTTTGGGGGGCAGTGAGTGAGCATTCAGCTATGGTCTCAAGTGTGGCTCCAACTATCAACTTCCCAAATAAGAGACAAGCGCTCTAGCCACTGTGCTACCCCACTAATTCAACCAACTCTGCTTTTTTGCTATTATATCTTATTTGAAGTTATTTTTTCTTATTTTTATCTTAGAACTTTGTCCTTTCCATAGATTTCTTCTTTCAAGGGGATTGATTCTTTTTTTTTCTCTCTTGTAGGTTACACTGAATATGGATGTATAGAAATTAGCAAGATAAAAACAGACTATGCAGATGTCTTCAGTGGAAGTGATATCTTTTGCAATGATTATGTCATAGGTAGTGGACAGTTTGTTTGTCTACAAGAGGGTGATATATATATGAAGAAGCTTCAGGGCATCAATTTCGCAATGGATGGACTGGTTGGAAATGTAGAAACAGAGAGTGTGTATTGCAAAGATGTTGTATATACAAATGAGCTAGGAAATGTCACAACTGGTATTGTAAATGCAGGTATGTCTATTGGAAGATGATTATACATCTTTGCACCCGGAAGACTGAAGGAATTGCAAGCAGATTCTTATTTTGTACAATAGATGCTGTACCATATATTAGCAGTTTCTGGTTTGTTTTTGTGAAGTTGTAAGTTGAAATAATCTTGAAAATCTCACAAATATCACCATATATTTTTTCACAAGTTCGTATGCACTGATGCTCTTGACATAGGTGACTGATTGAACTACTTGCCAGTGCTCTGTTCCCAGTGCTACTAAGGAGGCTCTCTGATTTGTTTAGGTCTTTTTTAGTATTGGTGTTCATCATCATAATCAAAATTAGATTGCATGCTGACAATCCCATCAAACTAACAGTACAAATAACTGAATTTAAAAGGTTTCAGCCTTCAATTGTTTTTGCATTTATTGTCTGACTTTTAAAAAAATAGGTAGGGAACAGTTGTGGAATTTCAATCAGAGAATATTATATGAACCTTGTAGAATCTAATACTTTAAGCTATCAGAATAATCAATAAATTTTACAGCCAGACATTACCCTTATTATATTTCATGCTTCTATAACATCTATAAATTGTTAGGAGAGACAACAACACACTCTGGGCTTTCTATTTAAACCTGATATAATTCCAAAGCCATGAATCTCAAGTATATACATAATCATGTCAATCATAGGTTCTTATCATTTCAACCCCTTGATGTTTTCCATGTTGGGTACTCTTCATATTTATAGGTTTATGTTGCATTTTAATTTTTCATTATTACCATTCACCCTTTCTTAGATATCTGTCATGTTGAAACAGAAGTTGGCAAGATTGAGATTGATTCACTGTCAACAGGTGATTTTGTTGGAAAAATTTATGAAACAGGAGATATGGATGTCACCCTTGAAAAGACAAGTGATTTATACATTTACCATGCACAAGGGGGTATGATTTACATCAGTTTCATTTCTTACTTGTTTTTTGAATGATTTGATCCGCATTAATTGAATCAGTTTCAAGTTAAGAGCTTAGAATGCATCAGAGTTTCACAGCATGCCAAATTTATTAAGAACAGTAAGCCCTGCAAATATAGAAGAGCATTTTATCTCAATTTGGCTTGTCTTCTCTTGCATCATGGAATAGAATTTTTTACATTCTTGAATTTTACATTTACATTTTACAACTTCAAAGCATTAGCTTCTTGCTTTCAGAAAACAGAAGTTTTTGAAATTTCTCACTCTCTTATTATTTCTTTTCAAGGAAGTCAAATCCACTAAGAATCATGTTGTAGCCCCAAAAGCCTTCTATTTGGAGCCAAAAATTGGTTTTAATGGTCCATTGCAGGGTCTATATTATTATGAGAATTTTGACTCTAGGAACAAATATATGTAGTTATAAATTGTGAAAAAGGGATGTAAAATTCCATGTCAGCATTGATGATGCTGCAACACAAGTTTATTGAACATGTTTTTATTGCATTCATTCTTGTGCATTAGCATATTTGCATGCAATTTGATTGCTCAAAGTATGCATTTGCCACTCCTTATTTTTTGTCTTGTACCTGAAAATTTTTTTAATTTCCCAAGCTTCCCATTTATTCCAGACCCCTTGTTTATTTTTCTGGTTGGATTTTCCCAGCTCCCCTTTTTTCTATCTGAATACAAATTCCATGCACCCCACTCATTTCCACCTTCCCATTTGCTCTGGACTCAAGAGTATCCAGGCACCACCCTATTTAGATATCATTGGCTTTCTCTGTCACAATGCTTGTTCCATGCCTTTAGATGTAGCACAGTTTTCCACTCATCATGTTTGTTCCAAGCAACCATATCTATTTGAGACTCAGAAGTAATTGCTGGCATGCCACAATTTGACACTTCATAGGATTACATCACCCTCTGGTTGAGTGCTTATTTGTTTTCATCAATAGTCCATGGATATTACTTGTATACCTTGAAGTGGCATTAAATATATACTTTGTCTGGTATTGTAGGTAGTACAACTTTGAAAGTTGGACCTGAAGTAGAATTTGACTTGCTGGNGTTCAATCAAAAACATCTTCTGTTTCATCAGAACTCAAATTTTCACAGTTAGAGAAATACACTGATCATATTCAAAAATATGATGTAACAAAAGGACAAATTGGGAACAAAAGGAAGCAGTGGAAAATCGAAAATGATTTTGGGCATGTGAGGATTACAGAAGGGGACTGGATGAGTAATCTAAGACGGAGAATTCCTAACTTTGAACCTTGACGTTCTAAAAGATTAGTTTTTCAAGAGTTTGCATAGCAATCTGAACTAATGATAGTGTAATTATTTTGTCAGACATGCTCTCTTTTTGATTTAAGTCAAATTAAATGCATTTACTGTTTCCTAAACAGCGAATCCACAAAATCATATTAAAACCATTATGAAGCAGACAACAGGCGTTTTGTGAATTTCAAATAATAAAAGCCCGGTTGAATGCAAATGGGTTGTAATTGTAGAGAAGCCTGAGAAATTATGTGACACTAGTGCGCTCATGGATTGCGTTATCTGGCATTTTCTAAACTATAATTTATTTTGAAAGAAGACATTGTCGTTTTTTATCTGAAAATGGTGCATTTTCTAAAATATATTTTGGAAGTTGAATTAGCTGTCATTTGATTACAATTACTACTTATGTATACTCTAGCAATTTTCTTGCAAAAGTTTTGAACTGCTTGCTTCTTGACATAACATCCGTTCGGAATTTGTATTACTATCAAAGTTAACGTGCTTGCTCTCAAGTTCTCAACTCAAAGTGCTTGAATTCACGGTTTCACTGCAGTTGCATGGTAAGGTCCGAAACCAATTGAAAGATTTTAATCCATATACAGGGCTATGTGCATATAAGTATATATATATATATATATATATATATATATATATATATATATATATATATATATATATATATATATATATATATATATATATATATATATATATATATATATATATATATATATATATATATATATATATATATATATATATAACCATATGTTTTCATGATTTCCCAGAAATAGATTAGCTAACACAGGTGCGAGTGGAGATCCCATCGCAACACCATCTATTCGATCATACACCTTACCATCAAAAAGAAATTGAGTTTGAGAAGTAGCAATTGAAAAAGCTTAGTAAGATCAGTTTTAGAGAGTTTAAAGTTCTTGTTCCCTTCTAAGTTATAAGAGACAGCGAGGGCAATAGATTCTTTGAGAGGTATATTGGTAAACAAACTAACTCCATCAAAAGAGACCATGAATTTATTAGAAGTGTCAATAGTTTTAAGCTCTTGAACGAAAGAAAAAGAATCAGAAATGGTATAGGTGCTAGGTAAATGAGGCTGAAGAAGAGTACAAAGATATATGGCTAGGACACAATAGGTCTAAACGGTAGTATAGCATTAGAGGATAGAATCTTATGCATTTTAAGCAAACCATAAATATGAGCTGGCTGTGAACCTGATGGATAGATTGAGTTGTCAGTATCCTTATCAATTTTGCCATTATTTCTAAGATAGCAAAGAAATCGCTGTAAACTACCGTCTCTATTAATGGTTGGATCACTTTCAAACTTAACAAATTTATTACTATCATTTTCTATATCCAAAATGCCTTTAATATAATCTGTCTTATTAACAACAATCACACCATTCCCTTTATCCGGTTTAAGAACAACAATATTACTATTTTTGCGAAGATTCTTCAATACTTTATTTGTCTTAATTTCTTTAAGCGATGGTTTAAAT
>OLMO02000009.1:8253881-8266685 GCA_900291935.2 Cassiopea xamachana | reverse complement strand
ATAATCGACCACTGACTTATCAAAGTGAGGACTTAGAGAATGAACCTATAACACCTAACCATATGATTTATGGAAATGCTTTGCCCCAATATTGCTTGTGACTTGTATTCGGCTGATGATGATGAAGATGATTGCTCAATTGCATGCAGCAAAAGAATGAGGTATTTTTCAACTGTGAGAAATCATTTGTGGAGAAGGTGGACTAGAGAATACCTACAAGGCTTGCTAGAATATCAACGGCAGAAATCCATTTCGGCTAGAATACCTGAATTGGGAGAGATTGTTCTTATTGTGGATAGCTCTGTAAACAGAAGAAGCTGGCGCTTGGGAAAAGTTACAGCCCTATTGAAAGGAAGAGATGAGAGAATAAGAGCTGTAAAATTGCATGTTCTAAGTCAAGGCAAGTTATTAGAAATAGACAGACCATTGCAAGGAATAGCTTCTTTGGAATTGAAAGGACCTTTGCAAGAAGCTCCGGAGAATAATTCTGATGTTCAAGTGAAGAGAAGACCAAAAAGAATTGCTACATTTGCGGGGGAAGAAGCTCGAGAACTCCACACTGATTTATTGAATCAAGAAGATTAACTCCTTGATTGGGGGGAGTGTGGAAAATAGCGGAGAACTACGGACAAGAGGGCCAGTGGTCCGACTTTTATTATTGACTTAAAAGCACGTTTTTTCACTTCGTTTTTGTCATGGTTGGTTTTGTTAATGTTAAAGTTATAAAACCTAAAAAGAACACATTTTGTTCTCAATCTGTTGAACTCGCACGGTTGGGGTATTTCCAACACCTTAGGCTTTGCGACATACTGGAAATTTCAAACTTTTCCTGCACACACATTTTCCATTTGGTGGTGGTAACACAAATTATGAAATAAACTCTCAGATTTTGTACCATGTGATTCCTCTGGGACACTTTCGCCACCCCTGAAACACAGGTTTGGCTACAGGCTTGGCTTGGGCTGATTGTTTCATTTTCGGCTAATTATTGCGGCCTTTTCAAGCCATCAAGCCACAACATTATTTCCTGGGCGTTTTCCTTGATGAGTAGGCTCTGAATGCGCTCTGTCATGTGCGAATCCAGGGCCAGACGTGGGGAGCGAGGTGGGGAGGGCATCTGATTCAATATATTGCCTGTTCAAGTGAGGAATTTCCTAAAACAATTGTTTGCTATAGGCAAATTTTGCAGTTTGGGGCCCCTTGGGTCCTCTACTGAATCCCCTATCCCCTCCCCCTGTTTAGGTGGCAAAGTGTTGCCAGAAGCAACAGTTCATTATACGATTAAAGTTAGCTTTAAAATATTGAACAGTTGTAATTCTAGCTCAGAAGTGTTGTGAAGAGTAATTTCAACCCACAACCCAGTGATCAGTGCCACATATATAGTTTAATGGTGCCACTTTTCACTTTCCCGTTTTAGAAAGAGGCCAGTTGTCTAGACAACCAGAAGCCCCCCTTAGAATCCCCTCGAGACGGATAGTTGCAGCAGCAACCTTCTTCATTAGTGGAGCCCAAGAAGAGAAAATAAATTTGAAATTATCTCACGTGATTATCATATTTGACTACTTTGCTCCAATCCTTTAGACTGAGCCCACATCATATGACGTATTTTATCTACGTTTTGGCCTCCTCCATCTTAGGCCGTAGTCAAATAGAAAATTATCATCATTCGGCGTTTATTCAGAGAGTGAACTTAAGTAAGCTTATTCTGTTCGCAATGAAACGCATCGTCCCAGTATTGAAGCTTTTTAGCTTGTTCACGATTTCGTATGGCAGGAAAACGCAAAAAGCTTCAACTAAATCAGTGGTTGTAGTATAACTTAGTCAATAGTAGAAGATAAATTGTTGAGGAAATGCGAACATAACATATATCGTATTCTATAGATATATAATTGGGCTTTAAAAGAAAGAAACAGTAATTCACTGCTAAATTGTTGTAGAAAAATCAAACAGAATTTTTGCAAAGCGCCCTAAAATCTCCACTTTAAATGAACTGCAACTCTTGAATAAAGTATAATAATGAAGGAAGTATTTCTAAAGACTTGAGAATCAATCGTATGCCCCCCTCCCTCAAAAAACTTCCTATGAACATAGTCAGAGGTACCTCCTCTGATCCCGCAAGACTGCCATTCTGAACATAAACGTATAGCCTTTCTTAGGCCTCCAAATTGCGGTATTGAACTCTCTTAACTTTCTGAGCATTCGAGCGCTATTCTGTTGCTGCTTTTCAAGTGCACAAGAGTCTCCGTCCTTCAATTGCTCCGTGGTCATGCAAAGGGAACGAAATGTTCATGTACTTGAAGAAAAATCGTTGAATCCGATATTAACTATGCCCCTTTTGAAGATCGTGTAACACGTTTGCATACATTTGAAAGCACAATGCTTTGCGAAATTGGTGACATCGGCAATATCACTGGAAGAGACAATTGAATTGCATTGAATGACGTTCGAAATGAGTCAATCCATACATTGCGTACATAGAGAATGGGTTCCATGCAAAAATGATAACTTTACGTTGGCAACACTATTCACAGGCTCTTTGTCCGTACACTCAGATCCCTGACAAGAATCAAACAGGTATATCCGCAAAGATTTTTGTCTCCTTTTGTCCTCATTAACTAGTTGAAAAATGGATCACTGGTTGTTTAGTGAGAATGGGGGCTTAGACGTTTGCTTGCATAGATGGAAAGAAATGCGACTGTGGAAGCCCGTTGATCACAACATTTATCAAATACTAATCCAAGAAAAACCTCCTCCATCATTTTTACTTTGAGGGCCCAGCCGAATGTCAACCAAAAGATCTCATGCGGAAAGTTAAATATGATTTTCTGTGGTTGAGAGTAAATTCAGGTTTGTATGAAGAACTTACAACAGATATACTAGGCTTAAAACATCCCAGGGCTTTGTCGGAGCTAGTCCAACAATGAAGTGGTGCACTATTTCTCACAGGCTGGTGCAGTAGCGGTTGTTCGGGAGACGAGTAGGGTCAGAGTGCTTCGAACTAGTCCAAGGGTCCCCCTTGGACCTAGGGGTGGTTTCTAGGGTGCTCAGGGGGGTGGAGCCCCTTGCTAAAATTCTTTTCCATTTTGGGAGGTTAGCCCCCCAACACTTTTTACGTATTAATCTCTTACTTTTCAAAGTGCCCTACCTCGCTTCTAATGTTGGTATTGTATTGCTATGATGACTTTCATCACGGTTTCATGGCTAATGCGATCTTTCTAGATTTTGGCAATATCATATCATGGTTATATTATTATATGCGTGGTTGCAACTAGGCCACACCCATTTCATGAAATCGCACCTAGAGTCACCCTTGTTAAAATTTCTAAAAACGACCCCTGCTTTAACCTAAAAATGGCAACGAGGCTAAGACGTGCTCAAGAGATCTACGGTGAGTAGTGATGATATGTTTATCATTAGATATTTCCTTCATAGTATATGGCATCTTTCTTGTTATAGTTATGGGATAAACGCTTGTTTATAAGACAGTGGTTTATACCAAAGTAGTACTCAACTGCTCAAAACGCTAAGAAAGTTCAGTACTAGGTTTTTTTGGAACTAAGAAGCTAAGTGTATATGTGATTAAAATTTTATTTGTCTGTGTAAAAGATATTGCACTCTTTTTTATATAAGAACCAATAAAATCGAGGGTTCAGGCTGGCTGTTATGAATTTTTCCCGAATATTGAGGCTGAATTGTTCTTAATTTGTTTTTAAATTAGTAAGGTGTAAGCAATTTAGAAATACAAGGGAAGACAATACATGTTCAAGACAGCATTTGATATTTCAATTGATTGAGAGCTCACTAGGCAAATGACACATTCGAGATAGTCTCTATTGCATATGAACGTTTTTATTGAAAAAAGTTTATAAACAAATAGAAATAGACAATGCCAGCACAGTATCTAGTGTCGGAAAGGACATTACATGTCCATATGTTAGAGGAAAACTTACGCATCGTTGTCCAAAGGTATGTCTTCAACAGTCCTTCAGCCTCGACCTTGTTCTTAGTTTGTTCTTAATTTTCTACCAAATTCCAGGCTCGTGTTCTTATGAATTGGTCTTATAAAAAAGATATTCATTATTTCAAGTGCGCATGGCGCTTTTTCACTTTCCACTAATATGCATGCGCAAACATTAGAACTCAAAATTTTCGCTAAGAA
Source organism: Cassiopea xamachana (assembly GCA_900291935.2). NCBI lineage: Eukaryota > Metazoa > Cnidaria > Scyphozoa > Rhizostomeae > Cassiopeidae > Cassiopea > Cassiopea xamachana. The sequence continues at coordinate 8,262,526 of OLMO02000009.1, read as the reverse complement.
AGTCTTAGGAAAGTTTTGATACTGGAATCATGATAGTATTAAGAAAGTGTCAGTACTGGGCCGAAAAAAAACTGTCTTTAACAAAAGTTTGTTCGGAGACGTTGGCTCCATTCGCCTCACGAATTTCTGCTATTGCACCAGCTGTCAGAAATACAGCATCACTTCGCTATTGGACTTAGCTTCGTTGTAACGATGCGTTAAGCAGGACATGGTCAAGTAGGAAATTTTGCATCAAATTAGTACAAGGATGAATTTTATTTAGAAAATAGTTTCCTCAAAAGATTAAAGTTATATTTCCCTTAGGCAAGAAAATAGCAGTTAGACTAAAGCTAAAATGTGCTGCACCAGTTTGTGTGCTGAAGGTTGTGCTGCATCGCTGTGAAATGTCAGCTTTGCAGGTGCAGTTCTGGAGCACAGTTGCAGGTTGGGTATGCTTAGGTGTAACAGGGTTTTTCCGCCTTAAGGGTTCTTGCGCCTTCATTCTACTGTAACCAGTTTAGTTTAGAGCACTGATAACTGGTATAATGGAAGGGATCTAGGAAAGTTAATAGGAACAGTCTTCATTGGCTTCAAAAAGGCTTCGACAATGTCGACCATGATATCCTTTGCCAAAAGCTGGAATACTATGGTATTCTAGGTCGTGATTTAGCGTGGTTTAAATCATACCTCTCCAATCGTAAGCAATTTACTAGGGTTAATGGTGTTGACTCTTCAATCCAGGAAATGAAGATTGGTGTACCTCAGGGCTCATGTCTTGGACTTCTTTTATGTCTTATGTACATCAAGGGTCTACCAAAGGCTGTCCAAAATTCAAGGATGCCCATGTTTGCTGATGATACGTGCCTTTACCACCAGTCTGGCAATATCTTTCTGCTAAATGAGGCCATCAATGAAGATTTTACGTATGTTGATAACTGGTTAAAAGGCAATAAGCTTTCACTTGATGTCATGAAAACTCATTTCATGCTTCTTTCTACAAAACCTACGCTTAAAGCCCTAAACAGCAAATATAAATCTTTAAAGTTAAAGATTCAAGTAGATGAACTTGAGGTTGGTCAAAAAACTAATTATCTTGTTGTTCAGATAAATGATTCCCTGGATTGGAAGGAAAATTTTAAGGCAAGTTCGTCAAGGTCTCAGAAGTAGTTGGGTTTTTAAGGCACGCTAAGCCCTTTCTACGAGAAGAGACACTTAAGACCTTATACAAAGGGATAATTGAACCAAATTTTCGCTACTTTTGTTTAGTCTGGGGGTGTACATGTGTCACTGAGATTAATCAGTTGCAAAAGTTGCAGAACCATGCTGTCCGAATTGTAGTAGTAGCTTTGACACCCCTTGCCAGCCGCTTATTAATGAACTTGGCTGGAATATCATAGATCAGCTAATCACTAGTGAGAGTAGTATCATGGTTTATGAATCCCTCCATGAATGATGTGTAATCTGTTCACCAGAGCATCCCAGCTAACGTCAAGGTGCTTACGAAACACAGTAACTAATTTGAGACTACCTAAGAAAAGCTCGAAAACTGGCCAAAAATGTTTCTCTTTCAGAGGTGCTAAGACTTGAAATGGCCTCTTTGCTGAGAGAAAGCTGGCATCATCCCTCTCTATTTTTAAAAATGTATATAGCATATAGTCATTTTAAAGCTTGATTCTTCTTTTTGTGATGCAGTATCTTTTTATCGCTCATATCCATTCTAGTTAATGTTTTTAGGACCGTTCTAGGTTCACTTTATTTGATTTTAGCTACGGTATGTTTATTTTGTAATGCATGTTATGGAGGGCCCCTTCAAGACCAGCACTGCTGAAGGGCCACCCTCCTAAAATATTTAAAATGAAACGAAATAAAATAAATGAACACACATTTTATTATAAGATAGTTTTTCTGGCCTAGTATTAAAGCTTTCTCAGCTTTTCTGCGATATCTGTACTAAAGCTTTCTTAAAACTTTCTTTCCAAAACTTTTCAGATTTACGATGCCTTTATCGTCCACATTAAAGGAAGTGAAAAGACTCTATGCACACTTGAGAGCAGTGGTTTCAAACTTGCAGCCCACAGAGCAAAATTTTGCGGCTCTCACCTGACTCAAATACTACATTTTCTTTGAAAGAAAATATAGTACTTGAGTGGCCCGCAGGAGTAGTGATCCTCAAAAGGGCCTCTCAGCCATCTTCTGCCTTTGTCTCTTGTCAGGATTCGGTTATGATATACTAGTCTCTTGCACTTCACAACTGTTAGATATCAGTCGGCATTTCATAACAATTAAGACATTTGAGGACATTTTTTAAAGATTCTTTTAAAAATCCCTACTGCGACCCCAGGGCCGTCGCGAAGGGGGTGTGAGACGCCAAACCCCCTTCAAAAAGTTTTGTCGGCATATCTTACCTCTTTAATCGCACGTTTTTGTACAGGAGTAGAACGGAGTTATGCACTGATAAATTGTTATATGAGCAATGATTTAAGCAGTTGAATGGGAGTGGGTTTTTTATTTGATAACATGTGCATTCAGTTCCAATTTAATACTTGTTTTTGATATAAAATTTAATGACTGCAAGTAACAAACATCTTGTCTCTGTTTTTACATAGCTCATTAAAATTAAAGAGATGACCACAAGCATTGCTACCTTTTTCATGTTTTTCTAGTACCCTTTTGGTGCATAATAGGGAGTTGTTCATATATATAGCCAAAGCAATGGGTGTGATTTTCAAAACATTTCTTGGAGACTGCACCTCCAAGCCCCCTCTCCTTTCTCCTTTCCCCAGTAGCACCCTTCTTCAAAATCAACTGTTGCTGCCACGTCCATTCTGTCGGCAAACTTTCAGTTTAGACTCCTCCAGAGGTATCCCTTCTCGATTCCTTTCGATTCAATGAGAATAGATCATCTAGACAAGTAACAGCTTTCCCATCTGGAAGTAACTTAATGAACTGGTCCATAGATGGACTAAATTTCAGACAGAATAGAGTACGAGAATACGCTAACAGCTGCCAATGTTAATGTACCCCAGATGGGAACATCACTGTTAATGTACCTCAAATGGGAACAACATTCAGATGGCCATTGGAATCTGAAAAGGGCCTACTTAGTTATATATACATATATATATATATATATATATATATATATATATATATATATATATATATATATATATATATATATATATATATATATATATATATATATATATATATATATATATATATATATATATATATATATATGTATATATATATATATATGTATATATATATAGCATTTAATACACTGATGTGGTAATACATATGCATCTATAAATTTTCATATTGTTAAACTAATCGACTCCAGTGGTACAGTCCATTGTCCAAGCCTGTTTGGGCCATTGAATGGTTTGGGCAGAGGAATCTCATGTCACTGATTGATGCGGGACCTCGGTACTCTCACGAACAAATTTCATCTGAATCATTTCAGGTAGAATTGAGTAACCGAAGCCATGAAAGCATAATGTGGCCAGCCAGTGATGTACTGAGACACCTTCTGTTGAGGGGGGGGGGCGCGTTTTGACAAATCGATTGGACTAACTATTGTTACTAAAAAAATGTCACAGAGAATACTGCTGCCAACTCTTTTGAAGTATGATGGCTGCCTTTGACCAACTTTCGACGCCCCCCAATTGGCACAGCCCTGGATATAGCCACTTCGGGAATGAAAGCGTTCTCTAATCGGAGGAGCGGGTGTCATTCTTCTATTATCAGCAATATTTTAAGGAGTAAAGACTAGGAATAGGGAATCTGGGCAGGAAGGACTGTTCTAGAGACAGAGAAGAAAGGATAAGATAATTGAGTGTAAACTTTGGGCAATGATTATTTGGAGTTCGGAAATACAATTGGGTTTATTTTCTTTGTTTTTTGCCTTGAAACTAGGCTGGATTCAACATAGCAAGAGCTTGGAAGCTTAAACGACAACTGGACCTACACTACATAGCCCCAACCCAGCGCTAATGATCTCGCAAAATAGATTGGAATTTCAACAGCCAATTAGTGCAACTTATGAATTATACTCTGGAAAGTAGCGAATAACGAGCTTTAGGTGCAAAGAAGTCGTTTCTGTCTAGCCACAGAAATAATCCTTGAAGCTCTTTCTGTAATTCCTTTTGAGATATACCGAACCTAGGCCAAGGATAACTACTTTAAGAAGGTATTAAAAAGTAAAATAAATGCCTAATCCTAGGCTGTAATTAAAAGTTGAAAGAGCTTTATAAATTATAAATACCTAGTAGCGATAATTGGGTGAAGAAAGGCACTCCGAATATTACGAGCTTGAGTCTCAAAACAAGCGGAGTGAACAGAGCGAGTTCAGCGATTATTTAACAAAGAGCCTCTCTTTACCCAATAAAACAGATTGTGTGCAGATGTGACAGCTAAATAGCTTTAATGGTTTTGAAATTAGGTAACGGACAGCTAGCAATTGAAGTTTTTTTTCAACTTCAAAGGGCATTTATTTTTCAGCTACTCTTTTATGCTTAATTGTAGGGGAGTCATATTGCACTTTTTGAAGTTTGTCACCCATCATAACATTGTATAATGACCCCCCCCCCTATTTTTAGCAAAATGTGGACATCATCACTATCAGCAAGATTTTTACTGTCATTTCCATCTCGTTATTCATGAGTCAACTCTCCATCAAGCACTTCACAACCCTTGTCAGGTGGAACACTGTCTACCACTCCATCCAATTTTCGCTAAACACCATCTTGTGGGATCATCAATTCTTCTACTCCCTTCAGGGTTGTTGCGATTTTCCTGGTAGGTCATTTTGTTACCACCCCTCCACTTTATGAAAATGTAGAAAAATATCCACCCCCTACAATTAAGCACAAAAGAATAAGGGGAAACTTTTCAGGGTCCTAACTCCCTTGCAGTTTATGAACAAAACACTGGAGAGCTAACCTCACGAATCGAGAACTCCACGACTGCCAATGATAGGTGGAGCCAATGATTAGCAGCCCCTCGGTAGGGGGCACTGGGGGCATGCTCCCCTCAGTTCTTACCAAAGTGAACTTTCCAATTCGTCTAAATTCGATGAGAAAATGTTAGTGTTGGGGTGATGGACTTCCAGCAAGATGTAGAAATGGGTATGGCAACTAAATCGCGTTGTCATTTTAGGGTGTGGAGGTTGGAGGTGCGGCACTTCCTTCTTCACCACCAACGGCTACAACCCGATATACTCTTCTTTTCTTTCTAACCTTGGGCTTAGAATTAATAAGTTTTCTTGCAAAATAGGCTTAATTGAGCTGTATCTTAGTTGTTGCCGTGAAGAAATAGCAATATGCGAGTGCACGCATACTCTCGCGGGTTGTGGCTTCCTTCACACATATATTCATGTATTGCAGTAGGTGAGTAAGATGCGGTTACGCTATAATTCGAATCAACACTCGGTCCAAACATCATAACAGTTATTCTTACTTGTCAACGTAGTCTAACGTAGACGCAAGATGAAGCAATAATAATAATGATCATGGATGTAGGTACCTGCGGTCACAGGAGGCACGTGCCCCCTCCACTTTTTACAGACTCGAACAAAGTGTCCCTTTTCGTGTAATTTGGTTGCACTCCTTGAAAACTGTAAGAATGCAAAAATAAATACAAAATACAAGTTTCCGGCGATTTCAGAAAATCTAAGTTTCAAAATTTCCCGGGGAAGCATGCCCTCAGTCCCACTAGCTAATTTGCATTTAGGGACTGGTGCGATATTAACCCTTTTTGGTCATGCAAAAAGGTTCTGTCATTTCATTAAGCATTTTACCCCCCAGAAAGACGCTCGATCTCACTTCCAGAAAGTCTGAAAAAGTACTCCTCAATCCATGTGCCCTCCCACTTCTATAATGCCTCCTACGTTCCTAATGATGATGATGATGACGATGAGGATGCTGATAAGTAGGAAAATTCTTTAGTAAAATGAAAAAGAGGCTGAATGAAAAGCTTCAGTGAAAAAGAGGCTCAGATTCATAAGGAAAACGGTCATTCTATAGATGTTGATAAACAGTTGATTGGAAAATATTTTGCATTCCCTCCTTACCATAAACCTGGCAGAAAGCGAATATTTTATTAGAGTTCTACGTTGGAATGCATGGAGTGTGGAAAAAATGGTCATTCTTGTTTAAGGGCAATAACAGTTTGTCAAACCACGCAAAATGAAAGTTTGTTGTCATATATTAGCTGAGTGGGTAGCTAGCTACACTACACTTAGGTCTGAATAGGCCTCAAATTATGTGTATTGCTTATTAGTCTGACAAGCGGATATCAAAAATTCATATATTGAACAAAATTGCGAATGGAATCAGTAGAATTGAAGCAATGACGTCAAAGGTAAGAAATATTTAGTACTTTACCTGCTAATGGCCAACAGAATATTGGAGTCACTCGAAGCTTGGAAATTATTAAAACTAAATCGACACATGCTGTAAGCAGGACGCCCAACAGGTTGTAGATAATTCCTCTACAAAACTGCATTAAATTGTCCTTTCAAACGAAGAAGATAGAGGTATCCAAGGCATTCAGCAACAATGTTTGCGACAACGTCTTTCTGCTGATTTGAAAATTTCTTTTAAATTATTGGATGTAGAAATACTTTCCGTTCTGTAGAGCACAGCCCATGATATTTGTAGGACGATCCCTTTGACAGAGTTTGCAAGCACTTTGATAACCGATATTTCTCGATTTTACCTCCGTTTCCTTCAATCCCTTGGGGCTTGGAGGGTGCCTCAAAGAGGACTTTAGTTCTGGCACGAGCATTTAAGACTGGATGCCCTTCTTGATGTCACCAATGGCCTGCGTTGGGCCTCGAGCCCAGGACCATGTTGGTCTTAGTCGAGTGCCAGTCTTAGTCGTGCTAGGCTACGGCTGCTCATTTTGATAACCGATATAACAAGTGATTTTTTGGTGCCAAAGACATTTCGGCCCCTGTTCATTGATCCCCTCCCATTCAGTACAATAGATGCTCTTCTATTGGAGCTTTTTTTATAAGAAACTTGGATCGGCAACTGGTACTAAAAAGTTTCTTAATTTGACGCAAAAATATAAATTTGTTTTAAGGGTGTGTGCGTTGATGGGACAGAATTTTCATCACCATGGACCGATTCTGCAAAGCAGTTGCTGTGGCCGCTTACGCATCGCTAATAACATGGAAACGAGATTAAATACTTACAATTCTTGGAACAGTGATATATACAGCTGCAGGTTAGGCAGACTGGATTGGGGGGCACAGATATAGAACTCAAGTAAAGAACTTTGAGCATTTGCATGCTACACATTTGTGCCAATAGATAACAAGTAGGCCCAAGATAGTGTTTTTCCTTCGTAAATAGGGAGGCTTTCAGAATACCACTTCTTCATCTTAGGAAAACGCCTTTTGTGATATAGAGTGGGAAATACAAAAAGGGCAAATTTGTTCGTTTGCTGAAAAGGGCGGCGTCTAGACCTCTATGACCTCCTGGTTGCGTACTTGCATCTGCACAACATAGATAATACAGTTGATTTCATTTCTTACACCTTAATGGGGGTGGGGGGGCACAAATTCAATTCGCTCTGTTTAAAATAAAGTTTCTAAACTTACAAATAAAAAGAAAATACAGATGCATTAAAATATTTCTTGTATTAAAAGATGATTTAATACTCTTTTTGTCATGCTAACAATGATGGTGAAGCGTATAGTCTTGGCTAGAAAACAGCAGGGCTCGTTGGGACCGGACAGGATCGATTCTGTACCCGTTCCTCATTCCTTAGAAAGTCCTTCCTAGGAAATAGATTTACTATATGTCTTACTGCTATACAGCAAAGTGTCAGCAGAACTGCGACTGCTTTTGCGTGTGATAAACAGAGATTCATACTTACGGAGCCAGAGCCGGACCGGGTCGGACTAGGTGTTAAAATTATTGGGGAGTTTGACCCCCATACCTCCTCATTTGCACCCCTAAACCTGTCAGTAGAAACGATGTCTACAGGATGCTAAAAACTGATTACAGTGCATCCTCGAATATCCGTATCTTGATTAAATTAATCTGCATTTCGATTAACCGTCCCTCGATTATCTGGCCATGACTATTCTCATATAATTGCAGCCAGCTTAACTGAAAGTTGCCAAATTTCGCAAGTATGGGCCATGAAAATGTCCTACGATTGCTTACTTGCCTCCGAAGGCGGCCTGAGGATATGCTAGCGGATACTTCAACGTTGGTTTCACGCCGTAAGTTGCCTCCCGAGAGGTGTGCTGCTGCACGAAAGCAGATGAGCTATGCAGGGGTGATTTCTAGGGGGGCTTTAGGGAGCGGAGCCCTCCTTGTTAAAATTCTTGCTCAGCTGAGGGTCCTCAGCTCTCCCCTTAGTTTTTGTATTACTCTTGCTTTTCAAAGTGCATTGACCTAGCTTCTTATGTTTTATCTTTTATTGCTATGATGAATTTTCTTACTGCTACATGGCAATTGAGATCTTTCTAATTATTAGTTATATTATATAGCAATTAGACTAAATTGTCATATCTCCATCCTTAGGAAATGGCCGTTGCCGAAATAGGCCACACCCACGTTATGACATTACTCCTAGAGCGCCCTTATTAAAACTGTTAGAAATTACACCTGGAGCTATGCCTCCTGATTAGGCAACTGCGATAC
>OLMO02000009.1:8225327-8243976 GCA_900291935.2 Cassiopea xamachana | reverse complement strand
CCTGGCTTCTTGGTCTAATTAATCAGGATGTTCTTTCCTTTGAAACTTAACCCCTAATTCTTTCCGTTTGTTGTTCCTCTCATTTCTATCCAGTTCTCTCTTACCTATTCTTCATCTTCCAAGGTAAATTGATCAGAAATGAAAGGGCTTCCATTACTCATTAAATTCATGGATACTTGGAAAGAAAACTACTCTGCTCTCTAACAACTATTTAAGTTCAATAAGAACTTAAATAAATAGTAGTCAAGTTTCAAGTTTCAGAAAATAAAACGCTGGAGAGTATAGGAGTGCTGCGTAGCTGTTCTGAGTAACTACGAAGGATCCTAATAAGCGGGGGAGGGGGTTAGAAAATTCCTCAAGATGAAATAAGCGGGGGGTATCGAAATATGCAGGGGGTTGGAAGTTTGGGGTAACTATGCACTAATCAGCATTGATACAAATGTCTCAATAATAATCACTGCAAGCAATTACTTTTTTGAATATTGTCTCATATATATCTCATTCATTATTTAGGAAACTCAGTGACAGGACCAACTCAGTGACAGGACCAACTCAGTGACAGGACCAACTCAGTGACAGGACCAACTCTCTTGCAGATTTCTTCCAAAACAGTTGAAAATTTAATAAGCGGGAAGCCCTAATATTAGTGGGGAGGGGTCAAGAATTTTTCAACAAAAATAAGCGGGGCACGCTTAGTCGGGATCTAAGAGTATGGAACATACCTGACGAATTTTGACATCTTTGCAAAAAGTAATGCCAGGTTCTTGGCTGCTTGAATGATGGCATTGCCCTCCTCTTCCCACTTTGTAGCCTCGGAATGAAGGTGATGAGCGGCAACCTTGAAAAATAAATAAGGACTCAAACTACTGAACGGTATACGCAAAGAGGAAACTTGGGATACAAGAGTTTGTATTTTGAGGCAAAATCCCATGCCACTTTAAAAAATCATTCAAATTCACATTTAGCCAAAGCCCAGCATCAAAAAAATCTAATATTAGTTTTAAGGTAGAATATCTAGTTTCTATGTCGATTACAATAATAAACAATAAATACTTTATTTAAAGTTAGCTAATATGGTTAAAATGAAAAATAATTAAGACCAACTATTTATATGATTAAACAAAGCCTAAATTATTAATAAAACTTTTACAGATTCTACAGCCGCACGACTTCAATTTCATAGAATAAGTTGCCTCGGGAAGGTATACAGCTGATACCAAATATTCTTCTTACAAATTTACATTAAAATATTTCTGAAATATTATAAATGCGAAGAATAACGACAGGCAGGTCATATGAAAGGCTAAAGCCCCATTTACACTATACCAGTTGCTATCGTCGTGTTGCGTCATGGAATGATCTCTGTCGCATAGGGCGATCGTTTACACTATACCGGATAGCGTCACAATGATATGGCGTGACTGTCATATCATCTACAGACTGAAGTGACTTTCCCTTTCATTTGAGGAGCGTCTTGTATCGGATAGCTTTGGCATGATGTATATGGTACCCCTTATCCGATAGAAAACTCGCGGTGCGACGATAGCTATCCGGTATAGTGTAAACGGGGCCTAAATCTCCTTAAAAGCAATGTGCTCAGGGCTCAATAGGAGAGCAACTTGATATCAATGTCAACTGGTAAAAATCACTACATTCACGATAGCTACTTCTTAGATGAGAAAAAATACATGTTTGAAGACTATGAAAAATACAATAAAAAACCGATTGAGCTGTATTCTTAAAATCTATCTAAAATCCATAATGCAACGTAGACCAAGAACGCTTTTTTGCCACCTCGCTTTATCGGTTGTTCAAGGCATTTTTCATGGTCTTCAAACATATACTTTGTCTCATGTAATTGTGGCGAAAGTCCATTCATGGAATTTCATTACAACACATGCATCAAATGAAAGTACTTGTCATGGTTGGGTATAGGGTAAAACAGGGTCAATAAAAGGGGTAAGGAAGGGTTTGGAAAGAGATGGGGGAGCGAGCTAGAGAAAGGGTGATGGATAGGGTTAGATTTCCAATTCCCGTCGTTATGAATTTCCCGTGTCTGCCATTATGAATATCGTTAGCTATGGCCTAAAATGCGTAATTTGGTAAATGATTTACTACTGTTTTTATTGCGTTCGTGTGATAAGCCGCAAATTTCATTGCATACTCTTGACAAACGTGGTGAGTATCTTTGTTTAATGTTTATATTGTAGTGAACTTTTGTGAACGGTCTTGTTTACATTCGCTGACTAGAGTCTCAACATGTTGCAGTATACATCGATATATGAGCTTTGATCTGTTAAATTGTGGACTATTGAAAACCATCGTTACCACATGTGAATTGCGGCGAGATAAGAAAGCAATTAGTACTATGTTCAAATAACAACCCCCTGCAACAACCCATATCATAAGTGGAATACTCACAGCCATGCGGTTATCAGCAGGTGGGGCACGCAAAACCGCTTCGAATTGCTGAGCTTCAGCAGGCTTTATCAAGTCATCACTAGGTAGTGGAGGACGCGGCGGAGGAGGTCTGGCAGGGGCTTCTTCATCTATGGGAATATAAAATAATTAAGTGAGTAGAGAACCAACAAATTAAGTTCAGCTTTCATATTGTGCTGATTTAATTAAAATATTTCAAGAAAGACGAGGCTCCTAAAGAGAAAAGCCGGAATCCTATCGAGAATGATCTGACACAAACTGTTCTTCGATGTCACTACAACACTCGTGTCCAAATCTTTTGCAATTTTAATTCATCGAAATTGCTATATTTAGAAGAGCGTAGCCCAGCGTGCCCTTGCATGATGTGCTTAAAGCACTGGAAGAAATATGACACAAAAGGTTCTGGCCGTGTTCGATCAAAATAGCAAAACAGCAGGCATAAAATCGGATTTAAATGAACAGCCATATAAAACTGATATGGAAAGAATAAAAGAATATTCTGTTTCAACTTTCGAAGTTCTTTGTGAACGAGTAGCCATGTATGGGTCAAAAGGATAACAAAACTCTCTTCTCTTCAACTTCAAAATATAAAATAGAGAAAACAATGTACCAAAAATGATAAAATAAGAGTTGAATAAAAATCAAAACATTAATTGACGTGCAAAGCGGTAAGGCCAGGGTTATAAAAGTGGGGGGACATAAATGACAACTTTTTTGGCCACGTCCTCTACCTTCTATTAGAATGCATCTGCAAACGTCATAGGCAATATGAAGACTTTAACGGTTTTTAAAATGCAACTTCTAGTACAGGAAGGACAGACCAAACTCCAGTGGTTCAAGAAAACACTAAGAACATCAGCCCCGCTTTCTAATTTCAGGATTCACAGAGCTTGCTGACGTTGATGTTCGTCAATCATCTTCCAGAACGTCTCTGAAGATTTGCTACTACCCTCCCCCACCTATTTTCTCATTAGTTTTAACGAATTCCTGAGCACCATCTTGGCAAAAAAGTGGAGGGGGGAATTGCCTCACATACCTCCTCCCAGTGGCCAAGTCACTGGATGTACACCATAAATAAACTAATTAATTGATCCATCGCGGCTTTCAACATGAGTTGTACGAAAAGCAACTAAAATACACGGTCGCGGTGGAATCAAGCTACGAAATATCAAGACGTGCATGAATTCAAATGCTTAATATATCTTACTATGTAGAAAAAGCTACAAAGACCAATCTCCTAGAATCCAACGCTCTGGAAAATACACCGCATAATAGTACAACAGTATACTGACCGATATTCAGTTGTGATACATCAGGGACATCTGGGATGAAAACTTTTCTCAAATCAGCTACGCCATCTTTTAGCTACAAATCAATTAGAGCAGTTGTTAATATGATGAATTTAGAGGCAACAATATCCTTTCTTAAATCTTCTAAAAGGTTCGCGTACTATTTTTGGGCAACAATAGCTAGTCCCTTCTCACCTTGTTTGTTGTTCAGTTTACTCTTCCTATCTGGCTCATGCTGATGGTTATGGTAGTTTGCTACCCTATTATCGAAATTTCATTCAGTAATTTCTGCACTTTATTTATTATCTATAATCTAGAACACACATGATGTGCATGTGCATGTGTGTGCATGTGTGTGTGTGTGTGTGTGTGTGTGTGTGTGCGCGCGCGCACGCCTGCCATTGCCCTCAGCATAGGTACTAAATATGCAAATAAAGAAGAAATTGTAAGTGGCACTCCAAGTGAGGACTCGGGGACTCTACGTCTTTCCTCCCTGCGAGCGTTCACAAGGACAATGTATAGTAAGCTTTGTTTTACTGTATTTGAATTTTTGTTTGTAAAAAAAATTAGAGCATTCATTGAGACTTAGACAAAAATAAGTGAAAAAGTTAAAAATGAAAGCCTGTACTGAATCAGAAAGCAGCAGCAAATAGTTTGTTGAAATGAAAAATACCATGCTAAGGGGAAGCGTAGAGTCAGTCTGATTGCAAAAATTGCAAATCAATGGGCTGGCAGACTAACTCAAGGTTGCAGATAAAAAATAATATCGTTAGATCCTACAAAATCAAGCCACAAAAATCAAGAACATATACACACAAAACACATAGAACTTGGAGGATATAAATCTAGAACATGCAAAGAAGAAATGAAGAATATGCATAAACGTGATGAGATTAAACATAAACGTGACGCATAAAACTATATAAAACTTAAAGAATCACAAATCAGTCAGAACATTCCTCTGCTTCTATATTCAGGAGAGTCTTTCAAAGATCAGATACTCTTCTGATAACCAAACAAGGTTAGAAAACCTCCATGCATTCTTCATTTACAGCAATTCAGTTTTTCTCCAAGGAAACATCGACCACAGGTAACTCATGCCGAGCTCTAAAAGCTGTAAATCTGATGCAACAGCTTTACTTGAAACAAAAAGTTATACCTTACGAACCACAAATAGATCGTATGACCAAAAACATACCTTACAGCCAAAGCAAGCGAAGTACATAATTATTCATACTAAAGGACTCCTCGAATTTTCAGAAACGCTTGCAAGTCCAGAGAATGTGGAGCCGAGCTGGTGCGTATAAGACAGTCTAGACTATCAGGCATCATAATCCAGTATACAGAAAAATGTACCTGCTAGCAACTCCTGCATCTGTAACTAGATTCTACGATGTCTAAATGGAACTTCAAATAAGATTGCGCATTTCAAACCAAAATTCAATCAACTATAGTTGAATTATTAATTTAGCCAAAACCAAAAATTTAGGAATTTTGGCCATTATGTCTACCTCGACTGAATCATTGACAAACATCGACTACAAGATTTCACATGCCATGCAGAAATGTGTCACCAAACTGCAAATATGCATAATGCTGCTAGCTTACTCCATTAAAATACGGGTAACTTAGTTTGGTTTCCTTATAGTCAGTCTTACATGACATCTGGCGAGCAGTGGTTCCCAAGTCTTTCAGACAATTTTACAAGACGGTCACCCGCAACAAACTTTTACGAATCAGTGTCCTTAGGATGGATGAATATGTTTACAGAAATCTACTTTAATGGAACACAAAGAGTAACAGAGTTTGGAGGCAGAGGTTTGCCGTGTTTGCGAAGCTTACAGCCTCGTGCTAGACAAGACCTAAGAGTCTACGTATGTGGTCCAATAAGTTGCAGGCGACGGCAAGCTCTTACGGTCCCCTAAAACACTCCGTGGTCCCCTAAAAGATTGAGGACCCCAGTTGGCTCACCACTGCTATAGAGCAAGGAAATTCCCGGGGCGATGTACACCTATATACATTTTTTCCAGCAATAAATCACATATGTAGAAAGTTCTAAAGTGTTCAAGAAAACCGCAAATTCTAGCAGAGAGCAAGAAACCCATATTCAAAGTTGTTCGATATGGACTATTTGACAACTCGATTCCAGTTACCTCTCAAATACCAAACGACGAGCATCAAACGAAGCACAGACACACAAACTAACCACATACACAGGGCCGCTGCGAGAACTCAGAGGCTCCGGTGCAAAATAGAAAGAAGAGCCCCCCTGCCAAGGTCTAGGGTCTACAAATTAACTTTGGGAAATTACTGCTCGTTTCCTTTATGAGGCCTCTTCAGACTTTGAAGCATAGGGAGTTATGAGGACCTTTGGACCTTGAGGCCCTGGGGAAATTTCTCCCTCCCCAGCCCCCTCTCGGCGGCCCAGCATATACGTAGATATAGCTCTTTTATTCATGACACTTTTTTGACCTTCTAAATATGAGGACTTGGCCATTCCAAAAACAAGCCCCAAATCAATCGGAGATATAAATCAACAGGCTCCACAATAGCCCGTAAGAAAAGGTCGTATGCGGCAAACGAGGCGAGTTGGAGGGGTCACAATTCACTTCAGAATTGAAGAGTATGCTCTTCTTTTGCCAACAAAATCTGTCTCTGTCTGATATATAGACGTTCTGCCTGAATGAATACCTCTTGGCGACGTGTCTTTGCCACACTGCTGACTTGGGATGCAGGATAGTTGTGCATAATAATTAGGGTGGGGTGCCTTTCAAAAAGATTAACTATCTCGGACTGTCAGCATCGTGAAAGGGTGCCAAGTTTATTTCTAACCACCTTTATTCTCTAGCTTCTTATTCACTACTGAGTTGCCAGCGAAGGAGCATTTAGTCACCGCTACATTAAATCCTCGAATAAACCGCCTGGAGGCCTATTTATTTTTTGGACATTTGCATGGGGGCTTATTCGAGACGGCGTTAAAAAAATTTTTTCTGGTAGTTGGTCGTATTCCATTTGAAATTGTTCTATCAATAAGCTACCATTTGATGCTTCAAACACAATCAGTACGGTGCTTTCTAAACGACGTACGATTTTTCGGTTATTAATGGCTGCTTTTTCTTCTATAACTCTATCAAACACTAATAAATTCTCAAATAGCCACAGTCACATGCTTAGCTGGGAGCCTATTTGAGGGGGGCTTATTAACAATTTTTAGCTTTAAGGTGGGGGTCTATTGGAGGGGGGCATTTTTGAGGGGGGCATTTCGAGGATTTACGGTATGAACTGAGCCGCACAACCTGCACAAAGCAAATGGTCGCTAAGGTAATAATACTCTTACTCGCTCTATTTACCAGAAAGAAAACATTCCCAAACAGCGACAGCCCAGTAAATCCTGTAAATATGGATCTATTTGAAAACAAAATGATGATACACAGCGTGCCACAAAAATATTAAGTACTACATGATGAGCAAACAGGAAATATTGGTGGACAAACTATTTGAAATTGCCTTACCTTTCTAGAAGCATTCAAGTAACTCTCCTTTGCAGCAGTATTGTTTGGATTTTGAGCAACAGACTTTGCGGAGAGGATCAAAGGTGACACAACTAACGAAGGAAAGTAATGTGAAGTTATTAAATTTATTATTGCAGTCAAGAATGTTAATTTCCAAGCAACTTGAAGAATGCTAGTTTCAAAGGACTTGTTCGTCTGGGTTGTTCGTACCTGAAAAATCCCTACGATTTTGCAACCCCTGCAATAACGTTAAGGTCGTGTTTGTATTGAAAGTTCTGAAGACAAGTCTCTATTTACAAAAATCATAAAAAGACAGAGAATATTCGTCTCATGGCAAAACTTTTTGCTGGCATGATATTTGAGACACTTTTAGACGAAAACTAAGCTGGAATGGGAGTATGGTCAGACTTCAGGGGTGGAAAATATAGCAGACCACAGCATCAATGGCCTAGAAAATGGTTTAGGCTTTTAGAAAGACAAATAGAAGAAAGGAAATAAAAGAAATAGAAAGAGTGAAGGAGAGAAAAACAAGAAAGAAAGAAATAAATGAAGGAAGAAAGAAAGATTGAATGAAGGAAAAAAAGAAAGAATGAAAGAAAGAAAGAAAAAGTGAAGAAAAAGAAAGAGGAACAATGAAAAGGTACAGTTTTAATATTCCATTTCGCTTTGCCTTTTTATATGCTCGCTTTGATATTTTGTTCTACTATTTTTACGGTCCCAGAAAGAAAATTATTTTTTCAACACTGTCACATTTCCTACTTAAAACTAATACAAATACTGATCTCCGCAAAAAGGATGATCGATGTTATCTAACATACGCTCAGCAAGGTTGTCTGCCGCCGTTCCAACTTCATTCTTGAATTTTGGATCATCCAAGTTCTCGACTTCTCCTCTTGCAACTTGGACTATTCTATTAGCACATCGTGCAATTCTTGAGCTTTTCGTCAAGACGATCTGCGAAGGAGCAAATAAAAGAAGTCAGATTTCTAGAATTATAAAAGGTTTGTGAAGACGAAAGAAATATGAATGTGAAATATTTACATTTACGAAATACTTTCTAGCATTCTTAATGCCTACAAGGATTTGCAAAACTAAAGCTTGCAAGAAAATGAGGGTCAAAAGACCAAAATCTTTAAGAAAACCTCGATTTGCACTCAAAGAAAACCTCGTTCTTCCACTCAAAGAAAGCCTCGTTTTTGCACTCAAAGACAACCTTGTTTTTGCACTCAAAGAAAACTTCGTTTTTGCACTCAAAGGAAACCTCGTTTCTGCACTCAAGGAAAACTTCGTTGTTCCGCTCAAAGAAAACTTCATTTTTCCACTAAAAGAAAACCTCGTTTTTGCAATCAAAATGTTAAAAGCAGAACATCAATTCGAGTCTACAAGATAAGCTAAGATAGGGTAACCCATTCTAGCCCGTTTATTCCAGAAAATGATAAGACAATAAAGAAAATCTCAGGCCCAAAGACAGGTACAGAAAAAGTCGCTATGCTTGCAGACACATCTTTGACAATAAGCACTTAATTCCACATTGTTTTAAGGGGGAGGGGATTTCAGTCGTTCGACATGGAAAAGAAGATCATTTTTATCAGAAATCATGCATTAATTAATTGGTGTTCCACGGACTTTAGGCAGAGATTGTAGGTCATACTTTATAGTGCCAGTAATGCAGGAAAATAGAAAAATTACAATAAAGCCAAGGTGAGACAACCGTATACAGTAGAGGGGGAAAACTATGGCTCTCGAGCCACATGCAGATCTTTGATTATGGATTTTTCATAAACTTTTCTACATGAACTATCCTTTAGCACATAATGAGGACAAACTATCTAAGATATATAAATCTAGCGTAGAGCTGTTCTTCCCAGGGATCATGCTTATCTAGCTTTTGCTCTTCAAATGCATTTTCAGTTGCCTTTTTTAAAGTATTCGGTGTGGGTGTTCACGTATATTTAAAGGTGCATTACTGTAGTCCCTAAGGGCTGGCTAATGGGCACTTTTTCAATATTGGTCAGTGCTGTGCTTTGTCATCTGGAGATTTTGGCTATTTCTCGTATTATGAGATGAGAAACTAGACTTACAAAGTGCGGCTCCTGGAACTGGATGGTCGAAATCCTTTTCTAATATCATAGTTCATATAACATGCAAAAACCAATAAATCCAAGCTTCACACTTATTTACTGGGTAAAAATTAGAGCCTTAATGACTTAAAACTAATGGGTAAATTTTTCTTCGTCTCCTCTCAAACACCTGAGCTCTATTGTATATTGCTTTGAAACTAAGCTTCTTGGTATAAAATAAACAACTTAAGAGAAAGCATATCAAGAAACTTTTACTCCTAGGTTCCAGCCAGGTTTCTTAAAAAAAACTGTTTATATGAAAAAGATGACACAAAAGCTGGTAGGCTAACTATAGCTCAAACCTATGCTTTCCGGTAACTGTGGTAGTTTCAATTTACAGTCTACTAAATTTAAAACTACTTCCAACTGCTCTATGCTCTATGTCAGCCCTATGTCAGCTATATTGTCAAATATTCAAAAAAATTTAATACTGATAATGGGCTTTAATTCTTGATAATGCATCTGGTAACTACTAGCACATTGCTTCATAAATTGCTAGAGGTGTAATATACTAATTGAAATAATGGAACTGACATCGCTAAGTCTATTTAAAAGCAATCTGAAAAATGCATTTTATGAACAATGAAAATTAATGTATGCCCCCTCAAAGAACAATTCCCTGTAAAATCAGCATTTTAATTTTTTTCTCTTATTGTAGTTAATTTTATGTAATAAAGCTTTTAAAGTGCCGCTGAAGGAAGGGATATTGTTGTAAAAGTACTCTATCATTACCATTAGGTCCTATAGCTACAATGTCTGCCAAAAGTACTTGGAACGCCCATACAATTTCAGGAATTTTCTACCCCCGTCCTATTCCCGTGGCATTAATGAGAATGTAAACCCTCTTCCTCCCTCATACAATGTTGAATCGGTAGCCAGGGACCTTGGTTATTTAGAAAGGCGTCACTTCACCCAAACGTGTTAGTCATATGCCCTTCAAATAACATTGTTTTGTGGGCGAGGGGATTTTCTACCTCGTCTATAGAATGAATCGCAGGAAGTGTTCCAAGACTTATGCAATACATAGTAGTTATTTTCTCCAATTCACGTCACACAAATGGGTAAACAAAAACAGCACAGTTAAAATAAACTATTTTTGCAGAATTCCAAACATCACTAATGCTAGGTTAATTTAGGAGTGAGCAGAGGTTAGTAGGCAAAAAATATGGACAATTCTCTACCTAATCAAATGGTACTACAATAGATATTGTAGGTGGAAACTGCAGCTTTTTGATGAATTGNGCAGAATAAGAACGACGAAAATAAGAGTTCACATAATTCTTCAATCTAGCAATATTGACGACCGATCCGGTGTTACCACTATTCCGCGACAAATATGACTATTCTATTTTACTAAAAAGGAATAGCCATATTTGTCATAGAATAGTCTGTCATGGAATAATCGTAGCACCGGGTCAGTCGTCAATATCTTATTGTCGTCGTACTTATTCTGTAATACAATAGGTCTCAAAGAAACTGAACTACAGAGATACTGAAAGTTGTATTTAGATCAAAAGAATATATATCAACAGAAATTAAATATTCCGCAACAAATATAACTCAACTGCAATATGCATCGGTCGTTGCGTAAATATGGCATCAAAGTTTTTAATTGCAGATTGAGTCCTTACGAACACCAATCAATTTCAAAGCATGATGAAATAGGCAATACATTGAAATATACTCACTGGCAGATTGCTTTGCTTCAAGGCGAGTTCTGCAGCTTCGCAATCACGCTTGATAACATCCTCTGTAAATGAGAAAGAAATAACCTTAAACATTTTAGTGTCACACGATAGTCTGTAATCCGTGCACATATAAATACAATATAGAGAGCAGACAGTAAAATAGACCAGTTTCGCAGTTTGTGCTGAGAAGTAAATCTCTGACTCGATTATTGACTGTGGAGCGGCGTAAGAAGAAACACCAATAAGTATCTAAGTCTAGGAAAAGCCATTTACTCAATGGGCTGGCAGAGGCACTCTAGATGAAATGGTGCTTCAAATATAGCTCTCATATTGGAAGAAGGTAGAACTAAAAATAGATTGTACTACTCGAATTTAAGGAAATTGTGTTGATGCGCTTGCCACAAGGCAGATGAGGAAGTCTAGTCCAGTAAATTCCTAGATAAGAACTCAAAACATTTCTATCCATTGCATGGGAACCGTTTTAAATTTTCAACTACTAATTCAAAACACGAATTAGTGTTCACCACTGTTAAAGCAGGATGTTGCATATTTTCTAAAACGGGATAACATCTTATTCCTGTCTTTACCTCATCTCATCCATTCTTCTACTCTGAGCTTACAAAAAGAAATACAAAATTCCACGTCTAGAATTCATATCTCAATTAGCCTAAATCAAGGGTGGGCAAACTACAGCCCTCCAAGTAATTTTTGCGACCCGCCAATAACATTTAAGAATTGGCGCGAGCTGTTGTAGAAATTTCGATTCTTGGATTTGCTTTCTCACTGCAAAGATAGTGCATAGATGACGGCCCTATAAGAGAAAATGTCGCTTTTATATCCTGAGTGTGATCCATGTAGCCCACATTTGCGGTAGACTGTGTTTTTCTTGTTGTGCTAGTGTGAGATTGTTTTGCTAGTAATGTTAGCTTTCATTCAAAAAGGAAAGCTTGACCCAGTCTTTCTTTTCATTCTAAATCTTCAAAATACCATGAAATCAGGTTGAAGGATCAGCCTCTCCTTCTCAGCATGAATACTAATGATGAAACAAATACATGCTATACTGCAAATGGGCGTGTTCCGACGTTCTAGAGGGCGTTACCTCGAAAAAATTTTTCTGGGGGCAACCCCCATGTTTCAGTACAATGACTATGGTTTCCCTCATGAGATTTAATCAATCGGTAAAGATCTGCTACATGCAAGGAACTCCCAACCCTGAATTGGATTTCTACACCTATATTGATCGTTCAGTTGTCCAAGGGCCTGGATTTCCAAGAAAAATCAGGCAGAGATCAGGGATTTTTCATAGGTAGAAACTGGTGGTCACTCTATGTGCAGCCCTATAAAACTTAGGATCAGTGAATGTGGCCCTTGCTCTGAAAAGTTTGCCCACCCCTGGCCTAAATGAATTCTAAGAATTATATTCATCCATTGTCTGTACTGAAAAGTAGAGGCAAAGAATGCCACAGCATCAAAACAACTTCTGGGTATCAGCGATCACTGTCCCTTTGAGCTGTACATAGCACCCCTTCACTTCCTTTCACATAGTACTCACTGCCATCTAAATTACAGTGGCCTTCTGTTGATGAAATTGTATATGGAGAGACAACTACCATGGTATATAAATCCACAAGTAATCCTGCACCCAGAGAGCTATGCAATTTATTTACTAAAAGTTCATCTAGGGATATTATCACTCTGAGAAATTCTGATGCCGATTTATAGGTTTCCTTCATGCATACAAAGAACGGTCAAAAATCGTTGTCTTACCGTAGCGCCCATTTGTGAAATGATTTAAAACCTACATCTAAGAATGCGCCCTCTCTTTTCGCTTTCAAAAGAGCCGTTGAGTAATAACAATAAAAAAGCTCCTTTTT
Organism: Cassiopea xamachana; assembly: GCA_900291935.2. Taxonomy (NCBI): domain Eukaryota; kingdom Metazoa; phylum Cnidaria; class Scyphozoa; order Rhizostomeae; family Cassiopeidae; genus Cassiopea; species Cassiopea xamachana. The sequence continues at coordinate 8,231,054 of OLMO02000009.1, read as the reverse complement.
TGAGCCTTTAATTCGTATTTATTTTACATCAAAGATTGTAATTTTGCTCATATTTAGATTTTACCCTTTTCTACCGTTGTTAGTATTGCATTTTAGATGGATGGGCCCTTGAAAGCCAGCATCTTTGCTGAAGGGTCCCCCTCCGTAAAGAATTTTACAATGAAATGAAATAAAATGAAAGAGAAACTATTTTGCGCCCTCCTCTACTCGCTATAAATAAAACCATTCTCTATAGAAATTGCATATGGATACCTGTTCCTCCGGGTCATACGTGCACCTCCTAACACTGTATCGTGCCCCCCTTAGGGGGCGCACCTCACTATTGATCACCTCACTACTGATGTCGAAGATTGCACTTTAGACTTCTTATTTTGATTTAAAAATTTTTTTCTACATTCTTATTGCATTTTAGATGGAGGGACGCTTGAAAAAAGCATCTCTGCTGGGTCCCCCTCCGTAAAGAAGTTCAAAATGAAATGAAATGAATGATATGACTTCTGGATTAAGTGAGATATTGCTCGCAAGGAGATAAGCATCACTCCTATGCACTAAAAAAGTCGAATTAAAGATCTTCTCTATGATTACGGGTCGCAGTGTAAAGCCTTCGTGGGACAAGACCAAGACATAACTTGAAACTGCTTACCACTCTCTTTGATGAAATCTGCTGCATTTGTCGCAGTGTCAACTAGTCCCGTCAAGTCTTCAATTTGATCTTTCCATTCGTCTNTCTCATTTTCTTGAAGTTGTCAGCTGCGGTTGGATCGCCGTTGCTTGCAAGAAGCAACTTACCAGCGTGGGAAATTTGAGGAGTCAGTAAACGAAGCTACAAAAGAAATATCAATACTAAGGCGATATGTGTGTATTCAAGAAGAAGCTAGCTATCATTGAGCGTTAGAGAAATACTGGAGATCAAATACACAAGTTCAGAAGTTAAAGGACGCGAAAATAGCACAAAATATGAAATAGAGAAGGTAACGGAGCAATGATCGTAGTAAAAACTATGAGTTTCAAAATCAACACAGCAAAATTGAAATGGCATGAAACCAATTGCAAATAACCATGATTCATCAGCTGCACAGCTTTCATTTTATAAGAATACAGTTAATAAGAATATTAAGGCTCAGCATCGCCAAAATTTAAGAATGATTTAAGAATAATGGTAGGCTCAAGCTTCATCCAGGCCTAGACTTTCTGTGTATTCGAGATATAATGATTCTTTTAGATTTACGCTTGGACAATCAATACAATATTATTTCTTTATCACAGCACGAAAAAGCGGCAACGTTCTGTAGTACCAACAGACTATTTACGTAAATTTTTTTTTCAAACTTCAATTTCATTCTCATACAACTAAAATACAATTATAAGTCTCTCTAAAACTAGGCAACGTACAACTGACTGTCAGGTTAACTACTTAACTAAACAAAATGAAAAGAAAAAAAACTACTTTGACATCAATGGAATAGAATGGAAATAAAATTGAATTAAAAAGAAAAAAAATCCATAGCATTTCTCATAATATCATTAGTTGGGGTTACACAAATATTGAAAAGAAATAAAAATTCCCTGATTTTATCAGGAAAACATATAATTTTCCAGAATATAGAAAAAGTTCTCTGATAATCCCTGATTTTCCATGTCTATCCTTAAAACCTTAAATTCTTCCCTTATTTTCCATCAGCAGCAAATGGGCACCCGGTGGCAACACTGGGGAGATAAAGGCGGCGAGGACAGGAACTGGTCACCCTACCTCACATGCTGATAGCTCAGGACAAGTTTCCTCTCTAACAGGCACTTCCCTACGTACGAAAGCATACGGGACTACCTTTACCTTTAGATTTACGAACCTTGAGGGAACATACAAACCAGTGCTTTCATACATGCCAGAGAAGCAGCATGTCAGCGTGGCTATAAGTCTCTGAACCTATTCAAGCTAGGTCAAAAACGTGTAGTGGATTGAGAAACTGAGGAGTCAAGTGGGCGAGAAGGTGACATGAATATACAAAATGAACCAGGAATCAGCAACGTGCACACATTCCTACTTACAAAGCAGGCCGGTGCCGCTTGATGACAAGAAAAGATAGGTTCAGGAGAAGATTGGCCCTCGAAATCATAGTCAATAATTCACATTGCTACCGGTTTGATGCTGTTACTGTGCATACAAATAATTGGTATAAAGGTCTCAATCAGAATTCTTCTTAAAAGAAAGCTACCTTCAGAAGCTTAAAAGATGAAAACGTTGACTGTTCCTTTGCAGGAAATCACTCCTGCTATAAGACTACTGTAAAATCATGGCTTGGGTACTAGAAACATCATAGAATCATAGAAGTGAGGGGGGTGGCACATAAGCTGGAGGGTACCATCACAATCAAATACAAGAGTGACTTTGCAAGTTGCAAAGTGGAACTTTATCTAAAATTCTGAAAACCGGGGGCATGTGTCTTCTGTGCTCCTCATATTTCTACCACAATAAACAATAGTGGCTAACTCATTGAAAATAGAACAACAAAGAACTAGGTGCATACCTCCATAACTTTGGACTTTATTGCATCTTTCAAGTGTCGGTTTGTTTTGCCCCCGGCAGTGGCAATCTGTTCTGCTGTATCTGCCATTAATTTGCTTGCATGCTCAAATGCACCAGCTTTTTCTTCGAAATCTGCCTCCCTGTTTGGTTGCCCTTTGACAAGACAGAACGCAAATCGTACTTGAATACATTGCCATCAAAGGCAATGAATAAAAAATTTTGAGAGTGATTCCAGAGGCAAAAAACAGCTAAAATACGCATCACATTCTCAAATTCGGGCCTCAATAAGGGCTTGGGAGTAAAGGTTTTGATGAAAATTAAAATTATAGTTAAAGAAATCGTATTTAAGATATAAAACTCCTTATGATTAATAACAAATGTTTCATTTAAGCAAAAAGAGATACCTGGAGGTGCGCTTGCAGCCTTCTCCAATGCATTCAACGGTCCTAAAGGATCCATGTAATGTTCAACAACTGATCTAACAGTAGCCTTTTGGATAGCATTCTGCAACTTATCAAGTTCTGTTTTAAGTTTTTGGGCTACTTTCATTGCTTGCGGTGTATTTCCCTGCAAATATTACCCACAAACCAACATGAAATCAAAGAAATCTAACTGATTACACCAAGATGATAAATGCATGCTGATTAGGGGGTAGCCATAGGGGGCTGCCGGAGGGGGAGTGCCTTATCCCCCAATATTTCGCTTGTCGGCACATTTGCCAAATATCATTAGTGCTCGTCGACCTTGTACTGCTGATAAAACTCAAGGAAAGGAAGTCTGTTTGTCCGCAAATTGGGGTTATGCACCCNCCACCAACAATTTTCTTTAATTCACCCCTGATGTTGAAACTATAAAATTATCGTAGTGTCTTGTATGCATGGATGTAGAGCAGGGGTCTCAAACTCGTGGCCTGCGGGCCTAATGAGGCCCACATGACAAAATTTTGTCACCCCACCTTTACGGAAAATATACTACTATTTAAGTCCACGGTGTGTGGATCACTGAAGGGTTACTCAGCCAGCTCTTATGCGGTCAATTCTCATACAGGCTCTGCTTTTAGGTCCCCCAGGTAAACAAGTTTGCGACCAGGTTCGTATCTGCAGGAGGCTGCATGGTGTTACTCCCCAAACAGTATCAATAACTTGGAGATGTATATAGTAAAATAAGGCTTTTGCCAAAGTGCTTGTGCAGGAAGGTTTTGCCCCACTTCTAAGGCACGTCCTCCATTTACGTGGTTGTTCGAGACTCTGCAGTAGCGCTAACTCCGTGTTGAAGCGATAGCATATAAGGGCTTGGGTTCTAGGTCTGCGCTGTGCATAGAACACGTGCAGCATAGGAAACGAATGTAGTTGAAGTTGAAGTGAGCATAGAAGTGGGAGTGTAATGGAAGTCACGTTATGTTGAATACGTTACATTTACAATCTCATGAGTCGTTTTCATTCGAATCTCCTTCAGTGAGAACTAGTGAAAGTGACTTATTCACAACACAGCCTAATCTACCAATCCTTCTAAATGGACCAGAAAAAGGAAGACTAAATCCATAAAATTCTACTCAACAAAACAACCAAAACACAAACATAACACAGATACCTACCATCCCACGAGCCTTAAGATCGGCAAGTTCTTTTGATAACCTCTGTACGTTATCACAAGTACTCAAAAGTTGCTGCTTCTCGGGGCCTTGCAGTGACTCAGCAAGCTCACGTCCATCCATCACTAAAACTGACACAGCTCTTTGGCCTGAAGTTATAAATAATTTAAAATATAATGCAATGTAATGTAATATAATATAATGTAATGTAATATAATATAATATATAATATAGTATAATGTAAACATAACATAATGTATCATAATATAAGATAGTACAATAAAATATAATAAATAATATAATATAATATAATATAATATAATATAATATAATATAATATAATATAATATAATATAATAATATAACATAATGTAATATAATTAAAATATAATATAAACATAACATTGCCACCAACAATCATGTGTGATATCTTAAAGGCAATTCTGAACAGGATGGTAAAACCACATTAAGTATGGAATGGAGTGGCAAAAACTGACACGAAACAAAAGCTTTGAATTTCAAAGCTACTCTTTAGCACTGAATAGTAGGGGTCATAATAAGGAGGGGGGGAGGTTAACGTTTTTGCTAAAAGAGCATAAATTGGGAGGGTTGTTGATAGGTGGGGGGTCAGTGCTCAATAGACAGTATGGGGACCCAAATATTTCAAAATCATTGCAAATAGTTGTTAACATTGCATAAGTATAAGGTATAGAATTTATTTTGATAAGGCCAATGCATTTACTAACTTACCCTTTTTAAAACTTTGAAATCTTTAGGTTTGTAAAATATGGGGTTAGATTTTCTTCAAAATTGCTTAGTTAAGGGTGTTTAATATGGAAATGTGTGGTGAAATTTTAAAAACTCAGCAATCGGGGCCCCCCTACTATTCGGCAGTAAGTAGAGCAAAGGTGATACTCCCAGAATAAACGGTGTATTCCTTTTATGAACTCTACTAAACAGCCGCAATGAATTAGGCCACGTTTACATCAAAAAGTGATCCGTAGCAGCTTAGATGGGACCTAAAAATCCCACTTTATATAGTCTGGATCACTAATGGTCCTTTTTGCAAAGGCCCTGTTTTCACTGGTACGAATCACATTCGGTTCGGATCAAAAAGTGATCCGTAGCAGTGTCAATGGGGCCTAAAAATTCAACTTGTATGTAGTACCGATCACTATTGGTCATTTTCCTAAAAGGATCAAAAGTGGTAGGGCCAACCACACCAATTTTGGCATGGATTACGAGGAGCAGTGTAGATGGAAGGCCAATTCGCACCACTTGTGGTAGTGTGCAACATCTCACTAGTCCAGTTGGATTTTTGACATAAATTTACCCACTCTGGCAGTATGAAAAGGCATCTCTCTATAAGCAGGGCCTTAGTTTTGTAGGCGCAAGAACCGGGAGAGGGGGCATATACCCACCACCTTTTCATAAATTTCTATATAAAGTGCCCCTTTTTTGGTAACATAGCTAGCCTCTTTTACATGTAAGGGTGTCCCCTGAATGCATGTGAAATTTAAAAAGGAACTACGTTGCTGGATGGCAGTAACTGTAAATGTTATATTTGCAATCAATTCAGTTTTGTATTTTGAGTAGATAGTTGGTATTGATT
>OLMO02000009.1:8199589-8218100 GCA_900291935.2 Cassiopea xamachana | reverse complement strand
ACAAAGTTATTATACTACATGCTAATTCAAAACATTTATGCTAAACCGTAAATTGTATGCTATTCTTTCATTCTATGCCATCTAGGAAGCCTGACTTTTACTGTATATTGAGTGGATGTTTACCAAATTGCATTACATAGGCTATAAAGCAGGAACCGAGAAGAGCTGTTTTTAGATATATTTACTACTAGGTGTAGGATCTACATTTAGCCCATGTTTAGACCTACATTTTTTAAAAATGGCGACAGATCCCAGCTTCTGATACACCTCAGCCCCTAAATCTTGTTCTTGATTTTCTGCAATACAAAGCATGAAAAAATTTTGCCAACAGAAATAGCAGGTTTGATGATTTGCAAACAAAAATTTTGTCTATAGATAGTTCTGATATCTTCCTGCACCCCATTGTAGGAGTAAAACTAGATACAAACCTAAATTATATTAAAACAAACTTCATTATAGCAACATCAGTATTGTTTTCACTGCTAGTGTACGCTTTGAAACATGCTTATAAGCCTCACTTTTCCACTGACACATGAATTACATATATGTTTTCTAGTTAGGGGTCATTCATTTACTATAAGTGGGGAGGGGGGTTGAGCAAAAGTGTATACCATGTGTACAAAGGAGGAGCTGACACATCTAAGTACATATGCAAAAAAGTCCCTATTACAAAAAGCATTTTGTAATATTTTCATATTCAAGGTACTTTTATCATACTTTGTGGTCGTTGGTGTTGACTTTCATTATTGATAGGATATATAAAAACATTCCTGTTAGAAATAGGGGCGTCATGTATGTACGAGTATGTGTACAATAGGGGGGAGGTTGTAGCGTACATGTGCATACGATGGGGGGACGGGTCAAATTTTTGCCAAGTAGGTGCATACCTACTAATTGAATGACCCCTCAGTCTACTACCACAAGAGGTGATTGAGACACATACTCCAGTGCTGGGAAACCATTAACAGCGAAACATTGTTCTCATAATGGCCTTGAAAAAAATTTCTATTTCAAAACAAACAGTGCTACCATGTCGTGTGCACCTACACTTTGACACGCTTCCGAAGTCCCTTACCACAATTCATTTTTTACGGTAACATCTTCTATAGATTCTAATTTTTTCCGAGGGCTTAAGCTATAAAAACTAAGTATCATTTTGCAAAAAGAGCATTCACACGCTTTTAAGTGCGTTAGGATGTCATATATTATTTTCGGGAAACAAATGAACTCATTGTTTATCTGATTAGCATATTTTCCAAAAAAGGCAACAGCTCAGCAACTCCCTTTCAAATTGTTTATTGAAACGAAATTTTCAATTGTTTCTTTCACTCATTGATTACTCCAAGTTTCTATACTAGTTTCAACCCTTCCAAACAATTTTAAAGGAAAAAATATTTATGATCGCCCATTCTTGACATTAAGCTACTTAGGCTAAATCTTACCATGTACATAGTTCTTTTTTGAAATAACGTATTCCAAAATTCTCATGCCATGACAATTTAAACATAAATAAGATGTTTACTAATGGTTGCGTCCAGAAATACTTTACAAGTCAAAAGAAACATTGCCACTGACGATTCCTGTCAAAAGTTGCAAGAAAAATACACTTAATTATAGTAGCCCAGTTCTAAAAGTGACAAGGCCCAATTTCTAGATCCCTGATATGATCTTTATAGTATGGGACCATTCGATAAACAGACACGTCCTGCACTATAAAGGAGCAGGCTGGGCAAAAAATTGAAAAGCATGCTCATAAGATAAGATTACTACGAGACATACCTGCTGAGCTACAGGCTCAAGAATAGATTCGATTGTTTTGGTGTGGAAAACAGGCATTTTGTCTCCTTTGTCAGCACTGGGTTCAACAGCTGGTACTTTGCAGGCTGTTCTAAAGCCAAAATTTATTCGTCACGCAAATGACTACTACGTGAAAGATCTTTGCTNTGCTCGACAGATTACCACAATAGTGAGTCAATGGCGAACTGATGTGTTAATGGCATTAAGATGAAAAGGAAGCGCTCCGCCCAGCATCCATGCTCCAAGAGCGACTTTATGCTAAATGTCATAACTTTCAAGAAGGCCGTAACTGGACGCAGTACAGCAATTCCAGCATTAGAAAATCTATTTTGCATATTCAAAAGCACAAGAAACATTAAGATTGCAGGACTGGTTATCATGAAAAAAGGCTTTTTGGGTGCTGTTTTTTACTTTTATGAGAGTGTCTTCAGTTTTAGGGCCTTTAGGAGTTTGTAAGACAGTTTGTATACGAAATATCTTAAGCCGAATCTGGACGCAAACCTTGAATAAAGCTTAATGGGATTCTTTACCATACTGCACTTTACGCTTTCATTTTATGTTTTCATGTCCCGAATAACTTTTCTCTTGAAGAGACATGACATATAAAATTTATAGGACAATATGAATATCGATTGTTTTGACCCCACCCTCTATTTTTATGGGATCAAAATTCCACCGCAGGGGAGGTGATCCTTTGGACACATAGCAAAAAGTAAAGCCCTTTGATAACATATTCTTTATCAAGCAACTGGACGTTCCATATTGTCTAACAATTCAATAAGATCATTAAAATTGAATGCGAAATCATCAGAAATATCAACACCAGAACCACTACATTACCATAAAAAAGAAACTATGGTAAACAGATAGGACGAGAAATGCACCATTAGTTAATGGTTGAAGTTATCATGATAAAAATTCAACTAAAACATTTTACTGATAGGCACTAAGACACAAGAAATAACCAGCAATTGCTCTTTCAGTAGGTAAAACTACACGGAGGTAGGATCACTAAAAAGTTGGGGTGGGGCACATGCATTCAGGGGCACCTCTCTCTCTCTCCTCTCTCTCTCTCTCTCTCTCTCTCTCTCTCTCTCTCTTTGTCAGCTAATCCCTTTACAGGACGTTGCCTCTCGAAACTTCCTTCGAAACAGCAAACGATCCTCTCCCAGCCTTCTGCACCTTAGAAAACAAAAAAGATCAGCTCTGCAAGCTACAAAGTAGGAAAATTACCAAAGGGACTGTGAAAAGTGTGGGGATACGAGCCCCCTGTGCCCCTGGCTCCTCGCTCTAAGCAAAGCAAAGTATCACAGTTTCGGCAGTCGTCAAAATGGTTTTGGCAGCAAGGACAAGGCGAAGACATTTCTTTCTCTTCATTACAAGAAGTCTTTAGCAAAACATAAAGTGAATTTCCTACTCGATGTCCAAACATTTTGTTAAAAAATACATGATATCCCCAGAATGCAATGGCCAAATAAGCAAAAAATTAACACGACAGGGTGTAATATTCGAACAATGACAATCTGGTGATTCAACGACATCTCGTTCGCTCTAGCACTTACTCCCTATTAGACGTGTCCTAATCATTGAAAAACTGGGAAGAGGGTTGAAATAATTTGACATGTCACCCAGCACAGGTGATGCCAAAACGCCATATTTATGCTAACAGGGTTTGTACAAACTCTTAAACAATATTTCCAAAACTTTTCCAAAGCAAAATTACAAAAATTTCCAAAACCATGAAACACATTTTCGTTTCCATTTTCAAACCCAACAAAAATAGGAAAGCTCTATTTTCAATGCAATATTTTATGAGTATTTCGTAAATTATGCTTTATTTCATAAAAATTAAAATGAGTAGGCATAAAATAAACAACATTTAATACGACACTTCGTTATATCCATTTCAGCGTTTCAGAATTTTTCCAAACAAAAATCCAAAACTTCCTTTTCGGTAGCTATTGTGAAAAATTGCATTATCATTTTTCATAACGTTCCAAAACCCATATAAACCCTGTGCTAAATAAAGCTAGCACCGTCATATGTTCTGACATGTACTTACAGCTTTATCGCAGAAAACAAGGGACGTAGAATTTTGAAGTAGGCGGTTACTCACCGGCAGGGCCACAAAGAGAATTCAGAGGACTTGGGGCAAAAGAGAAAGATGAGGCCCCCTGCGAGCGAAGTGAGCAGAAAATTTTCAGAGTCTAGAAATTAGCTATGGAAAATTACTGCCCGCTTACTTCAAGAGGTCCCCCAGACCTTGAAGCATGGGTGACATGAGGCCCCTTGAACCTTGAGGCCCTGGGGCAATGTGTCCCTCTGCCCTCCCTCTTCAACCTTTTCTGCCATTTTTGAGACTTTCCATCCCTCTCTCGTTCAGCACCATAACACAGCCCTACAAGATAACGCTATAACAAATTAATGTACCCCACCCACCTTTTTGAAGAGCTAGATAACGGCTGAATGATCCCTAAGTAGAAAGACTACAGTCCTAAAATACAGCTACTAGAAAAAGCATAACAATTGACTGGTATATACACATACATATAGCACTTTCCTACTTTGCAAAATATATCCAAAGTATGCCTAATTATCACTTAGTTATCATCACTTAAAGAGCTGTGAAGACCTGGTAAATTTTGTCGAAGTAGTCTATAAAATTCCTTTTCTAAATCCTTTGCTTCTTGCCCGACGTCAGATGTGTCCTGCAATGCAATCGAAAACGTCACAGTAAGTCAAAAATTCAAATTCACTTTTATGAGAGTATGGACTAATTCAACATCGAACACTGTTACACTAAATTCAGCGTGCATGCTAGGCAACAAAATAAAGCCAAATGACATCAACGCTAACAAAAATTCTCAAAATGAGTTTAATTACGTAGCACATTTACTAGGATTAGTTAGTGTCAATTAGCTTACCATAAATTTGTCAGAAACAGCTAAAAGTGGCATATGATTATCGGCAAAAAAGAAAGAACAGCTTTAAGATTTATTGGGCTTAATATCATCAAGCAGTAATAGAAAAATAATTAGTTGCTCTAGGAGGTTTTAACTCAAAATAAAATATTGCAAGGAAGGAGTAGTTACTTCCAGATGTAGTGAACAGCCTGGGGAGGCTGAATCACAGGAATAACAAAGATTAGGATTCATAGGGTGTTTATTAGTATCAAAGGCCACAAAAAACCCACCTCGTTGTATCTTTTTGAGTTTTCAAATACTAATTTCACGTCATCAACGAACTGGAATGCATCTTCATATTCCAGCATTTCAAGTTTGTCACGAATCCTACTTAGGTCCATTGGATTTATCACGAATCTACTGTAATCTGGCACCTATGGGAACCAAGAAAATATGGAATGAACTAGAACATCGGATAAAAAATATCATAACATCCATCAATATTCACGTATAAAGCACCCTCAGTATATTACTAGACAAATAGTACTGTACACGACTAAACACATGGCAGTAAATATGCAGCACGTAAAACGTGAGTAGCAAGAGCAGCAGCAGGGATACTACTCATGGCCTAAATCGTTCTTCAAAAGAGAACAACACAGTTTGCCTGGAACAGTAGTACGCCACGCTGAGAGCCAAAGCATCAACAAGGAAAAATTCATCACTTCCAAGTTGGCAAAAGTGGAAACACAAGAATACTAGTAGCTATTTTACTGAATGGAACAAAGTACAAATTATAAGTTGCTTACTATTTGCAACGATTAGCTAGCTGGGCTGTTCTTTCTCAAGTTTTCAGGAAATTTGACCGATTCCTAACTTAAGTTCTCTTATGTTTTCAAATCCCTAATGTGTCTACTCGTAAGTATCAGGTCAAATGGCAAAAACACCAATGGATAAAATTGTTCATTAGAGGGTATTCAACTAATGTTTTTCAGCACAAAGCTCTACTGGTAAAGGCTCTTACCTTTTTTAAGTCTACCGGATTTCTAAAATGATAAGCACTCTTACACTTCCACATTCCCTTTAAGATATTCTCACACGCAACAATCTGAAATAAAAATAAAGACTTCGATAACCATAAAATTGTCTACATATGAAAAAAGCCAGACATTACTGTACTAAGAATAAAGCTTTCACATACAGTGGAACGGGCTGTGCCATGAAATCCTAAACTAATTGAACGAAGACTAGTCGACTTTAATTGGAAGAGACATAAAACAGTAGCTTCTCTCCTAGCCACTAATATGAATATTGAAGTTTCACATATTTATGGGGTTTGTAATTATCTATCAAAGATATTTAGTTAGCATAAACAGAGCTTTCAATAATATTTAGAGTAAGCTGATGATCATAAATAATAGGGGGGCTGTGTCCAATTGAATGCCGCAAATATTATGTGTACTTTTTACGTAATGTTAAGTCAAAGTAGGCAGCAGTTTAAGCAGGAGTAGTCGCCGATAAATCGCTCGTAGCTGCCTTCTATTGAAAACTCTACATAAATGTGTTCTTTCTTCACAGAACACGATGTTTTTACAACCTAAAAACATGGTCCACACCTATAAAAGAAGATTCCATGTATATCAATGCCTCTATCATCTATATGATGTAAAATATGTCAGCATTCTCAATAAATATATATTTCAAATTTTCAATATCTGACTTGATATCTAATATACAAACACAAACATATCTACGATTAGGCAACTAGTATTTCGTAAAATAAAAATAATAAAATATAAGATAAGTTAACTGCAAAAGGAAAAGTCATAAATTCAATAAAAACCTCTGAGTTCTGTCCCCTGTTTCGATTCCTCGATCTTCTACCAAAGCTCAATTCCTCTGAATTTCTCCGCTTTGAACTTGAATTTCCTCTATCTTCTCTTTGTGTTTCACCCGAATTCTCCTCGCTTTCTCTTAACTTGCGCCTACGCGTTGGCCTTTTTGATACTGGCTCGTCAGCGTCATCTTCTTCATCGTTCTCACTGAGAGGCCTCGAACGCCTTCTGTTTTGCCTCGTTAAGGGTTCTTCATCTACCACAGGCTCTTTTCTGCCTCTTTTCTTTGATTTTGGACTCGGCTCACTGCTCTCATCTCCCGTGTTTGAAGAGCACCTCTTTTGTGGCATCTTTCGCCGTGATTTTTGCTTTCCCCTGCAAACGGATAATACTAATAAAATCGACTGCTGTAAATACACGAGTTCTTGGAAATAGAATATGTAGACGCTTTGCATCAAGACAGGGCCTCTTTGAACATTGTCAGTAGTTGGGTATTTAACCCAGTAGGCCCTTTCCCTCCCCCACCAGTAAGCAAATATATCACTAATTTGCCTCACTAGTTAGGGCTCCTCTTGTTTGTAATATACAGGCATTGCTGGTCAAAATCGTCAAACAATTGGTAAGGAGCTTGGAGCAGTTGCCTCCAGAGACAGAAAATTAATATATATTTCTCATCCAATATCGTAGCAAAGAGCCAGACTTTAAGTCTATAAAAGAAGAGAATTCAAAGCTCTTGTCTTGCAAAGGGGCATTTTCCCATGTCTCTGACACTGTAATTCCACAATTTTTTCCAGGGGCAAGCCACCAGACCCCCATTTTCCCTCGTCTCCACTATAGAAGGAATGCTTTGACATACAATCTTTCATGTAGTGCTATTCACCTTCACCATATTTATTTACTACCTGTATGAGCATGAGCCCCTTCTCATGTTTTGCCCCACTAGCAAAGTTTTTTAAAAGAACCCCTGCATCAAGAGTACACATTATATTTACTAGCCTGTGATGTTGTAAGTTATATACAAACAAACCAATCCAAGCACACAATAGGTGCCGGTACCATAGGGGGACTGGAAGACTGGAGGGAGACATATCACCCAGGACATCCAGCAACATATGATTATCTATTTATTTCATACTTGCAGAATAATAGCGACGACAGAGACCGTTATAATCTTTTAAATATTTTGGCGACTGATCCGAATATTCCAGAAACTAATCCGGTGTGGCATAGAAATAAAGGTTCAACTCATGCTTGAGTCAGTTCATACTTGGTTTTCTATCACGCCATTATTAAGTAATCTATTGCACGCCATTGCACTGAAATAATAAGACGGCCGCCCCTAAGGACAATCATGAAATACTTCATAGTGGTTACCTCTTGGGCAGTTAATGACAATTTAAATGCAAGAAACGTTGCAAACATGTATGCAGCATGAGACGCCAGCTATCAACTGTAATAGAGTACTAACGTGTGACGTCACAAAATGCCCATTTTTAGAGTATCATAAGTTTGATTGCAAATTCTGAAAAAGAATGCCAAAATATCCACATGTGTGAAACTTTTACTGTTTCTAAGAAATAATGACAGAGATATAAACAATTTTATACTGGCTTACTTCCTATCAAATCATTGCATTTTCAGTCATGTTGCAAACGTTTAGAACTGAGTCAAAAATACAGTCGTTTGTATGGCAAACATCCTTGCATCAAATGGTTATATTTCATTACATCTTGAAGCTATTCGATTGAAAATGCTTAAACAGGCCTATTTTATAGTGCTCTTTCAGTTCATGTAGTCAAAATGTATAAATTATAAAATAAATTTTTGCGACGTCATCATATTAGTGCTCTACTATTGACATATCTTTGTAAGAATAGCTTCAAATTAAAGTAGCTCATTGCCTAACACCAGATTTCTGCTGAAGTCTACTTCCATATTCAACCTACTTTCTAGAAGTCTCCTCTTCACCGCCGCTTTCTTCAACACTTGAGCCACCTCTCCTTCTAGACTTCCTCCCTCTTCTACTTCCTCTTCTATGTTTCTCTTCTACTTCTTCCTCAGTATCGTTTTCAACACCTGAGCCCGATCCAGAACTCTCAGATTCATCACCCTCTTCATCTCTGTAACCACGTCTACGTCTTTCTGATGAGAGTTTCCCCCTGGTTCCTCGGCTTTGTTTCTTCTCTCTTGATATCCTATTCCTATGCCTTGCTGATTTTTCTATGATAAAAAGGTCCATACAACAGATCTATCCTAGCAATTTATTTCAAATTATAGACCAGTTTCTATAATAAAGTTTTCTTTCACACCAGTACTGAAACTTGCTTAAGGCCCCGTTTACACTGTACCGTTTTCATGCGAAAACGGTATGGAAATGGTTTCGTATGAAAACGGCATAATGTAAACGCTATAGTATTTTCCAATCCAATAGCATTCATTTGACACCGAATAGGAAAAGGTTCAGTGTGGACGCTAGGCCAAAACGGAGCATTTCCATGCCATTTTCGTACGAAAACGGTATGGTGTAAACGGGGCCTAACGTTTCACGAATCCAGCATCAAAATATTCTTAAGACTTTCGCAGTAAACATTTCTGAATTACAATGTTCTGTGCATGCAAAAAAGACAAATGACCATGAGCTTGCAAGGCAGTTAAGGCAAGATATCTGGGTATTACAAGTTACTTCAGCTGGTCACAGTCCAAGTTTATCAGCAGAAGAGATGAGTGAATCATTGAAAAGAATATCAGAAAATTGCACAGCAAATGGTACACAAAATCCATTATCTATCACATTAGTGAAAAATAAAAAAGCTCCATGCATACTTGAAATGGTGATATATCTTAGTTACCAACAGAAGTTGAACTGTTAGAAGGCAGCCGACATAGCATACATAACATCTTTTACAGACAGAAAAAATTTTAAACACATATACAGTTAGCTATAAGCTTTCTTAGGTCTCAGAAATCCAGTACTAAACTTTCTTAGCGTTTTGAGCAGCTGAGTACTACTTTCTTATAAACCACTGTCTTACAAGCAAATGTGTACCCCATAGCTATAACAAGAAAGATACCATATACTATGAAGGAAATATCTAATGATAAAAACATCATCACTACCCACCATAGCTCTCTTGAGCACGCCTTAGCCTCGTTGCCATTTTTGGGTTTCGACAAACAAAGCAAATCCATATACCCCTGTAAATGATAAATTAAACTCCATTCAAAGAGAGACTGAGAAAATAAAATGGTAGAAAGGCTTGAAAATTCTTTATCTATCATCGAAGAGACTTAGTATTTACTTGAGAAAAGTATACAACAAACAGCAAACCAACCTCGGCAGTCTCCTTATCGGTGGTTCATGACAGTCAAGGTGATAGACTTTGGGGCACTGATCACAGCAAATAAGTTCACCGTCTTCTCCACACACATGACATTGGTCTTCATGGTCTGAGTCATCTTCATCATCACCCTGTTCTTTCTCTTCCTCCTTTTCCTCATCTTCCCCACTATCATCATCCCGTCCCTTCGAAAGTAAAAACATGCAATTAATTGAAGTGCAAGTCTCTAGGGGGGGAGAGGGTACCTTGATTTGCTACGCTATTTTTTAATCTATACGGAGAGCTACAGTACGGAGCGTTACGACAGGGGGAGGGGGTCTCAAAAACAGTAAACTTAGTGCTACGTAACGGGTGAATGATCCTTTTAAAATGTGCTTGGAGTGAATCAAATTTTGTGCTATGAGAGAATGGTCCAATGAACAGTGGTGCCAATACAACAAATAAATCACCCCACCAAAAGGCAAAGACGTCAACCATAAAGGATGTCCACACATTTTTGTTAGTTTCAACCCCCCCTTCCTCCCACTTTCCACGCCTCTCTTCTATTTTTCTAACAACCCCCTCCCCTATCCGTGCGGACACTGAGTTGGATGACAAATAAAGAGCTGCAAAAACTATGGAAAAACAAAAAATCCTTGAAAAAGACATGCATACTTTACTTATTTCTTGTTTGCCTTTTTATTCTTAATCTTCAAAGTAGGAAGATGGTCATAAAATGACCTTTAAATACCCTCTTTAGTACAGGGGCCACACTGAAAAGGATGCACACTTACAGCTAAGCCCTACCATCCCCCTGTCCACTTTTGTCCGCATTGTTAATAACCCCCTCCTTCCCCCAAGAGGTGGACATCCTTTATGGATACCCCCAAACTTGAAGATCGTCAGGTCAATGTTGAGCTGGATGTAATGCATCCAAATATTGGTAATACAAACATAAAGTTACCATTTGCAAGCGAGGCAACAATTTCATTTAAGTAATTTCGTATATCAAGCATAGCCTAATTCTCTTGAGACATTAAATTATCTTGGGGCTTTTTCTCTTTCACAATACTATATAAAATTCTCTCTGGAAAGTAAGTATCTAGGGTTTCCACTCTTTCACTATAACATAGCAAAATTCTCTTTGGAACGTAAATGCCTTCTCTCTTTCACAATAGCTTAGTGAAAAGATAAAACTTAGGCCCTACACAACTTGGTACCAGCGTCAATATGAGAGGGTCACTGTAAAGATGTCACCACCATGACTTCAGAATAATAGAAACCAGAAAATACGTAAATAATTAGAAGAGATGAGAAACTAATTGCTTACAGTTTCGTCATAATCGATCTGTTCCTCTTTTCTACGAGCTCTTGAGCGTGACAGTGGAAGAGAAGGCTGAAAGCATTCCAACAGTTTGTTAATTAAAAAGAATAAGCAAAGAAAGAAGAGACAAAATAGTGAATAAGGAAACAAGTTAGTAGCGTGGACATTATCCAGCATTATGCAGCATAAATACCATTATGCAGCATACATTAACAATATGCAGCAAAAATTAAAATAATGCAGCATAAATTAACATTGGCAGCGCAAAGATCAACATCATGCAACGTAGACCGGCAATATGCAGCATAAAATAGCATTATGCAACATAAATTAACATCATGCAGAATAAATTACGCTGGTGAATATGTCTTTGTGCTATTGTTAACAATGAAACACTAAAGAAACTGCTTATTCGTTTAGCAAAAGCAAGAACAAAATATCACCACTCGCTCATACAAAATCATAGGCTTTCAATGAATTATCTCAGTTACTAAAAAAGATACTTGAATATGAAAACACAGCACTTTGACGCGTCATTTCCATATACCAACAGGATATGGTAATCCAGAGATTATCGCACCAATTTACTGAATTCTAGTTGAAAAACATTACGCGTTTTTTTGCAAGAAACAACTCTCTGGCTTCATCCTGGATGTTTCTTAATATTTCATCAAATCGAGCCTTAAATGTTTCTTAAATGTTAAAGACTTCCAACAACAACCCAGATTAGGCAACTGTGTTGCAGGAAGAAAGATGTTCAGGTTTCGTAAGGGATGTGATGGATGTTCAGAGGTTTCAATAGAAGGCGGCTACTAGCGATTTATTCCCCGCTACTTCTGCCAAAGCTGCCGTCTACTTTGACTTAAAATGACGTAAAAAAGTACACATAATGAGCGGCCCTCCAAGGGACACAACCAACTACTATTCATGACCAGCCGCTTACTGTAAACATTATTGAACGCATTGGATTTTGTTTCTATTTTCTTTGTAGTTTGATCAAAATTTTTCGCGTAAAAACGGTTCTTTCAAGCTAGTACTTGCAACTCAGCCTGCCTGTGATTCTTAAATGTTTTTAACCTAAATTCAGCCTCGTGCTTCTTATAGACATGTTTTATATAAAAAAACGTGTAGTAATACTCACTGCACATGCCGGGCATTTCCAATTTGAAACCGGGAAATCAATCAGGGCTGGTCGTAGGCAGTAAGGGTGATAAGCCCGGTTGCATTCATCACATAAAATCAAATAGTCATCACCGCCCTTGCGTCGACAAATCTTGCATTTCTAAAACCAAGGCAAAACTTCAATTGCAAACTTATAACGGAGCCTGGGGTGGGAAAAGTGAGTAAAGCATAGTTAGTTTAAGGTTGTTATATCCACTACAATGCTAAGGAAAGGCTTGTGCATGTGTACTACTTGCATGATGCAAAGAGAAGGGGCATAACAAATGACATTATGAGCCTGGGGAGCTTGAGTTCCATCCTCGTTTATTTACCACAATTAAACAACAATACCACAAAGAAGAAAGCATGCTATGAGATCCACAGCAGAACCAGGTGGAGGAGCATTCAGTTTAACAGTTAATGATGCAAAATAAATAGAGTGGCTTTTTGAATCTACTGCTGAAGTGGGAGAGAAAAATTACGTACAATCTGGAGTACTGGGTGGGGGTGATCAAATGAATGAGGTGTTTGGAAAACTTCTTGAAAACTAATGATTCGGGTGTTGGAATAAATGGGGGAATAGAAACCACGTATACTTCAATGAACTACTTCCCATTTGCGTTTATACGCCAAGAAGAAATCTGAAGAAAAGAGTAAAGAATGATGCTGATTTGGCTGAGTGATCCTCAGAAAGAACTGAACATCACGCATAAATCATCGAAAGAAATAATAAGGGGGTTAGAGAAATCCAAAAACTTACAATCGGGAGGGACGATTATTTGGTACTCAAGATTACATAACAATCAATTGAATGAGTTCCTTTTTCAAGGAATGAAACTTGCGTTGTTATCTGTTCTGTTTGCAGCTAACTCGTAGCTTTCAAGCAGAAAGAAACTTAGTACTGCAATCACATTGAGCAAACTATTCTTATAATATTATGCAGATGGTAGTTGTAGAAGATTTTCATGTTTCTTGCTTTCGAGAACTGAAAAACTATGAAATAGAGACTTAGATTGACACTCTAATCACATCTTAATATTGGACGTATTGCATCATTTTTCAGCTTTTAGGCGATATCTTTCCCGGGAGCTAATAATTATTCGAGTTTTAATGAATTTAGTCAATATTTAATCAAACAAAAGGAGTCTATATGCAGTCATGTCCAGGCGTTTTATGCAGAAATCCACAAAATCGGCTTCGAATTGGCGCAAAAGAAAAAGAAACTAAAGTAAATGAGCTATTCTAAATAATTACAACCAGAAAATATGCTTGAAAGTTTGCTCAAAATACCGAGGCAGAAAACGCATATACACTAAAGAGACTTTTTGAAATGTATCAGAAAAAAAGCAGATGCTTCCGTTAATCAAAGTGATCACTACACTTACAGCATTCTCAGCTGATTTGTCCCATTTTACAGAATTCTCCAGAATTCCAAGAAGTGTGTGCAGAGCAGACATTGTCTTCACCTGTTTCACATTGTCACGCCAATTCTGAACTACCTGTTCACCTTTGGACTGGCTCATAGCCCCTTCCAAAAACTTAGGCATGACACTCTGTTGCAGGTCTAACAGAAGTGGCGTCTGTGAAATGCAGAAGAAAGGAATTAGTATTAGAATCAAATAATGAAACTAAAGATATGACAGGGCTCATACCCAATACATGAATCAAAATTCCCTGATTATTCTCACATTTCCCTGAATGGCAGTCAAAACACCTACTTTTTCCTTCACCCCCATTTCTCATATTTACAAAAAGAAGTAAAGAAAATGAAGCCTAATCAATAGGTAATGCACATATACTTGCTATTTCACATTGCAAAATGATAAAGTTCACATTTACTGACAACAATTAGAGCAATGACTTTGCAAACAACCATGCCAATAGTTAATGAAAATGATATACTGACTAAATAATTTGTTTTTTCTGACTTTTCCCTGACTTGGATAAAAATTATAGAAAATTCCCTCTATTCCAGGATTTTCCTGACTCTTCGTAAAAATGGCCTATTTTCAAGGCTTTCTAGGCTCAGTATGAACCCTGTATGAGTAAAGCCACAAAATGGGAACATCAGAATAGTCTAGTAACTCAGACATGAATGTCAAATTTTTAGCTTTTAAATCGGCTTTCAAAAGAAGTGCAGAATTAAAAAACAGGATAAAGAGGAGAAAACATATATTGCATTTTACAATCTTTTCTTAACTATTATCTACAGTGGTGAAATATGAGAAAATATTTACTCAAAATATTTATTTACTCAAGTAAAAGCAGCATACAGCATAGCCAAAATTTGATAAAATGCTAAAAGCAATCAAGCAAAAATAGCATCATTAAATTCCTGGCCCGCGATCCCAAGGCAGTCCCAACAGGTCCCACTTCCACTATCAATCTGGTGAATTTTGCTTTTGCATGTCTCAAGATCTTACGTTTTTACACTAGCACTTAGAGTAAAGGTATGGCCTGTATACTTTCGCACATAGACAAAGTGCCTTGTAGAGAGTACACTGATACTGGGTTATGAGCAGATGAGATTGCGAGGTCAGTTCCTCTCCTCCCCACCATCAACTTCTTCATGTTTCCACCCAGTCCCTTAGTTACTCCTGGACGGATAATGAGCAAGCAATCAGCCACGGGTCCAAATGTGCCTCAGCCCATTGATCTCTTTCGCAGTAGACACGAGTTCTAACTGTCAGTAGACACTGGGATACTGTCAGAATTTGTAGTGTAGAATGGAAACTTTAACTTTAAACAAGGTCAGGGAGTTAGGTCACAAAACATCAACTCCTTGTCTTGTGTACAATAAAACATACTACCAATAATTACCATCTCGTCTAATGTTTTTGCTTCTTCTACTTTCTTCTCCCATCCTTCGTGATTTAAAATCACGCCCAAAGCACCCTTGACTATTTTGTTTCCAGATTCGAGTAGATCCTGAAAAAAGCGAAGAGCCAATCATAGCTGATTCATACCAACAGTTTTGAGTCTCCTAAATACAGTATCAAAAGCTTTCTAAACTCTCTTTCTCTTTAATTCTACCTGTTTTGTTGAGAGTGACTTCGCATCAACAAATCTAACTTGATTGCACAATGCCACCATGGGGGTAGGAGGACTTAAAATTTAGGGGGGGCTGTAAAAGCAGTCAGAAAAGTAGCCCGAATCTCCTATTGTGCATTAAGAAAAGTTCCTTGAATGAAACGGATTTTTGGCCAAATGAGGGGGCTGCAGCCCCCCTATGCCCCCTCCTCTACGCTTATGAATGCCAAAATCTCAACAGCTAGATGTCCATAACAAAGAAGGGATACTCAGAAATGGCAGCTGTGATGCAATAAGCAGAGAAATACCCCAGAGTATCCCAGTGCTTAGAAACGAAACAGGGAGATTTTGCAGCATTTTGAAATATTATTCAGCATACACTACCCAAATTCATCTCCAAAGACACAAGGTTGTTACAAACAGAAAGAAATAATATTTATAAATATCATTTTGTGAAACTATGGCTTCAAAGTTTCTTGTAGTTAAAATCACTTTTAGCACTAAGGAGAAAACCCTGATGCTAATATACGAATGTGACGCTGGGTTGGCACTACGCAGCTAAAAATTCAGAAATGATACCTCCTTCAAAACTTTGATTGATTCTTCAAAAACATCATACGGTTGCAGTTCAAAATGTTCTTGATTTCTAAAGTTAAGACATAAGGGAGCTCAGCAAAAAAACTAAATTACGCGTTAGAAATATAACGTAAAGCAAAAAACAGCTATGTTTCATAGTGCACTCTTGATCACAACCAAAGTAGGATCAATAAATTCCAAGAACAAGGATTTAAGTCCAAAAAAGTCTCTCCTGCGATACGAAGATGTCACTACTCTATCTAGGACTACAGATCAGCTGTAGGAACGAATGCGACATATCTTAAGAAACATGACAGAAGTGGTCTTTGTGCCTGACAGAAACTGATCAATGCACAAAATGAAAGCCTGAACAGCAATCACAGTATTCTAACCTATACAATTTAAAGTACTTCGTCTTAAACACCTCTCACTTTGCAATATATGTACAAACTAACAGTCTATGAATTGACGTATTTCGCATTAAATAACTCCATGGTCACATTGAATATACAATTACATCTGCAAACGCCAGCCTCTTCAAGTACAACACCTTTACAACTACCCACGTGAACCAACACTAAAAGCTACAACACCAC
The DNA here is from genome assembly GCA_900291935.2 of Cassiopea xamachana. Taxonomy (NCBI): domain Eukaryota; kingdom Metazoa; phylum Cnidaria; class Scyphozoa; order Rhizostomeae; family Cassiopeidae; genus Cassiopea; species Cassiopea xamachana. The sequence goes on along the minus strand of OLMO02000009.1, from coordinate 8,201,561 downwards.
GAATAGCATCAAACTTTTATTAAGGCCTTACTTCTTTGTGATAATGTTGGTTATATGCTTGTACTGAGTCGAAATGCAAGCTTTCAATGCACTTTCTCGGACTCCCTGCTTCGCCAAAGCTTTCAACAGCATGTCTATATCCTGAACGGTGTCGTAACATTCCCAACTAAAAGGCAAAATTACAAAATTGACAAACAAGAGGAAATTTATGTATATAAAAATAAAGTAGCCCACAGACAAATATTACAATTTTTCAAGCAAAAACGCCAAAAGACCTGAAGAAGTCGAAATTATTGTAGTCTTCGCAAGATCATAAATATGTTTCTATATGACCTAGTATTGTAAAATGAGTAAGTCAATAAAACGATAATTGCTTTGATAAGTAAGTAAGAGAGTGAATATTTCGATAAAAGGTGAAGATTTTAAGCAAAGAAGGCTCATGAGTCAAGAGTTGTGTAACTTTGTAAGCACAAGCAAATGACAGAGTGCAATGTAGAAATGTGCCGAGACACTTTCCATTGGGGGCGGGGTGCTTTGACCAGTTGACCAACTACTGTTACTAAAAAAATTAGGCCACGGAAAACACTGTGACAAACTCTCTTGCAGCATGGCCGACTTTTTGACCAACTTTCTTGCAATTTCAAAGATATTGGGGGGGCATGACACTCCACTCCACGACCCCCAAAAGACACATCGCTGGTTCAATGGGAAAGAGGGCTTGTAAGTACTCCAATATACAAGAAGTAAGAAAACAAAATTTTTCACAAAAATCACACTAGTCATATAGTTAAAAAACTTGGCAATAATGCTACAAACTTAGACTACCATGGATTCAAGACTTAAGGGAAAATGCCTTCTACACATAAATTGATATAGAATTTTCCTTGCCTGTCAATAGTTCTGTTTTCTCTAGCATCATAATACATGTAACCATCTTCTACATAGATTCCCGGCATGCCTTGCGAAAATACCCAATACAATTTGAAGTGGCGATCAACGCCAATTGGTTCAAGTCTCAAAGACCTCTTGCATCTGTCAAGACCATCCTGTAATAAAAATCATCTATAAGCCTACTATGGCAGCTAAGCTTAACTGCTTTTAAAAATTTAAAGGGCTCTAAAAACCCAAAGGGGTCTGAAAGTCCTAAGTTATTAATTTTAAACGCAACTGCCTACTGTTAAGACTGTCAACAAAATACAACTGTACCGCATATCTACGTCGAACTCAACAATGTCATGTAAATTCCCAAATCAATTCCAATTGAATAATATTCGAAATTCTAAAATACAGTTGAACCTCGATAAGTCGAATTGCCAGGGGAAACAAGAATTTGTTCGACTCATCCAGGTTTCGACTTACCGAGGTTTACATCTATGGAGGTTGAATTTGGCTTCCAAATGCCCCCAGAGCACAGTTGGAAAAGGGGTGGGCATCAAGTAGAATTTAGACCAATATAGTCCATGTTGGCTGTAGTAGCACTTGTTATCTATTGACACCAAATCTTGGGGTTGCATTAAGCCCATTCAATTCACTGGATTTTTCGTAAACCCATGTGGTAATGAAAAAATTTTCAAGAATATTCCAAGTCATTTAATTTTGGAGGATTGTGTTTAAATTTAATCCAAAAGGAAGTTAGGTGGTTGTGCTGTGTGCCAATGCATTGTTTTTGACTGCATAAATCAAATAAGCCACATTTAGTAATGACCATATAAGGAAATTAGATCCCAGATTCTCAGTTTTTCGAACATTTCATTTTTATTTTATTAATCAATGACTTTTCAAATGAGCTCGCAACTACCTCTCTGGGCCATTCTAACCCAAGATATGCCTACATGTCGGCTAAAGCACTGTTTTCGCCAACTGTGCAGAGTTGCCGAAAGCCTCTAAAGCCTCGACTGGCCATTTGAACAAGGTTAGCAAAGGAAATCTTACAAAAACTATGCTTAGTTTTCTGAATGCAGATGCCTCAAGA
>OLMO02000009.1:8181126-8199489 GCA_900291935.2 Cassiopea xamachana | reverse complement strand
TCCAGAGTTCGACTTATCCGGGGTATTTTCTGTAGATAAAGCATACCAAAACCACGGGAAATGAGAAAATGTTCGAGATAGGAGGATTTCGACTTAACCGGTAGTCAGCATATCGAAGTTCCACTGCTCTAAGCTTAAAAACGTTAATCTTTTGATCTTTTCATGAAAATCAATTTTGATCTTTCATTGTAACCTAAAAAGCACCTTTCAGTGCACTCTGTTGACTTTCACTAATTTCTGACATTAAGTCTCAACAGAGCATCTATCTAGCCTGTACTATGTCAGCAGCCTTCTTGATTTCCACAATTGGAAACTATATTTGCAAAATATCTCGAGGTCACGTTACCTTCCACGCCTGCACTTTCTTCGTCTTCTGTCGAAGCTCATCTAATTCATTGCGCCTTAGAAAAAAACAACATCTCCATAACAACAAGACTTTAAAAAGTACTCTGAAACGCTTGGAAAGCAGACACATATTCCGAAATGGTACGCATCGAAACTTGAAAATGCCATGATGCATATACTATACGTATGGAAGTACCACCGACTTACAAGTACACTAAAGGTTACATGTAAATGTAACTACAATTACATAAATATCACACCTAATTGATAACATGATATTAAACTGTGAGCTTAAATGCTTAGTATACCTCGCTTTATCCTATAATGTACTTATGCAAGTACAACTGACCTAAAAGTATGACAAAGGTTTTTACTGCAGAATAGAAAAATTGTGTTTCTCACCCAATGTAACTACAATTACATAAATATCACACCTAATTGACAACATGATACTAAACTGTGAGCTTAAATGTTTAGTACACCTCTCTTTATCCTATAATGTACTTAAGCAAGTACAACTGACCTAAAAGTACGACAAAGGTTTTTACTGCAGGATTGATAAACTGCGTTTCCTACCCGTTTAACTACAATTACATAAAAAATACACCTAACTGATAACATGTTACCAAACTGCGAGCTTAAATGTTTATTATACCTCTCTTTATCTTTTCTTTCTTCTTCATCTTTTAGTGCCGCTTGCTTCGCAGCCATTACTCTTCTTTGTCGAACGATATGAACAAGATCAGCAACGGGCTCCTTTGGGTAATCCTTCATCATACTTTCACTAACTTTTGAATCCAAATCCATTATCTGATAACAACAAAGACATATATCAGCAAAGGATTTGGTACAAATACACCTAAATACCTGCCAATATATACATAAGCTATAAAAATACATGCATTGTCATTAAGTTGTGCTTCTACTATTTATTAACGCTCTGACTATATGCATTAACCATTGTTAAGTCAGTATTGATATCGTAATTATTTGGAACTGCACGACCGATTCAACATTTGTGTACCTGAAATACGGAGTTTCTTGTTACTGAAGCATGTCCAATGTTTCAATTGGGATAAAACAAGAAAAAGCAGAATTACGAAAGGAAAAGGTGACAGGCACTAGAATTGTAGTTTTGACAAAGAAGTTTCTATTTGGCATGTGCGATTGTACGATTGATAGTGATGTTGGCAAGGGCAAATTCTCGCCCGTGCTGGGGATTTTGCACGTGCACACACAACATAAATATATATACATACATATATACATACATACATACATACATACATACATACATACATACATACATACATACATACATACATATACATATATATACATACATATATATATATATATATATATATATATATATATATATATATATATATATATATATATATATATATACATACATATACCACTTCTATAACTATAAGATGCATACAGTAACAAAACATACCTCTTTCTGTCCACTACCGACAATCTTTGGATCTTCACTTGTTTTCTCTCTTTTTACCTCTTCATTTTGCAGCCCTTTATTAGCTTCCAAATCATCAGCCCCCTTTGATACAACCAAAGCCTCCTTTGTTGGCTTCAAATCGCCATCCTGTTTCTGCTCATTGGTCTTTGCTCCAGGTTCTAGCTTCTTTGCAAATTGATCTATCTTTAAAACGTCACTGGGCTACAATAGATAATCATAGTAACATTAGTGAAAAAGCAGTCTTAAATTGCAGGAAATATCTTGCATGCGAACACGAGAGAAAAGGCCTAAGAACAAGCATAGACTAACCATAGTATTAGAGCAAAACACAGCAAAATTCCTTACACTTTGAGTCTTGCTTTCAACATTTTTAGATTGTTCTTCTTTCCTTTCTTTGGCAGCTTTCTTCCTAAACGCATCTTGCTCGCGCCTTGAGATAGACGAAAAGAAGCATGACTGACTGTTTCTAAGTCACTCTAAAACAGCACAGGGCTCAAATCTTGATTTGACGAGAGAGTTGCAAAGTCATATGCCAATTTGGAGCAATAGAGCAATGATAATCTTCGAAAATATAAACAAATCATTGGTCTATTGCTGAGAACTAGCACGTGACTTTGCATACTCTGGTTTGAGGCCTATGCTCCATAGAATATACAAGCATATGCGATATGCACGGTTAATGGCATTTTTAATAATTCCACAAATGTTAAAGGCAATCCAAATTCTCATCTTTTTGTGCTAGACAAGTAAAAATCTAACTACAGACCAGTTACAATTTTCATAAATAGAATACTACCATAATTCCTTTGCTTCCATTTTGAGATTCTCCAAGTAGTCTAAAAAATATTCCGAATCTATGATCTTGTAAAACAGGAAAATGAGAACCTGCATGAGAAAAAAGCTCTGATTAGCGTGACTCGCAAATTATCAAGCAAATAAGATCCACGAATCTATAGATTCTTTTTAATTGTAAATATAAGGTTCACAAAAACGGTAAACAGCATGAGACATTCCTCACTTTCAGTTGATCTGAGGCAGGCAATGTGTAGATTTCGTTCTTCTCCAACTTGTCGATGATTTTCTTTGGCTGAAAAAGTGAATGACCATTGATCTCATTGAATTTCCTGCAGTGTGTTTTGCAATAAGAAATACTAGCCTGGAGGTTCTCAGGTGTTAGAACTCTCGTACGAAATTACAAATGGTAACACAAAAAGAATGAGGTGTATTTTGAGGTTAAGATAGGTAGAATCTCGCGGTAGGACTTCTAATCCTTCCAATTGAACTAGCCCTCATCCTAATCCACGAAAAATTTACTTAGGCCCATCCCCTACATGTGACTTCAGAAATTTGAGGTTATTTAATGAAACTGATGAAGAAGCGAAGAAAAAGCATTCACTAGCTTATGAAGAATCACATCTTCATTTAAAAAATTCAAATTGTTTGCATTTACATCATCAAAGATACAGCTTATTAGTTGAATGACTTCCACTAGAACATGACGAACTACAGGAAACTACCTGAAGTGTATTTGAATCCGCGCGGTACTATATTTCGCGTGGACATGAATTCGCCCGATTTACATTCACGCACCGAATAACGATATATTCGTGTGGACTTAAATTCACGTACCTTTAAATAAAAAAATCAAATGCTTCAAGCTGTTTTCTGTCAAAAAATTAAAAATACTGAACGCTTCGCGGGGATCCCATGAGTACAGAAAGACTTAGACGCTGAAAGCTGGACAGGAACTTTCAGTTTTCTTCGAAGAATGTAGTATTTACGATCCGTATGTGATGGCTTTTTCTTGAAGAAAAAGGGCTACCGTTACAAGAAAAGAGGTTGTTGGTCAATTACCAAGAGAAATATCGAGATTTTATACGCTCATTTGCGACTATGGTAGAGAGCCTAGTGCTAGTGTGACAGATACAAAATATCGCAGGTCTCCGATTCAGACTTGCTGTTCCTAATTTATACCAAATTTTGACGCTGAATTGTTCTTAATTTGTTCTTACATTAGTAGGGTATAGGCAATTTAGAGATTAGCCAATACACAAGACACATTGGATGTATTGACTGATTGAGAGCCCAATAGCTAAATGTTATATCCGAGATGTTCTCTCTTGCATATCAATATTTTTATGGAAAGAGTTTGTATGCAATTACAAAAAGACCATAGCAGCACAGTAGTTAGTTTTGCTAGTGGCAGCTAATTCGCAGAAAATAAAGGAGACGTGACAAGGCTTTCAATTCTCCTTAGGCTGACAACAGGGGTGACGTGGTCGGGGGGTAGGGGGTCATTTGCTCCCAATATTTTCGAAATCTTTGGTTTTATGGAAGCATTAATGCTCTGTCGGAAAATATTACGACTTTCGCTGTTGGGAAAGACAGAGGTTTTGAATTTTAGCAGAAAATCTTTAAACTTGCCCCACCTTTTCTACAGGTGCCACGAAGCCTCTGGTTGACAAGGAAAGGGCATTTCATGTCCATATTCTTGTGGAAATCTTACACATCGTTGTCCAAAATATATTTTGCGACAGCGCTTCAGCTTCAGTCTTGTTCTTAACTTGTTCTCAATTTTCCATCAAGCTTCAGGTTCGTGTTCCTATAAAATTGTTCTTATAAAAAGAAGAATGCACTTCTTTGATAATGGTGATTCTGTTGTCTAGTTCTAATTTTTTAGGGTCTTTACTGCAAAAATGTTTACTTTCTCACTTTACCTTAAACAAAAATGCATAAAAGTTGTTGTAAGTCGCACTAATGCAAAAATTCAATATCTGTATTTATCGCCTTTTCGCGCAGTACTTAAATTCGCGCATTAAAGGGTGCGCGAAAAATAGCACTGTGCCAATTTAAATACACTTAAGGTAGTCAATCTGTAGAGGTAACAACAGATTCTGTCTTCAGCATAAAATACCATGTTATGCATTGAATAGGAGACTCAAACAAAGAATGGTACATATCAAAGTCAAAGTTCCTTCCTGCGCCAGTGACGCATTGGGCGTCGCCTATCTCCGTTTCCATAGTCTTGGGCCACGCGTCTGCGAAGGCAGTGAAAGCTACTGCATGGGGCTGGACCACTGGTAGCTCGGCGTGTTTAGCTTTCCCACTCCATCCTCACATGTCGAGCACCAGACGAGAAGGCAGTGAGTACGATTTCTAAAGTCTTTGGTATGACTTGGTCGGGGCTCGAACCTACGACCTACCGGTTGTGAGGTAGACGTTATAACCACTCGACCATCACTCCGGTATGGTAAATATGGTATCAAATAAATTACAGTATACATGCTTACAACACTAGGAATAGGTTTTGCTGCTATACTAACCATCTCCTCGTGAGAGGCCATAACACTTGCCACGCTGCTAACGCTACTTGCGTCGTCGTCATCATCGTCATCGTCGTTGCCGTCATCCTTTTCTTTCACTGGCATTTCGCATGTTAGTTTCAAATAATGATACAATAATTCTGACACTGTGAAAGTGGTCAAAGGCATGTCCGCTAGGCCTATCCCCAAGCCATTTATCTACAACACAAAATGATAGTCCAATCTACACTTCATTAAGAAAGCATCATAATGGAACAAAAACAAGAACTAGCAGATGCACACAATACTAGTAGTGCTACAAAAGTTAGTATTTTACTTTAATTTCTAGTCCGTAATTCTGAAAAATTCAACACTCTCTTGCGTTTCAGTGGCCGTTGAATTGCCATTAGCTATCAAAGAACATAAACGTCTAAAAATTCAAACAGTTTTTCCTGTAATAGGTAAAACAGCTGTTCTTTTAGCAGTAACTAACAAAGGCATGCAATACTATCAAACATAAGGAACAAGGTATTGGATTCCACGTGTTTGACGTGAATACAAGGCAGGTGGCAATTAGAAACTTCAAGGGTGGGCCTCTAATCCACGACAAACGGACGCTAACATTTCTTCTAAGAGGACATAGCTTGAAATAACATTTTTCAGGATTGGAAACGAAAGGGCTATAAAATAAATATTTCGGATTTCGTTACTTTCAATTTTAATGAGTCTTATTACTATTCGTGCCTCAAAGAAACTTCATAATTTTCTAAGAAAAAGGGCATATTGTTTTGCTGAAAAAGCTGGGGTCTAGACCCCCCACGATCCGCGTGGCTGCACACCTAAAACGGAATAAAACCCATAAACAAAGCCAATCGAAGATGCGATGACGTAGTTCTTTCCACAGCGAACAATTTTTATAAGTAGAATCAATTTTCCCACCTCTCTTTCTTCTTCTCCAATAAGAGTGCGTAAGAAAACAAGAACGACTTTTGAGACGACGTTAGCACCCTGGCTTCCAGCAGCTAAAGCTTTAATTAGTAACTCTGGAAATGAAATCAAAATGGATTGTCAAGCGATAACAAAGACAAAAGTTGACCATAAGTTTTTACATTGTCTGACTTAAGAAAGCTAGTTTCCTCTTCTATGTACATAACGAAATTTAAACAGCTCGCCGACGATTTCCACCACGGCCTGGATTTAGACTAAATAAGCACTTTTTTCTAGAGCATGTTACACATACCACAAATCAAAAATCTTTTCACTGTATTTTGAAAAAGACCCACTTCCATTCTTCACTCAAAATTTTTAGGTAAAAGGTGATCTTAATTTTTCACGGTCAATTTGGTAAGGACCAACCAATAGTCATGATGAAAAACGAGGAACCTTGCAGCTTTCTAAGTGAACGCCTCCCTTACAACATCTACTAAGAAAGCGTGATTTGACAAATTGTCGACACAATCAGGTACCGTAAATCTTTGACTAATTTGCATGAAATAAAAACCTCATCTGGGGTCGTATATTATGAAGTAGTATTCTACATTGTCAATGTACCTATGCATAAATGACGTTGCTCCTATACTTTCACAGAGATATGTCAAGGCTACCTGAAGCTCTATCCACTCACAACCTTTCCAAGCTTCATTACCGATTCTGCAACCTCTATCTCATAAGCAGTGGTGGTGCCAGAGAAAAAAGTTGGGGGGGGGAGGCTAATGCTGCCAAAGTGCTGACAGTGAGCGGTGTCAAAGAATTTTAACGTACAAAACCTATCGTATTGGCTGAAAAAACTAAAATGTAAGGTCGTGGATATTATAAAAATGCCTACATTACATAGAAAGATAGGTGCCAACAGGGGGCTCGGAAAATTGTGAGGAGGAGCACTACAGCCTCCCAAGCCCCCATCGATAGTGCCATCCCTGTTCACAAGCCGTCGTACAAACTTATAACCAATAGAATGTCTTAACTTCCCTCTTCCCTCCCAAATTCATACAACTCGTCTCTATTAAAAAGCAAACACCAATAAGCTTGATGATATCTCCCTCTTTACCTAGTCTTACTCTTTCCTCTTTGTTGCGGTCTTAGGTATGGATCTCAGGGTGTTTCCCTAACACAAGATACTAAAATAAAACAATAAAGCCCTATTGCAAAAACGAACAAATTCCAACGATCTTAAATGCAGCAGCCACGGAGTGTTTGAAAGTAGGATTATATGATATTTCATGCATTTGTTATTGTGGTTCATTCTATTAGCAATACCATGTATGATAGCCCTATCAAAGGAACATATGAAACTCATAGCAAGTTTATGTTCCGTATGAAAACATCATATGGGCAAAAATCTTTTGCTTTTCTTGGAGCAAGAGTGGAACAATCTTGATTTAAGAACAAAACTGGCGCCCTCTATTCATTGCTTCAAGTCATCTTTGAAAGATTCCAAGATTAATAGCATGTGATAGCTGTGTCTTCTTTTAGGCTATTTTCAATTACAGTTGTATTATTTATACATATGTAGATCATATTCTTTTAGACATTTTATATTGTAAATGGTTCTTTTTCACAGGGCCAACTGTAAACATGGCTACTGAATTGTTACCTTATATAAATAAATTTTAAATAAAAAATAAATAAATAAAAAAATAAAAGCATACAGTTCTGCCTTAGTACGAGCAGCCGTGGCCTAGCGGTAATGCACTCGACTCAGACCAACGTGGTCCTGGGTTCGAGGCCCAACGCAGACCGTTCCTAAATGCTCGTGCCAGAACTAAAGTCCTCTCAAAGGCACCCTCGAAGCCCCAAAGAATTGGGGAAAACGGAGGTAAAATCGAGAGAGAGTTCTGCCTTAGTACACTATACTCACAGCCTGCGAATTTCATTTGTCACTTAACTTCATAATAAATGTAATATCTAGAATTGTACGCAACGGTAGCCAATGTAGCCATATGAAATTTATTTACTCAAAAGACCAGTGTTACCCAACTTGGTGGAATTTCCCTTGAGGTATTGACGTAACCGACATAGGTTGGGGATAGAACAACTCCTAAGGCCCTGAAGGTTTTGAGGTCCTGAAGGGCCCCCCAGAGGATTTTACGGGACAAGCTGCTTTGTTTTATTTGGGGTGAAGATCAAGATGGAGCCCGAATCTTTCTGAAATCTTAAGAGCCATGAGTGTCTCTGTTACACCACTTTCCTGGGGAGGGGAAATGTAACTAAATTAGGGGGATTGGAAGCTACCATTATCGATCACACAAAGAATGAGGATAATGTCACAATATTGGATAATAAAATGGAGCCTAATGATGCCAGCTAGTGTTGATCCGTACATATATAGTGTCTGTATAATCTGATGAGGGGGTTGCTTTTATAGTATTTTAGCAAAGAGTGAGCACCACCCAATTATGTCCAACTTTTTTCTCATGTGACACAGCAACTACAGCAACACGTGGCACAACACGTGACAAAACCTCCTTCGCAGGTTCAAGATAATACAAACAAAGAACAGACCTACCTGCTGTGATGGTTGGTGTTTCTTCTGGTGCCAGAAACTTACTGTATGAGTAGATAAACTCTACAATCATTGCTATGTCTCCAAATGCTGCATTGGAAAGGCCTCCTTGCAAATTAATTGGCTTTGCTTGAGGCAAGGGTGACACGTTGGATAGCTCAAGATCATCGAATTTTTGGTTCAACATCTAAAAAGCAGCGGGAAAAATTGTCAGGGCAAAATAAAACAATTTAAATCAGGTATAATATCTGCGAAATGATTTCAGTGCCTGGTATTTTTTGCCAAAGATTTAACAAGATCTCGTGGGCTATAGCATAAATTGTATCTAGGCAGCTTCATATCTTAAGTGGCCATGACAAGTAACACACTTACAACCATTACTAGTAACACACTTACAAGTATTATATTTTCTTCCTAAAATTTTAGTGCCTTTCGGCAAACTCCTCAGTGCGAATATGCAGATTTATGATATCTGCCGAGCACTTTTATACTGGTAACTTTGTTCCATATCACATCTGTTCACAAGTAAATTCAAAGAAACTGAAGAAATACCAAGAAGAAACGATACCCTCTTTTTTTCTCTTCTTACTCTGTTCCATTCTTCTCTAAAAGATTAAAGTCAAAATTTGGGATAGGCAACCTCAACAACTGTCACATTATCAAGAGTACAGATTACCTTCTCCTGGGGCCGAAAACCTTTTTTGGCTAAGAAAGCCACGAAACCCTCATATTTTCAAATGAAATTCCATGAGAGTCATACAATTGGATATTGGTGTCACACGGGACCGCAAAATTGACTGATTCGATTTTGACTTGACCAATGCTCTGTCGAGCTACATGACACCTGAAGATGACACTAACGGTAATTTTGGCAAAGCCTTTCTGGAGGTATTCGCTGTTTGCAATGCTTTGAAGATCTTTCTGCCAAGATTTGTCTGCGAGCGAAAGAGCCCGGCCTAGTCTTGAAAAGAGCCATACCTGGGTGGCGCGCCATAGGTTCCCGACCACTGGCTTACTGCAAAGGATGATATCTGTATGATGCCAGAAGTGCGTTGCAAGACCACAAGCATCCTACAAGCCTTGCAACTTTAAAAATCTGAATTGGGTAGCCTTCCTTGGAATTTAATCGGCTTTGAATGAGATAATAGTGACTACACATCACTACAACCTCATTATAAATACTATGAAATTGTGGAAAGTACAGTAACTATTTTGTCGTTTTTGGGCATGGAACATATCTCAAATTATGCAAAAATAGAAATACTCCTGTCACCATGCACGAATAACTAAGAAATCTGTACCCTGTGACTCAGAAATAAAATTGCTTTACGTGTAAATACATATAATTGTCTTACTTCTTCTGTTGTCGTACTTTCTCTCGTTCTGCTTCAGACAATCCTTTCCTACAAATAGAACAATCATAAACCATCAGCTATCTAAAGCTATCAATAATGGGCCTATGCAGTTGAAACAACGGATACTATGCAACATTTTATACAAAGGATACAAAATTATCACTGATATATTCTGGAAATTGTTTTAATCATCACTACCAGTCAATTTTTTTCACCATAACTTCCAGACTTTTAAGTTCTTTCTCATTGGAGACACCGAATCTGAAAAAAGAATGAAAGCCACTACAAAACAGGGGATACAACGACTCTCTTTGGGTCACACTATATCTAATGATTTAATGCTGTTTAGAAACAGCTACATAAAATTCACATTTCTTCAATAAAATGACTTTTTCCTATAAAATTCAGTAATTCTAGCGTCTTCTTAAGATGTCAAACTTTAGTAAAAAAACTTCCATTCCATCATTTAAAATGGTGACTCCAAAACTGGGGTCTGCAGTCCCTTGGAGGACCGCGAAGGGTTTCAGGGAGATCTCAAGAGGTTGTATTTACTTGTAATGTGTAGAGCCCGTACGTAGATTCTTAGGTATTTTCTAGTGCAAAGCTATAAGCCGCGAAAATTCAGCAAACCTCTGCTTCTAAACTGTTGATACTTGTCCTCTGCGAAATAAAAAATATTGTAACAAATGTCTATCCCTCCAGGGGTACCTGATTCGGAAAATTATGTGGTGGAGGGCCTCCCTGTAAAAAAGCTTGAAAAGTTTGGTAATTACTGATGTAAAAGAAAGCAAGTTAAAGTGTTTTCATCATTTCAGAGATATTCATTCTTTGCAATCATCGTTTCCAAAGTTTTGTTGTACCCTACTTTGAGGACTGAAAGCGAGAGAATTGATACAAACAACCTTTAGCTTTGGCAATGAGTTAACACTGAGTGCTTGGGTTCTGAGATTACAAACTAAAGCTCTCCATTTTTTCTCCCTGAAACTTCTAATCTCCTTACCTGTTCTGCGCAAATGCTGAACCCTTGTTCATTTGCTTTCCAAAATCAAACAAAGTTCGTTGCTTGAATTCCTTCTATAAATTAAAAATAGAGTACGCTAAAAGCCAAGTGAAAAAATAACCATGCGGTAGAAGGATAATATGTTGACATCTAGTACTAAGATCATAATGGTAGAATTTTCCGGGAGTGTAATGATAAGGTGATGGAATACTGTGCTTTTAATTCACTTCAAGGAATCGTTTCTTTCTAGCCAATAAAGAAAGAGTTCTAACTATTATGAACAAATGAACCTGTATAAAAATGAAAAATGAATAACTAGTACATTTCTTCATGGTACTTCATTGGAGAGAGGTAAAGTGAAGCCTTCTGATGCAACCCTAACCATAAACAAACCAGTAGAGTAAACCAGTGTTTTTCAACCAGTGTTCCCTAGCACCTAGGAGTCTGCCAATACCACACAGGGGTTCCACCAAAAGTTACTCAAACGCTATGATCAACCGTAACTTGTAATTCTCCAGTGGAGATATGTGGACAGGGGTCCTCAAGCTACTGGAATGTTTCCTTGAAGTTATACTCCAGCAACATGGTTGAAAACCACAGGCTTAAACAGCAGACATATATGAAACTTGACCGTAATTAATAATTCACTATTGTTCAATGTTCATGCAAATCTTAGCATTTTTAATGTTTTATCCCCAGTTCTGGTATGCCTGGTAAAACATTTTAAGTGTAAAGTAATAACAACGGCTAGCATCAACAGCATTCATTTTTCATCACAGCATAAAGTACAACAGATAGTGTGGCTGATTCCCCACTTGAACTTCAAACTTGAAAGTTTAAGCTGTTACATTTCTAAACACTCTCTGCATCCTACCTATCAACTAGTACAAATGCTTAATTTGTATTGTCTCCTTGTATTGCTATTCCAATTCTAGCTAACGCAGTTTTGACATTATATTTTAGCTCAATGTTTATATAAACACTGAGCTAGATTATAGCAACAAATCTAAGTTAAATAAAATTAGAATAAAAATATTGTTTTCTAATTTTATTTAACTAAATTTTGTTGATATAATCTAGCTCTATGTTTATATAAACATTAAGCTAAAATATAATATACAAGAAGAAAATACAACTTAAGTACAATCCATGACAATGTTGAAACAAATTGAGAAATTGTGAGGTGAATTACTTAAGGAGGAACTCTTTCTGTAGCTAGACTAATCAAGGAAAGAGCACCACTACCAATTGAAGAAAGAGCACCCCTACTAATTGAGGAAAGAACACCCCCTAAATTGTCTAATCCAGAAGTCCATTGTTTAATGGCTGTTATCTTTATTGCATACTCTACTTCATCAATAAATCAAGCTGTAGTCCAATGAACCTGACTTAATCATACATTCTGACAAACTCTGTAAAGCCATGAAATTGCTTAAATTAATCAACACTTCTTTCCCTGACCATTCAGCTTTCAAACACAAGGCCATGATAGCTGTGTCAGAACATCATTGATAGAAGAATTCTAAGCAAATTTAAACTGTCATTTTTCTCACTGCTACATTTCATACTACCGCAGCTGAAAACACAACTATAAAACCATAACACTTATACTGGCAGCTGTGTTTCCCATCCTTATAAAAAACTATTTCTAATCTAACATCTTTACAACAAATATGTTGCAATTATTATGCACCTGCCATCTACATATCCAAAAAACACTGAGCTCCTAGCAAAATCTACTTTAGAAATTGAGGAAGACATCTTTCCCAAATAAGTACACCAGATCCTAAGACTATAGCACAACAGATGATAACTATATGCATCACAAGTTTGTTCTTTCAACAAGGCAGTCCAAAACAACACTACCTTATGAGTTCTTCCATTGCAAAAAGCCAATAATCTGACTTGGACTAATACCTGTCAATTTTATTTTTAAATAATACACTTAGTAATAATCATTGTTCATCCTACTTTTAGCATTTAATGCCCTACCCCTCCTATACCTTTATACTGATGATGGCTCTAGTTAAGTTGAAACATTTAGTCAAATGAGGATAGTCTTATGGCTAGTCTTTTATCACACTGGAATAGTCTTATGGAATAGTCTTTTGGAATAGTTGTATGGAATAGCCATATGGAATAGTCTTATGACAAAATCTTGGGATAGTCTTATGGAATGGTCTTGTATTAGTATCTGACTATGCCAAATAAAATAGATTGAAATTATGTAGACTCTATTTGTTACCACTCTCATTCTAACAGTTATAAACAATAAAAACACTACATCACCTTTTTTCACAAATATACTACAATCCTCCTATTTTCTGTGCTTTATTTCAATTCTATGCAAATTCTCAATGCAGTGCAACATTTTAACAACTCTGCCTGGGGCATTAATAACTGAGACATGCAAAAATCAGATGATATTCTTGGTGAATATAGCATATTTACCTTATCTTTCATTTTTGGAGATTTTGAATGTGATATCTTTACTTTTGGTGATCTTTCTGACATAGATAAACTCCTTTTTGATTTTAAGGGTTTTACTGGGCATTTCTTTGTATCAGATTTTGGAGATGTTTTTAGCTTTGACAGCGGAACATCTAAATCTGAGTCTGAATCTGATGGTAAAGGTATTACTCCTTTCTTACGTTTCTTCCCTGAATCAGGGGTTTTCTTTTTCTTTGTACTAGAAGATTCCTTCTTTACAAAAGAAAGCTTTCTTCCATTGGCCACTTTCCTCTTCTTCCCTTCCTTGTCACCATCCATTGAAACTCCTTTTTTAATACTATTTTTTCTGCTAAATCCTGGAGATTGTATAAGAGTAGGAGTTTTCTTTGGTTTTGGCCATAATCCTATCTTCTTGTCATCTCCATCCTTTGATGAATTTGAAGGCAAGACAAAAACATCTCTAGGTGGAAGGTCTTTAACAGAACTTTTGCTAGTTACCTTGTCCTTCAAACCGTTCACTGAATGATTGCTACTTTTGTCTGACGTTGTTTCCATGGAGTCAGCTTCAACAGATTTAATGGATGACAAAGGTTCATCTGAATCAGAGGATACATATGTTACTTCAACTTTATGCAAGGATGGCACTTTGGTAAAAGATAGTTTTCTTTGCTTTGGATCCATCACCTCAGCTTTCTTTGTCTTTTTTGTGGAAGAGTTTGTTGATGACTTTGCATATCCATGATCTGAGTCTTTCTTTGTCAACAATGAGGTAGAACTAGATTTTGCATAATGATGTTCTAGCCTATTCTGTGATAGTGACAAATCCTTCATTTTTCTGAAATCACAGCTTTTCCTTCCTGAAAATATAAGGTATAGAACTATTCAGAAATCATGATGTTTAGTGAAATTACAATTATTAACAAATAATACAAGATATCCATAAAATATAATCTCCTTGAAAAGATTCAGAAATCCATGAACAAATCAAACCAAATCAAATCAGGACTTCCTTTCTGAAAAGTTGAATATCATCCCATTTCATGTAAATGAAATGAGCTATAGACTTTTAAAGACCCAACCAAAGTAATACTTATAAAAAGTTAGCATCAGATGTTGGAAAAAACACTGCAAAATAGCAAGAAATTAGGGTTCTGGGGGATTTCAAACAATTACACATCAGTGAAAAAGAGAGAACCTGATCATTCCCTTTTGCATGTTCAATAGTGTGACAGCAAACAAGTAAAAACCAACCAATACTTAGAGTGATGGCTTAATTTCATAGATGGTTCAACATTGATAAAGTTTTAAGATAAGAGCAAGTTAAAGCATAAAGGTCATTACCATTTAAACCTGCAATGCAGTAAAATGTTGCTCTACCAAATATTGAATAACTTAATTATTATAACTACACACAAATTTAAATCATTTGATGTGCTTTGGGCTAATATAAATATCAAAATTCCAAAACATCATATGGCTATCAATCACTTCATCCTAAATCTTTACATCATCGACTTTTACTGAGTGCCTGCTTTGGCTTAACTACTTATCCAAATATGCTAGGCTTCCAAATAAACCCATTTGTTTAATTGCAAATTCCCATTGTTACTAAGGAGATTGTAGCTTTACAAGAACTCTCGCTGGTCCACATTATACAACCTTTTCTGCAATCAATCCCAGGGTCCCGTAGCATCGATAATACGTCTGTACATCCTAGGAAAGCAGGCAGGTGAAAGATCAAAATTTTGGGTACCACTCTCTCTGCTTTGGAATGATCTTAATGTGTAGCAAAAGTAAGCCAATCTGCGGAAGCATTACCAAATCAGTATTTTTTCTATAAGAGGACCATTGCTTTACAATAAACTGAATTAGTGAGATGCCATTACACCTAAGAACCTATATTGCGGGCATTGAAATGGAAGGCAATGTGGCTAGGCCACACTATAGGTAAAGAGTCAAATTCAGATTACCTTTGTTGAGAAGTAGAAAGTTACAGGCTCAAAGCAAATAGATCTTCCATTTATTACACGTTATTTCCCCTCTCAGCTGCTGCTTCTCGACCGATCATTAAATCATTCGCAAAAATAAGTCGTTTAATGACTTCTCTGTATACATGCGCCATAGGCCGCCGCGCCAAATTTTTGCTGCTACTCCTCCTCCGCACTAGTGCTCCTCCACACTGTCACTAGGGAACAGGAACATTTTGAGAAAGAAATAAAGAGAAAATATACATTTATTAAGAATAATAGTAGCTGTGGGTTCTTTTCTGTACATGCAATCCAAGTAAAGTGTATAAAAAAACTAGTAGCTGCAATTTATACTGTATTACTGCTAAAAAGCACAGAAAAGACTTTGCGACCGTTCACCCAACATCTCTTCCAAGAGATATTGGGTGAGTGAATGAAATTATCTGATAGAACAAGGCTATGCAAATACATTGCAATACAATCTCAAGGTTGGGTAAGATTATTTTTAGGGAAGAAATCACTTATCTTCGGTAACAACGCAAATCTTCAAATTGGCCTCCTTTTAACCCTAAGCCCCCACCCAGAGCTACAACGCGTTAATTTGCCCCCTCGGATAAGCCCCCACTCAAGTTTGTGACTGCAGTTAGAGATCAATGGTGATAATTAGTACCCGGGACTGGGTGGAATGAATTGAGATGGAGTATGGAAATGTTTATGAGAATCACTCAAAAAGAAAAATTGCTATTTTGACCCCTCCCCCCATATGTAACGGCTTGTCAAACTCGAGATTATACCCCCTTCTTTGTTACGCAATCAGACCCCACACCCAGAAACTGGGCTATTAAATAGAAAGTGGGGGCAGAGTCAAAATTGGGGAGGGGCTGGGAAAATATGTGTTCTCTTTAGAAAGTGTTCTCTTTAAAAATTTGTCTTTTCGACCTCACTGGTTGGGATAAAGTGGGAGGGCTGAAGCCCCCAGCCCCCCAGTGGTGCCGTGCTTGACACCAACCTCTGTTTATCATAAACCTGATGAGTATAGCGAAAGACAATAGCTCGAAATCGCTGAAATAAAAAGTGATTTGGGATACATGTTTATTTTCATTAGAAAGTTTTTTTTGGCCCAGTACTGACACTTTCTTAACTGTTGCACGACCCAGTATCAAAACTGTTTTTAAAACGTTATTAGCAAAAATTTTTAAGTTGTAATGTTCTGCGCAGAACATTAATGGAATGTGAAAAAGTTCCGTGTACCCTTGAAATGATGATAAATCTTAGTAAATAGTAAGAGTTTAACTGTAAGAGGGTAGCCAACATCTCATACATGAAACTTTATTCACAGATAAGTCGAATATTAAATACATAAATACTAAAAGGCTTTCTTACCTGAACATTCTTAACTTTTTGGGCAGTTGAGCCCTACCTTCTTTTAAACTACATTCTTATTAAGAAAATGTGTAATGCAATACGAGTACCGAACACTTGGGGGGTCGGAATAAAAATTCCCCAAAATGTTATAAATGGGGGTTGGACTAATTGGAGGAGTAGGCAATATTTGAAAATTTAATAAATGGGGAGTTGAGATACTTGGAGTAATTCTTGTATTTTATACCATTGACCTGACGATTCCACCTAAAGTGAGCACGTTTTCCATT
Source organism: Cassiopea xamachana (assembly GCA_900291935.2). Taxonomy (NCBI): domain Eukaryota; kingdom Metazoa; phylum Cnidaria; class Scyphozoa; order Rhizostomeae; family Cassiopeidae; genus Cassiopea; species Cassiopea xamachana. The sequence continues at coordinate 8,182,432 of OLMO02000009.1, read as the reverse complement.
ACTAAATGTAATATGGATTATCATTTTTGGTACACGTTTGGGGCAAATTACAAATTCATGTCCCTAAAATTATGGAACATTAATAAATAGGGGGTAGGAGAAATCTCAAAAATTAATAATCGGAGGGAAGATTATTCGATACTCGAGAGTACCTTTTAAGAAAGACATAACAGTGGAGAAAAAGCAAACTATTTCTTAAAACCTTAATACTTGCATTCAAGAAATTTCAGCTTGCTCCACTGTTTCGTACATTTGCTGTTCAAACCATAGAAATGGTTCAAACAGCAATATAAATCAAAATGTAAGTGACAGTTTGCATTTTTCTGGAGAGGTTATAAGATATAAAACAGGGGGTCTCCAAATTACGGCCCGAATGGCCCCCTCGTTTGGCCCGCTGAGACATTTTTGTCCCTGGTCTAAGCAAGTAATTTCTAAGCCCCCTCTCAAATAAATAGCCGACGAATAAACCTCAAGTTGAATCCAAAAAAAGCTCCCAGAGGGCTACTTCGAGGATTTGCGGTATTTTAAACGTCTGCGAGTGCGATATGTACTCCCCCCCCCGTCTAAACGGAAACCCGTCCATACTAGGAGGGCGGACCAGTGGACTGTCAACTACACTTTCAAAATGGAGGAGAGTAGCTGTGCTGGAGTGAATGCTCAAGAAAAGCGACCTAAAAGCATTCTGAAGCATGCTCACGCGAGTGAAAAGTAGGTCAATGCAAGTCTTCATCTACTCATTTTGCGCTACAGTCAACCATCCATTTTCAATTGTGTGTATAATCTCATAAATTTTATTTTGGTTTGGCCTTTCACATATTATCTCCAAGAATTTTACATAACACAAAGATTGCAATTTTTGAAACAATTTAGTGATAAGGAGCTCTTTATCTTAAGCAAACCAGTAAATTAATGTCATGTGTGCAAAATTTTTCTGATAGTACGCAGAAGACTTTGTTTCTAGGATCTCATGCATTTGTACTTTGTCACTGTCAGTAATTACAAATGACCGCCAGTAATTCATTATCCCCTTGCAGTTGTTATCATCTCATTTCTTTGGTCAATCCTGGTTAAATTTGAAGTCAGGTTTTATTGCAATGTCTTGCATGCGTGCCGTAAAATTGATAATAATTGTATGGATACCTAAGCTTTCATAGATTGTCATAGATCAGCAGCAGCTTCAGTTGTTTGAGCTTTTTATCTACTATTGTTGATAGTGTGTCATGTCTTATAGACATAATCGATGCAATAGATAGCTGTATAAGCTTACCCCACTTCTCACTAACCTGCAGGCAACTTTAGCTGTTTA
>OLMO02000009.1:8166863-8181026 GCA_900291935.2 Cassiopea xamachana | reverse complement strand
TAGTTGCCGTTCGCCGTAGATTTGAGTAGAGTTTGTAACTTATCGTGTGGAAGCCAGTGACCTGAAGTTGTTTGCCGTTGTGGATTCGAACATTTCGAACTGGAACATTTATATGTATAAAAAAGTTTACCCTTGATTGTTATTAATGTACGTTGTTGTTTTTCATTGTTATTTTGATGTTCCATATTGATTTGACGTTACTGTAAAGCTTCGAATTGTTTTACAACATCTCATACATGAAACTTTATTCATAGATAAGTCGAATTGTAAATACATAAATACTAAAAGACTTTCTTACCTGAACTTTCTTAACTTTTTGGGCAGTTGAGCCCTACCTTCTTTTAAACTACATTCTTATTAAGAAAATGTGTAGTGCAATATGAGTACCGAACACTTGGGGGGGGGTCGGAATAAAAATTCCCAAAAATGTTATAAATGGAGGTTGGAATAATTGAAGGAGTTGGCAATATTTGAAAATTTAATAACTTGAGAGTTGACATACTTGGAGTTATATTTATACCATTGACCTGGCGATTCCACCTAAAGTGGGCACGTTGTCCATTACTAAATGTAATATGGATATCGTTTTTGGTACACGTTTGGGGCAAATTACAAATTCATGTCCCCAAAATTATGGGAAAGTAATAAATGGGGGGTAGGAGAAATCTCAATTAACAATCGGAGGGAAGATTATTCGGTACTCGAAAGTACCTTCTAAGAAAGATATAACAGTGGAGAAAAAGCAAGCTATTTCTTAACACCTCAAGACTTTCATTCAAGAAATTTCAGCTTACTCCACTGTTTCGTACATTTGATGTTCAAACAGCAATATAAATCAAAATGTAAGTGACAGTTTGCATCTTTCTGGAGAGGTTATAAGATATAAAACAGGGGTCTCCAAATTGCGGCCCGAATGGCCCCCTCGTTCGGTCCGCTGAGATATTTTTGTCCCTGGTCTAAGCCTGTAATTTCTAAGCCCCCTCTCAAATATTTCGCCGACGAATAAACCCCCATTTGAGTAAACCCCCTTGCAAAATACAAAACAATAAGCTCCCAGAGGGCTAATGCGAGGATTTGCGGTATTTTAAATGTATGTGAGTGCGATATGTAGTCCCCCGTCTAAACGGAAATCCGTCAATACTAGGAGGGCGGACCAGCGGACTATCAACTACATTTTCAAAATGGAGGAGAGTAGCTGTGCTGGAGTGAATGCTCAAGAAAAGCGACCTAAAAGTATTCTGAAGCATGCTCACGCTAGTGAAAAGTAGGTCAATGCATCTTCATCTACTCATTTTGCGCTACAGTCAACCATCCATTTTCAATTGTGTGTATAATCTCATAATTTTATTTTGGTTTGGCCTTTCACATATTATCTCCAAGAATTTTACATAACACAAAGATTGCAATTTTTGAAACAATTTAGTGATAAAGAGCTCGTTATCTTTAGCAAACCAGCAAATTAATGTCATTTGTGCAAAATTTTTCTGATAGTACGCAGAAGACTTTGTTTCTAGGATCTCATGCATTTGTACTTTGTCACTGTCAGTAATTACAAATGACCGCCAGTAATTCATTATCCCCTTGCAGTTGTTATCATCTCAGTTCTTTGGTCAATCCTGGTTAAATTTGAAGTCAGGTTTTATTGCAATGTTTTGCATGCGTGCCGTAAAATTGATAATAATTGTATGGATACCTAAGCTTTCATAGATTGTCATAGATCAGCAGCAGCTTCAGTTGTTTGAGCTTTTTATCTACTATTGTTGATAGTGTGTTATGTCTTATAGACATAATCGATGCAATAGATAGCTGTATAAGCTTACCCCACTTCTCACTAACCTGCAGGCAACTTTAGCTGTTTAGAAGCCATTTCCTGTGAAATTATGTACACAGTGGTCATTTTGTTATTGAGAACATTCAAATTTATAATTAAAAATCAGCCTTAACTTAGATTGTTATAAGCAATCTGGTGTTTTGTTTCTACTTTAAAGCTAATTTCATTTTAATGATAGTGAGTAGGCTTTGCATACCACAGAACTTAATAATACAATTAAGTAGTATAAGCAGTTACATCAGCACACTAGTTTAACTGTGAGTAGTTTCTTGTTAGCATTTGAAAAGATGCTATTCTATCTTCAGCAAATGCATTTTGGTTATGTTGAATAGGACCAACTAAACTTTTTATGAGTAAGACAGACATCAGCATAACTCCTTTGGCATATCCATCAGTGCTAGAATTCTAAAGTTATGCCTATTAGCAGACTTTGTTAAAAGCATGTTGTGTCTGAAAATGTAGGTGTGAGGTGGAATGGGCCTTCAGATAAACGTAAAATGGCCTGATATAGATTTGGATTAGAAGTTCCTGCAGAATTTGAAGTGTATTTTCTGTGCCTGTGGGTGTTGCTTGCTCACTAGTGTGAATTTGTGCACCCTGTCAAATGTTTGGGAGTTTTGCATGCTTTATTTAAGCTTTTAGCTGAACCCTATCTATATAGTTTATTGCAATCATGAACAATGTATGGCTGACAGCTGAACAGTGTGTTGCATGTGGCAAATAGGAAGCAGCTGAAAGTTTCAAGTGTTAAATGGTAACAGTGCTAATTTGCTAGTAGTTCTTTGCTTGTTGATCAGAAAGCTGTCAAGTCAGTGCACCTATTGATATAAAGCAGCGCTTCCCGATAGGGGGTGCGAGCTGTGGTTAACGGGGGTGCAAGAATCAATCATGAAAGACGAAGTAAATATATTTTTTCGTCGCAAAGACTATCATTTAAGATATTTTTTTCATAACTAGTCACTACCGGCCAGCAAATCCATTGAACAAAAAATCACGACTTCTAGAAAACTGCATTTTTCGACAAGAAACGTTGTCCGAATGTCCGCTTTTCATTATGCTTTTAAGCCTTTTTTGTTTCATTCAAAACAAGGGGGTGCGAGATTGCCCTTGTCAGTTTCAGAGGGTGCGGCGGTGAAAACGAATGGGGAAGCACTGATATAAAGGATACTCTGGATATTCCAGATTCATGAGCAGTAAGGGAAAAATCCAGAAAAGCAGAAATCCAGATAAACAGTTGGGTTAATTTTTGAAGCATTAAATGGAGTAGGGGTTGAAATAATGTAAGTACAGCTTGAAACTAGTCATACTGAGACATTTTCAATGACTACCAGTAATATCTTCATTCTACCTTTGCAAATTGTTATAGGCTGAATTGAAACAAGAAAGTGTGAATTCTGTAACAAGCATTTTTTCCACAAAGCAGATCCCAGTTAGTGAAATAGTTATGGAAAAATCCTCTTGATGTGGTGCTTAGTCTCCTACCTCACAGAAGAGGGTTTTTGTGATATAATTTTGATATTTTGACAATTTCAAGCACTTTGGAAGCCAATAATTAATGGAAAATCTGGATAAAGTGGAGCCATATCTCCAAAAATCTGAAATAGGAAGTATAGTTTAGAATGTAGAAATTTGGCAGTATAGAAAAAGTATGGATTATCTGAAAATCCATATTATCCAATGCCAGATTATCTGGAGTATACTGTATATCCATGGTGGCCAGCCAGTGAGAGGCTTAGGGCCATATGTTTACTGTCTTACTGCAAAAAGCCACATCATACACATGAACACAAATGAGCATCACCCCATCCTTTCCTCTAACATAAAGAGACCTTATTGAACACAAGGAAACTCATGTGAAAAGCACAAACTTCATTATGACAAATTTTGTTGACCAAATGCTAAATACTCAACAAGTACTTGATAGTTTCTAAAGCCAGTGCCCCCCTGATTTTTCTTGAGAACCCTTGTGCACCTCCCCCTCCCCACAAATAGATATACCCCAGCATTAGAGTATTTACAAGCTTATTCAATTAATACTATGAGGTTTCATGGTTTAAGGATTATGCACTTTGCACTTTTACAGCAGATTTTGCTATTACTTTGCTTTTTCATTGTTGATTGTGAGCTAAAAACCATGCAGCCTTGATCTTACTACTCAGGGTCATGCTGCAGTAAGGATGTGGGGTGTACCCCCCTCTTTTTGCCAAAACAAGTGATGATTCTTTAGATTATCTGTAGATGTTGGTTGTATGATCATTGTATGGTGGTAATTCTGGTAGATTTAGTAGCCTGTTGGTGAATTTCTTCTGCTACATCCCCACTCAAAAGTCCTTCAGTACACCATTGATAATAATATTCCTGAGCTGTGGAGATGGTGGAATATCAGTAAGAAGATTGAAACATGATAGAACTTGTACCTTTAACCTTTTTAGTACATAGGCTAAACTTTAAGATCTATGTGCAAAAACAGGAATATAATCTGTATCTATTTATAATACTTCCCTGTGATGAATTGTAAGAAATGCACAGTTGTTGGTAGTGAACACTTTTGAAAATGGCACCTCAGGTTCCCAATTTATTAGTAGTTTTGCCATTCACATAATATCATCATGCAGAGTTCATCACTATGTGCAGCTGTCTTCTTTAAATTTAGAGCGCTATGTAAAACAAGATTATGTATGTTTTACTTATAAATCCCAGTGTTCACAAAGAGAATGTCTAACCAGGTCACTAAGCCTTTGACTTATGTCTATAAAAATTCGGTTAAATAGTAGATTTCTAGTAGTTAATAAGATGTTTGATGTTTTGAGTTGGAATTTGGAATACCATATTTACTTAAAAGTAAGCTGACCTTGGAGTACAGGCAGATTAAAAACAAGTCAAGATGTTCTAGCACACATCACATAAATAGTCCGACTGCAAAAGTAAACCAGCATGTAGCCCAGCCATTGTACTGAATTGCACAAGATTCAATTAGTCAATCTGTATTGTGGAATATGTTAGAAGAGGGCATTGCAGTTGTACTTCAAACCTGAGTTTTGTTTGCAGAACATAGGAATAGTTTGAAACTTGAAGTTATATCAGCATTTTACCTGTTTTTATCAAATACCTTAGTTTCAGAATGTTGCTTGTCATGGCTATCATTCTCAAGAGATTATTTCATACAACAATGCTGTTTCCTATCACTTGATCTTGCCCTTTATGTGATACTATTTTTGTACACATGATTTGGGAGAATTGGAAGTGAAGGAAGAAATTCGCAGGCTGGAAATATGCTTAGTATATGCTTTTTTCAACCATATGACCTTAAGTAGGCTTATAAGCTTTATCCTTATAAAAAAAGAGTGTAGTTGCTGTGTATGATGCTGATTAATTCAAACAATAGCTAGTAGATTTGTAGATTTTTCCTTTTTAATTTTCAGACCTGAAGTGAAATGGGATGAAATGAATATTTTAGAAACTTACCACCCAGCCAATAAAGATTATGGTCATATGAAAATTAATGAGCCCCCCACACCATACTCAAATTTAGAGGATTCAGATGATGATCAAGACACAACTGAATCATCAGTAGACCCTAAAGAGCTCAGTGAAAGGTATGTGAAATAAACTTCTCCTCCAAAGGATTCGACTTTTTTATTGTTTTTTATTGGGATGTATAAATTTCCTTATCTATGAGACTTTGCTGCTTTTTTATTTGAAAAATCTTTTATAGAATTATGCTCTGTGATATTATCTGTTTTTAAAATGTTAAAGGTTTGGTAGGATAAGGGTGATTTCCTGAGTGTAGCTTTGTTTGTATGTGGAGAATTTGTTTTTATCTGTCACTAAGTGCTGGCAATACCCACCCTTCTTTAACTAAGCAGTGTTTTACCAAAAAAAGGTAAAGCTAACTAATGTACTCTGAGTGTTATTGTATATGACTGATTGTTTAGCAAACAAATATATTACAACTTGTGACATTAAGAAGCATAGAAGTGTAGAAGTAGCAATGGTTGACATGATTTATGATTTTAGATGAAGTCTGCATTTTTATTATCAGTTTTTGCAAATATTAGGGAGCAGTTTTAGTGTTCTAATGTTGTATGAAATTATACTATTCTCTTGACATGCAAGGATGCCTGCCACACGTAGGTAGCAGGAACAGCCCCTCTTGCCATCAGCCAAAGATACATGATTCTCATCGTAAAAATTCATGTATAATATTATGTAAAATCATATTTGAAGTGGCCTGAGAATAAATTTTGCTTCCTTTGTTGTGCAGGCGTCCCTGATGACCTGATTATCTTATTTCATTTTCAGTCTTTCAAAAGCTTCAGAGCGTAAGCATGCTCATTCTGAAGAGGAAGGGACTGAGGAGTCAGACCTAACTGAAGATGCTAAGGGTATGAATCAGTAAATCTTTTATACTAAGTTTATATTTCTGTTTGGCCAAATGATGTGAGTATTTTCCACTTCCAGATAATGCATGCCTTCCACCTTCTTAATCTTGACTTTTCTAGCAGCACATTAGAATCAATCAAGATCCCTGTTATTATAGCCACTCTGTCTAGCCTAGTCTCTTCACTATTTTTCAGGGCTGCTGAATAGAATTGGACTACAGTTGCCAAAATTAGCTTGAAAGATTGCCCAAAAGTTTCCCAATCAGTTTTTCCTAATGATGAAGTTATAACTTATATTGCTCATGCACATTTTCTTATAGTATTCAGGTATAAGCACACAGACTGAAACCTGACATCCTGCTTCCATAAATTAGCATGTTTATAATCAATATTGTAAAGATAACTGCTATGGATTACCCAAACAAACAAGAAAATCAGAAGCTATTTTAAATGTTTGATAAATGCAGACATAGTCTGCAAATTAACATTGGAAAAACAAGAACTGCCCCCACTTTCCTGCATGGATTGATGACATCAAATATTGCTGTGAAGGACCATATGACTGACCCCTGAGTGGCATGGTTGGATTGCAAAGCAAAATTTTTTGCAAAATTTGTGAGAAACGACTGTGAAAAAATGATTGCAAGCCTTTGCTTGTAGAAAATCAGATTTAATTCAAAGAAGAAAATACAAAAATAAGTTCAATTCAGCTTTAAGTATTGAAAATATGTATGTTCAATGTCATCCAATCCGATTTATTAGCAAAATTGACAGAACTAGGCTGGTGCACATTTTCAATTCTGGGGTGTCAAAGTGGAGGGGCCTGGTCACCAGGGTATCAGATCTAGTGAATCACACTATGTTATGCAAAAAGTGGGGGCCAGGACCCCCCTCAGCCCCCAGCAATTGTACTATTTCTTTCCACTGATAGCAACTCGGCATGATTAGTATGACACAGAAAGGCTATTTCTAACGGAATACTGCCAACATTTTAGAGAAACCAACATATAGAGCATTTTATCCGGAAATTTTCTAGAGGTGCCAAAAAGTTGGCAACATTTTGAGAGTTGCCAAATCTCAGTTTTTGGCTGCGAACAGGCTGAGAATAAGTGCCAAAATTGTCAAATTTGGCAACTAAATTGCGAAATTGGTAACCCTGCTATCTTTGCCTTCCTCTGTACACCTCTTCAATTTACGTAGTTTTACCATTTCTACCTGCCTTATCATTTTTATGATGTTTACCGCTGCGTTCAGTGAGCACCCACCCTTTCTTTCAAAAAATGCCATCATTTTTCCACTGTTTTCATTAACACTCATTATCTACATGTAAACAACCTTATCACATTTTTTCGTTAAAAGAATCATGTCGATATTTGATTTGTCGCTTGCAACAGCTGTCGTGGCAGTTTCACTGATAGGAAAAGTCACGTGTTTAGACATCATTGTCATCTGAATGTTAATGAAGTTTTCGCGTGGAATTTTTGCATAAGAGACAAGTTTATTATCAATGGCTTTTGTCTATAATCTTTCTTTCATCCGTATGTTGAGACATATTCAATTACGTCTGGATATTTTGCAGAATGTCTCTTACATATATTCCACACTTTTGCAAAACAGAAAATACCAGAATGTTTGTTATCATACGTGTGTCTTCTTTCCCATCTGCTCTACTTGTGAGCTGAAAAGTGCTTTCTGTTTTATCCAATGATGGCCCATATCTTCGAGCAAAATATTTTGTATGTCAATGCACTTCATTTTATTAGCTAGTTCCATTGTTGCCAATCTACAGCCTCGCCCGATGGGTGTGGCAGCCACACCTAAATTTAAAGAAGATGCTTATTTCATGGAAAGGAAGGGGAAGTTTTGGAGAGCTCCAATCAGAAGTGCTTTAATTACCACGCCCTTTATGTCCGCTGTAATGTAACGAATGCTTTTTATAGTGTCATAAAGGTCACCAAGGGGGACTGAGGTGTGCCTACAGGAAAGCTTTTACCTCCATATTACTATATATATATATATATATATATATATATATATATATATATATATATATATATATATATATATATACACACACACACACACACATACATACATACATACACTACATACATACATACATATATAATATATATATGTATTTGTATTTATTTATTTATATATATTTAATACTATTAAGTAGGCGGACGCAAAGAAAGACAGATTTCTGGCACACGGAGGCCTTTCGAACCTACGTTTTTATCAGACTGTGACTTTACAAACGTGTCTATAAGAAACACAGGTAGGCTAAGTTTCAGGGAATGACTTAAAAAACCTGTTTTCGCAAGAAAATTTTTGCTTAAGCTTGAAACCAAATGGAAAAAACGTCAATTACATACCTCACAAAACCTGAACACCATCTGCTGAAATATTAAGAAACATCCAAGCTGCGGCTGGAAAATTCGTTTTGCATAGAAAAACGTGTACTATAGTACTGTATAGTTTTATAGCATACTTGTTTGTACATGCTCATATGCAATGTCTTTTTTCTAGCTGAAAAGAGGGCATTTAAAGATAAGAGATCAAAGCATTATGACGAATTCTCAAATGTTCAAAAAGCAAGGGAATTGATAGCAAAAGAATTGGCTGATTTAGAAAATGAAGGAGAGGAAGTAAGAATAGTTTTAAGGAACTTCTTAGCTGCCAGTTGGTTAGTTTAACTCTCCAAACTGTTATGCCTAAATACCATCCATCACATGGCGTTTATTGTTTGCTACTTGTCCTTGATTAAAGCATTAGGATCCTACAACCCGCTGTCCGCACTTGACCCCTATATGTCCCTGTTTTTGTGCACCTAAGATAGTTAAAAAATAAAAAGAGTAAAGAAATACTTTTTCTCGTTATTTAGTTTCAGATGGTTTTAGTTTTGAAGACATGATTTTATGGTAAATAGAATATAGCACTCTTTAAATTATTTTTCCCCTTTATGACTTGTAGTTAAGACTTAGTCTAAAGTTCATACCTTTATTGTAATGGAATATATGTCTTTGCAGTAATACTTTTGCTCTTGCTGCATTTAAAATTTGGAGAAAATTTATTTTTGTTACCATTGAGCTTGTGTGATTATTGGTTCGGCCTTTGGAAATGCTCATATTTTTCAAATGGCCATTTGAAAAAATAAGTAACAACCCCCTGTTATAAAATGTCATAGGTAGTTAATGAGTGCCTATTGAGCAGGATTTATGTTTTCATCGTCTCGTAACTTTATGGTATCCCTAGAAGTTATTGTTTATCTTCTATGAAAGGACATCGCTTAGGTACACAGTTATAGTGTGGTAAATTAACTGTTTTGGTTCAATGACCAGCTCATCAACACGTCATCAAATGAAATCTTGATACAAGAATTGGAATGATTTCTCGTACTGTAGAAGATATTGTTGCGATGCGTTTGTGAGAATTGGCCTCATTTATCAGAAGTGACGGCTGCTTTCTTGATGAATACAACACTGAATGTTATAGTACGACACTATAGGCAGTGAAGATTCATATCATAAGTAGAGACCAGCTTAAAATTTTGCTAGAATATGAAAATTGTAAGGCATGGCACAGCCTATTTTTCACTGGTGGCTTTTGATGTACTGCGTTTGATCGGAAGGGAATCCTTCACACTTTCACTGCACATTCTATTGGATCACTTGTTCTTTTTAAATTTGTCCTGGGAGAAGAAGCAGCTATAGCTAATATGACCCCGTTTACACGATGCAGAATTCAGATGAATCCGATAAGTTGTCGTACTGCATTGCCCTCCCACCTACACGATGACGACGATGAATCCGATACAGAATCGATGCGTAAATAAATTCAATACAGAATGAATACGGTGTCATATAGACGCTTGAATCTGATGTGATTTCATACCTGATCGACAATGAGGCTATATTCAATAATAGTTTTCAACAACAAAAATGAATTTTATCTGAATCCAATATCTTGTAAACGGGGTCTATATGAAAACTGGGACTAGATTTCGAAAGCCCTAGTGACTTGACTTCTTTGTTTGCAAAATTAGTTTCACCCAGCCTGTAGGCTTCTTTATTGTTAGTGCAGTAATTATGACAGCATGTGAATAACAGACAGCGTATTCTTTTTTAATGCTAAATTTGTTTCCCACACCAGGAGCACCAACAGATGGACACAACAGACACATAAATGCAACGCCATTTCCATCCTACGTACGCACCTTTCGAGAGACTTTTTACAATAAGAACATTGCCAAATTGGTATGTGTGAACTTGAGCTTAGGCTACCCTCTAACCGTTATCCTCTAGGAATTTAGAGTGTTACTTAGCTTTTGGATTGTTGTGGAAAGTTGGAGCTGAGTTCGTGCATCTAGTTGATATATAGGCTATTATTAAAGATTCTATAGCTCAAAAGTTTTGTTAGCTGTACTATATAGACGAATTTATTTGATTGAATTGCAGAGGATTCTTGATTAGGAATTGCTATCAAGTTGACACAAGGTATTTGCAATTAGGAAAAGAAAGATAAAAAACAAAGAACAAATTTTTGTAGATCTATTCATCATTCGGGTATTTATTGCTCAATTTTTTATGTTACTTTAGAGGCCCCATTGGATTGACTTTTGTGATCACTGAGTTTGTGATCACTGATTTTGTGATCACTGATTTAGTGATCGTTGATGTGATTACTCAGTAATCAATATGATCACTCAGCAAGCAACAAGTCGATCATTCAATCGATCAATTAATCGTTGTTAGTCACTTCTGTTTACAGCTAATGGTTTAGTAAGATCATGTGTGTTGTAACATAGACTATATTTATATAGTTTTATATCTATTTTGAGTTAACAAACACCATCATTAAAAACGACATCTATACTTTCTGTACTTTTTCTCAAAAAAGGTGAAGAAGATATAGGTGTGCTTTTAAATATGGTTTTTTGTAAATTCAATGTAGATGTGAAACTACATAAATCCAAATCAATTTGTCATTCTTTGAAATACTTTATTCCAATCATTGAATCATGTTTATTCAATCTTTTATATCCAGAACATCACCTAGTCATTAAACTCAATCTCTTCATAGCTATAAGGCAATCTTAAACTTTTTCGAAGCTTAAAAGTTGTCCATGCGCAACTTACAGATATATGATTTGTTTTGCAAGCTAAGGAATCCAACGCTTACGAATACGAATGCATTTTAACTTAAACGTATATCTCCTCTTTCAAGTTACTCAGCGTTGGTTTGATATTTAAACTTTTAAAGTATTTGCCGATGCGAGTGAGCTTTAGCTCAAGAGACAGAATATATAAAATCTATCTTATTCTGCTTTTAGTATAATTCTTTTGACTATTATTGTATATAGTATTCAGTTCTGCTGTACACAAAATGATCCTAGCTTGTTTATAAAATTCTTGTTTATAATTATCTTCTTATAATCAGTGGGCTTTTTATGACATATGGCTTGATGCATAACGACTTTTTAAGATAGCGGTGACCTGTTGGTACTGTGGATTGTTTAAAGCCTCTTGTTTTCAACACATACCCAATCATATTCTGGTAAACTTGCGCACAGCATATAAAAAGGTCATAGCTTGGCTTCAGGGTCCTTTGCTGCAGCGCGAATTGTTCCTTGTTGTGTGCCTGGTTGCTTCGTTTGAAGTTCCTCAAATTTTACCATGGGCTTGTTGGACTGCTGGAGGGAATGCTGGATCAAGTTATTGGAAACCTATTTTTTCATGAAATCATTATTCTCTTAGCATGATCAGTGCACGTGCTAGAAACGACTACAAGTTTTTGACTGTTTCGTTCTAAATATGATATATTGTTTCTAGTTAAATTTTTTTCTTTGGAATTTCCACTATCAGAGCATTAGTAATATAGCTTTAGAATATATGATATAATATATGATATGCTATATTATTTGTAACATATAATATGTAGTATATAATATAATATGTAGGAACCGATAGTTTTAGTATTTAACCTTCATGTTAGTTGTTTCTTCTCACTGTACTAAAGATGAAACTAGTATAGTGTCAAAACATAGACTGGACTGTCATCCTGGCTGTGGTATTTTTTCACTTCCCCTGATTTCTCTGACTATTTACCACTGTTCCAGTGTGCGCCTAAAAGGAGAAGTCCTGGTTACTCGCTAGCTATTAACTNTCCCCTGATTTTTCTGACTATTTACCACTGTTCCAGTGTGCGCCTAAAAGGAGAAGTCCTGGTTACTCTCTAGCTACTAACTTATATATATATATATATATATATATATATATATATATATATATATATATATATATATATATATATATATATATATATATATATATATATATATATATATATATATATATATATATATATATATATATATAGGCTTGCCCCCAGGGGGCTAATTCGTAGAATTGCGGTATGCAAGATTCTCCTTAACGGATTAAATTATGGATAAATCTAGCATGTCACAGGGCCTAAAAAAATTATATCTTATTTGAGAAGCAATGAGCATTATCTGTGTTTTTGCCAAAGACAATTTGTTGCCCTTCAGCCCTTCATGTAACTGTTTTAAGTCACTTATGTTATTTTTGTGTTGAGATACTGCATTGCCGTTAACAGCCGCTGTGGCGTTTTTTTAATTTTTAGGCGAGTATTTTTTTCGGCACTTAGCAGAGGGTAGCGTTTACTTGAAGCCAAATATTAATTTGTATATTTCATAAGAATAGCATAGAATCAAGTCAGCCTATTTTATTTTTAAAGTAGCAAGGGAATGCAAAAGAGAACTTGGCCCTGCTGTACCTGCAGTATCTGTTACAATTCCTATGGGAATAATGATTTATCGAAGGTGCATGTCATTCACTTATGCTCGAAGATCTCCGGCATGGAGTTACCTTTCCTGTCGTTGTGACGGCGTGGATATCGTCTATCCGATACTCATTGGCGTACTGGCGTAATAAAATGCCAATCTCAGCAAACACTTTTTTTATCTTTGCTCCTCCAGCCCTGGCCAAACACGACGAACAATTCAACGAACAATGTTCACTGTCATGTTCTGCAAATGTTCGTCGCGTTTGGCCGCCCTTTTCGATGATAAGTTTCATGTTGGGCAATGTTCGGCGTTGTTCGAAAATTGTTTGATGAAGTTCAAAACATTTCTCAAACTTCATGTTCTACAAATGTTTGTCACGTTTGTTCACCTCACCGAACATTTCCACGATCAAATGAGATGTGCCAATGCACGCAAGCGTATATAAAAAACTTTCCAACCAAAATTTGCTTAGTTCTTCATAGATTTTTGACTTTGAGTGAATCTAAAGCTGATTGAATTTAAAGAATCATGAGCAAATGCATAGGGCAGCAAGCTTAGGACATTAGCGGGATGATTTGGGGAACTGAGTCCAAGTGTTTATGTTTATTCTTTTCAAGTGTCTAACAACTCTGCACCTAATATTTGGTCCGCGGAAATATCATATTCGATAAGACCATGCTCAATCCTCATCATTTCCATGTTCCATTCCTATTTTCTCATAAATCCAGCAAAGTCATGCGAGTCTGCATACCTTATTTGCTTGCTTCTGCGTTGGCACCTTTTCATTGCAAAATGTTCGTTGAAATGTTCGTCACGTTTAGCCAGAGCATCCAAACGCAGCGAATAATTCATCGAAGATTTGAAGTGAATGTTGAAGCTTGTTCGTTGAAATGCCCTTCAGGTTTGAACAGGGCTTCAGGTGTACGCGAATGTTCAAGATTAGAGCAAGTATTATCACATCTATCTTGAACGTTGGCGTACACCTGAGGAGCTACTGGTTGTACCAGTTTTACACGGAATGCACCATGGTGATTCATTACAGAATTATGAAAATATAAAGGTAAATAATTAATTTTGAATTAATACGGAAAGTGAAAAAGAAAACCACTAGAAGACATCTCGTTGTGGTATTAATGAAGAAC